>JACYFF010010365.1:13040310-13080407 GCA_017589665.1 Selenicereus undatus
ACACCACACACACACACACACACACATGTATATATAATTGGTGAAAAATTATATGGGGTTTGTTCTAAATTTACTAAGAAAGTTAGCAAATTACAAAAACAAGTATATAACTCATCCCTAACCCTATATCAAATGCGCCGTGCAATTATCCAAAGGATTATGTGTCGTTAAGTCAAGTTTTAATCATCTCAATTGAGTTCATGTGATGATAAAATAAGTGGACCAACATAGCAAATCATTTGTCAATGGTCTCATTTGTGAGCCCCAATACCTAATATACCTTCAAAAATGAAAAAAGAAAATAACAAAATTTTTATTTAGACCCCGGTGTTGGTTTATAACTTCATGTTTGCCATATTTGAGTTGGTAAATAGAAACAGGTTACTTCAAGTCGACACTTTTAGTAATCGGATCAATATTCTTTGATAGCTCGTTAAGTGATCATATATTTTCAAAGATTTATCTTTGTGAGATTAACAATTTGATCTACGTTTGCTCAATGAGTTAAAACTAAAAAGCAATGGTAATATACGAGTATGTGTCAACTAGCATTACATTTATGTGATTGTGAATGCTCGTTATCGAAACTCGAGACTTAGAATTTTAATTGTCCAAAATTCAAATGAGTCACATTGTTATGAGATCTTATGCAATGATACATTCTTGAATATGATTTTGTAGAATTAAATATGTTATGAAGATGATTTAGAATCGTAGATCAGTAGTGCGGAGTTTTTGATAGTAGTCACATAATGATATTATAAATTTATAATCATAGCATGCATTGCATTAAGTTATTCAGTGAATCAAATAGTAAAATAAGATTGCTAGATCCGATTAAGTTTAATAAATTATTAATTGTACTTATCTTTTCTTAATTCCTATTGTGATAAAATATTTTTTTCTCTTATATTTTTACTACGTATCTATCAAGTTAAAAACTTAAAACTGTAGACTATTTTATTTTTTCCTCTTGAGTTTTTAATTGATTTCATTTGTAAAAATTCCCTCTTAAGTTGTTTTTCTTTTCCCACCTAAGCTCAACTAATTGAGTTTGAAAAATTCAAAATTCCCTCCCAAAGAGAAAAGACTAAAATCCCCAAAATAAAAGTTACTACTTATTCGAGTAAAATTGAGTCAGGTAAAAATCGAATCAATTTAAATCGGGTACGGTTCGATTCTGGTTTAGGTTGTCCATAAGAGAGGGAGGGGGGGGGGAGTATGAAAGAGAGGGTACGTAAGAAATGAAAGTATATAGTAGTACAATTGAGGTATGTATGTAGCCGATGAAATATTTATGTTCTTTTCAACATTGTAATCAAAATTACACAGGTTGGTGGATTTAATCACAATTGCATAAGTTAAGGTAATTTTCTAATTCTGAGCACAAGATTCACATATAACCAAACATGATCATGCACATACCATTGCAAATGTGATTATATTACATACTTGATTCCATTAAACCAAACAAGCTAGTAAAGTGAGTTATTGGAGCTTGAGCTATCAAATGTGTTGAGAATTGAGGTGCTGGAAGGTAGGACCATGTGAGTCAAGCCCACAATTCATGTGCGAGCCAAACACGAGGAAGCGTCGTCTTCCAAAGCATCTTATTAGAGATGGGCGTGGGGTAGGTTTGGGGGTGGACTATACCCATAATTTTATCTATATCGCATCCACATGCATCGGGTTTTGAAAAATAATAATCATTGTTAAACTTTTTTTTTTATCAATTCGGGCAATTAACAAAGAGTCATGCTTATAAGCTCAAATGAGGTTCGATCCCAAAATCAATTGGCAATGGGTAGAGTAACTCACAAGTTTATATACCTGCTCAAGCCCTTCAATTTTATCAATGTGGGACAACAACCACTTTCATATTCTTTGTATTTTTATCAATGTAGAACAATACCTGCTTTCATACTCCAACATGCTCCCTCACGTTTGGGCTACTAACAAGACCCAACACGTGCACACAATTTTAATCAAACGAGGACGGTGGCAAATCAAGATCGAGCACCTACTCTGATATCATGTTAAAGAACCATCTCAACCAAAAGCTTAAGGTGATGGTTGAAGGCTCAGGAATATGTTTATACTCTAACAATCATACATGTATTCTCTTCTTCATGAGACTAATCGGATCTGCACACCAAGAGACCTCCACAAACCAGGTTTAGCTCTCGCTTCCGAACTTCGTTTGGTTCCACCAACTAATGGGTTTATTTCGAGTCTGGTAAGAGAGTCTCTTTTCTTGCCATAAACTCGAGCTCAGCTTAATTGTAGCAAGCCAAAAGTCTAACTTTTTCGTCAGTCTTTGAATACCAGACCATATTTGCTTTGGCGCCGTGACAATCTCACTCGAATTATGATGACCCCATTTGGTGAAGTAATCGCTAGCTACCAACAGAATGGCAGGATTTTTCTGATTTACGGGTTTTATTTGGGTCCACATAGGATGTATAAAGTGTTATCTGTATTTAACCCATATTCACATACACGATATGTTTGACGAGCAATTCAAGCAATACTAACAACAAATAATGCCCAACTAGACTTACTAAAGTTGAAGTCACAAGTAAAAAATTCAATTTTTTATCTCTACGTAAATGAGATTTGGCATTTAAAGTTAATTTTACCACAAAGTAATTGATGAGACACCAGAATTTGAATTATACCAAGTTGATGCACTAGGGAATGAAAGATCGGGGGACAATATGCTAGGAAGTACTAATTCTTGTAGAATAAAAAAATGCATGCCTTAGCCAAAATGGCATTTCAGAGAAAATTTTGAAACCGTACAGCATTTATCCCTATTGGAAGCAAAGCAAAACATCAGCCCCTAAGTAAGCAACGCACAGTTTGAGTCGTTTGACTATCCCTTAGATTCAGAGAATTATACCAATGTAGTTAATGACCACAATCATCAATTATGTGGGAAGAACTACACAACCTCTTGACGAAAAGGGCAGTCAGAACTATGTGGAGACGAATCCTCAGATTTTCGCTTTTGGCAACTGAGTTTTTCTGATGCAAACAGCGAGATTTCCTATAGTATACTTCGACTGCTTGTTAGAAGAACCTGGATTTATCGGGATGTTTAAAAAGGAATGGGTGCAGTTGACTGACATGTCGTTTGACAGAAACCTGAGGGCACTCAAGGCCCCTTTGAGAAAGTGGAATTTGGACATACTGATCTAGAGACTGAGTCTGATTTCTGCAGTTTTACAAAAGGAAGATGTAGGATGCATAGAGACTTAGTTTGCTCGGTGTGATTGATTCGTAATGCTTGCTTTAATTTCGTCTGTCTTGCTTTGCTTTCGTTCCTTGGTTGTTAAAGTGGAAGGAATTTCATATAGCTCTTTTTTCTAAAAAGTTGCTGCTACCAAGAACACCCTATATGCAATCATAATTACTATTTGAGCGCAATTTCACTTCATTTTAAAACAAGGTTAAAGAGGAGTTCACCTGGGTGAGCCATTTGGATCAACCTACTTCATTAACAAGTCGGTTGTTATCCAACCCAACCCTATTTGTATAGTTGTGATTAGTGGTGTAACTTTCTCTGTTTAGCTCTGATAATTTAATTTAAGTTGTTTAATCTGGCATCTTTAATTATTTATGTGGAAATGCTCTGGTGGCGGAATGATGTAACTATTTGTATTCTTACCGTACTTCATCTCTGTCTCCCTCTTGCTGTATTTGTATCTAACTCTTGCTGTACTCTTGTAATCTGTATAAATGCAAATGCTACGACCCATACAGGGTCACCGATTCCCGTAATCTCTCATAATAACATATGCCCATTCTTTACATCCTCAATTAAATTTAACCTTTAAGTTTTTGTGTGCATAACTGTGGCCATGGAGTGGATTCATTCTGTTAAATATCATCTAAGTTCTTGTGATTGTCACTGGTGAAAAATCGGGCAGTTTGAACTTCCAAAATGATAGTAACTAGATTGCTTCGAATCAGCATGAATAAATGCGAAGCCTATCGATGTCATAGTCTTTTAGAGAAAGCACGGATCATCTTTTCCTAGAAAATGTAATCAGACAGAGATTAATGTATTGAATGACCCATATATGTCCCTCTCTCATCTATTAATAATATTCACAATTCAAAGACTACGAATGCAATTTCATCATCCTAATATGAGGGTGTAAACCAAGTAAATAATCGACTGTGATTAGAGATGGCTCCCATGGACGAGGCAATTAATTAATCGACCTCTATAAAAGAGCTGTTACATCCTACTGAAGTGAATAATATCTGCTTCTGACATTTAAAACACCAGGGGAGAAAGTGAATTGCATTCAAGTTATTGTTTTCAGACACTGCTGCTTTAAAAATGACATTCAAGTGTGCCTTCATCATGACTTCATCATGAGCTTTCAAAAAGGCGTCAGTCCAGCCTTCGCTTTAAAAATGACAAAATGCGAATTCAAGTTCATACACTGGCAACCTCCTGCATCACGATGAATGCTGTTAAAATCAAAAGCAGGGCATCCTTTCAAAGCAGCAGTTCTACGACTGGTGAGACACCATATTCTTGTTTCCGACACACTCCAGATCTGATATTCTGAAATGCCCCAAGGCCTGTGTTATGGCCATAAAGCCTGTATTAGTCAAGGAAAAGATGCAAGGCACATGGAAAATTGTAACACCAGCCCTTTTACTACTAGATTTGGGTCTATTTAATTTGTTGTGTATTTGCCTTGATGATAAGTATAATTAAGAAAGCGTAAACAAGGTAAATGTTGGAAAAGAAGGGACCCAAGACATTAGCTCAGAGACCAACTCGTTTGTAATTACTTAATTATATACTGGTGTTCAATCCAAAACAGTCTTGTTTTCTTCGTAATTGTTTTCTATGTTTTCGGATGATTTAGATTTTTGCTTTTGTTTAGGTAACAAGACATGAGGATGCAGAAAAAAAGGGGGGAAATGTTTCCGGAGAAAAAGTATCTTATTGAGCCTATTCCTTCAATAGTTAAGATAGAAGATCAGTAAATGAACTACACCAACTCACAAGTGACAAACAATATAAATGTACAGTGTGCCAATAACAGTTCAGAGTGTTTGTGAGCAAAAAATATGGCCTGGTTGACCAAAGCAAATTAAACATAACCAATTTTTTTTCCCTTGCTACCTATTACTGGCATTATGAAAAGCAGTAATAAGCTCATGACAACATATGGCAGTAATAAGCTCATGACAACATAGTCAAGGATTCTATCTCCACAAGCTCTGAAGATGAGTTTTTGGTTTTAATTTCATCGGACACCCAATAATTTAACATGGATATGATCAAGTCGGAGTAACATAGCTTTCATCTCAAACTCCTATCATAACCCTGTTTTTTTACCGTTACTGATCCAAATTGTATTTATAAATGAATAAAAGGCAACCCATACTTATCCAATCACAAAGACCATGAATCAAATTAAAGAAGACAAAAGGGGTTGAAGGGGAATCTCCAACTTGAAGAAATTAATTAAATTGTCTTGTTTATTCAGAATGGGGTACCAAAGCCTTGTGCATCCTTCTTCATTCAATGTGTTGAATTAGTGAGTATACTACCACAAGAGGGGGGTGAATTGTGGTGTCTGATTTTCGCATTGTAAATGAAACAAACACCCCTGTGACTTGTTTGCAGAGGGTGTTCTCAGATATAGCAAATGCGAAAATCACCAAGATAAATGCGGAAAATAAAGCACACACAATTTTTACGTGGAAAACACCTCTAGCCCAACTGAGGTGTGAAAAACCACGACCTACCTCGTGTAGGATTTAATCACTTCACTAAACCGGGCTTAACTCGTTACAAATGTAACACACCTTGTTACAACCTTACAACCACGTAATCTCCTTCTCTAAGGCAGATTACACCATGTCCAAATCTCACCAGATAGGACACGTCCAAAGTCCACACGACTAGGACACACTCACTCACTTTTGACTGATCTGAGATCAAGGTCAACAAACACCTTACTGGGGTGCTTCTTACTAAGCAGATGTAAGGTACAATGAAGATCCTATTATGCCAATATATCGAAAGCTCAGTTTAAACACAACTTGAGTTGGTTTTTCTTTTCTCAAGAATAGCTCAAAAAACTCTTCTAGAAAAACCACTTTTTGAAATTTTCTATATGTTGTGTGTTTCCAGGTTTTCACTCTTTGCTTTCTTTTCTTCCCTTTTTCTCTCTATTTCTCGGTATATTGTGGGGGCGAAAGAGCTGAGCTTTTATGCACAAAAACCCAATGGTCAAAAACCAAGGAGAAGAGAAGAAAGCAGCTAAGTTTGGAAAAGGATTTTCAAGAGAAATATTCCCAACGGCTAGTGGCAAGTTTTTCCAAGTTATAAGTGATTTGTTATCTCAAGAGATAACCCTTATCTTCTCATAGCCGTGAAAAAGATTTTAAAGAAGCAACCAGAAAACTCTTAGCTTTCGAAATTTTATCATAGCCGAAAATATGGACAAAAAGGAAATCTTATTAGTTTTGGCAAATCTCCTATTTTCGCAAATCTCCCACAATCTTTTCAAGAAATATCCTTTCCAGAAAAATAGCAGCTTTGAAGATTAAAGGAAGTATTCTGGAGATCTTGGCCAACCGAATTGAATTTTCAAAGATAACCGGGTATGCCCACTTCAGTTCAGAAACACCCTAGGCACCCTGTTTGCAGGGTTGTTCGCAACTGGTGTTTTGAAGTACTTAGTGCAAATACCGATTCAAGAGGTGTTTAAAAAGCATTTTCAATATTGGCATATTAACAAGAGTCTAAATAAATAAAACCTATATACCAAAGACTTCTTGTTTTGAATCAGTCATTTTGTCCAAGATTTGTAGGGCTGCTGAGAACACCAAGGCCATCTTGTTTGCTGGGGTTGTTCTTTGCATTGACTTAATGAAAAATCACCACGTGAAACCTGTTTTAAGGACTTGTTCTCACATGTAGCAAACCAGTTAATACAATAAGGATTACGAACACCAGTTAGGCCTGTTTGGAGATCGTGTTTGAAGCAACATTACTTGGACAAATTTTCACACTTGGAGTTGTTATCATCAAAACTTAAATAAAATAACTCAACACAATGCTTTAGGCTCCGTTACATATGTTAATTTAAGATAATTTATAAAAAAGACTGATTTGTTTACTTTATCTTGAGGTGTACCATTCAAGTGACAACGCAAACTCTACGCATACGTTTTAGAAGGTTCTGCAAACATTATGTATGCTATTTTGTAACTGTTGTTCACAAATCACAAGCAAAATTGTGGCCCAAAAACAAATTCAACAACAAAAAAAAATGTGACGAAAGAGATGCAAACTTGGAGAGAGGGGAGAGGTGTAGGCCAATAAGTTGCGACTTTTTGGGGATGTTACCTTTTATTGAGGCATAATCCGAACGGGGATAGCGGAGGCATCTACTCAGTCAGAATCAGAAAACAAGTTCTTGATATCGTTGATGTGCTGAATTATGGGCCAGTACTCCCCATCCGGCTTTTTGCATCTTTCATAGAGGATCTTGGTATAACTTTCTAACTCTAGTAGCTTGAGGAAGGTGAGCTTCTACAAAGCTTCAACTAGTGATTCCAGTTTTTTGCACTCGTTAATTTCAAGGGAGTGGAGATATGGTAGTCAGGTAGTGATTCCAGTTTTTTGCACTCGTTAATTTCAAGGGAGTGGAGATATGGTAGGCATGCTATCCACTCTGGTAGATCTTTTAGTGGAAGATCAACAATCTTGAGGGATTGAAGGGCAGTTAAGTAACGCATTCCCTTTGGCAGTTCAACTACCTTGTGGAGAAGACATAATTCCAAGTAACGGAGACAATAAGCAAGGCATCTCCATGGCATAGCATCATCCTCTTCCTCTTCCTCTCCCTCTCCTTGCATTTCATCAAACCTCAATGCAGGGAGATAGTCCAACTCTAGTGACTCTAGTGCAGCAAGGTGCTTCAACCCCCTTGAAACGCTCCTCAATATCTCACTGTGCATAACTTTCAGGAAACACAGGGAAGACGAGCAGCCGCGGAATGCCTCCTCGACCTCTGACAGACTCTCGACCTTATCATCGAAATATATCGTCATCTTAGTAAGGCCCTGCAAGGCTACCATAGGTAGAGACCTTAGAAACCTCACGTTGGACGTATTTATTTCTTCGATTTTGGGATCACCACTCCCCGAATTCCCAGAATCATTGCTATTGATACCACCCACTACCTTCTGGTCTTCTTCTTCCTCTACTATTCCAGATTCCCAAAATATCAGAGCTTCCACTATAGGACCTAGAGGTACAAACCTCAAGTTAGGGCAACCTCCTATTTTCACTTGAGAAAGATGGGGAAATAACGGTAATCACTGACCACCTGCTATCTGACTGTCTCTCATCCCTGACCCAGATTGTTAGTTTTGAGAGTACACAAACACAAGAAGGGGGTGAATTGTGTTGCCAAATTTTCGCAGTTTTCTGGGAACAGGCTTAGGCCCTGTTTGGACAGGCTGTTTGTAACACGCTCAGAAACTGAAATGCATCGAAAATAAGTAGAAGAAAAAGGTGAACATAGGATTTTTACGTGGAAACACCTCTAGCCCAACTAAGGTGAAAAACCATGACCTACCTCCGTAGGATTTTCACACAATTTCACTATACGGGCTAAACACGTTACAAAGTAACCTTCACCGTTACAACTTGTAACACACACGTAACGGTCTTTCCCAAGACTAGCTATCCCACGTCCAATAGTTCCCTTGACTTGGACACACTCAACTAACTTTTAAACAAGAGAGAACAAGATGAACACCTTACTTTTGAATGCGTCCCATAAGCTAGTGTAAGGTACAATTAAGCTCCTAGTATGCCAATTTTGAAAGCTTTATTTTTGCACACACTTTGGTCGGCTTTCTCTCTAGAAATTTTGCTCATAAAACTCTTGAAAGTTGCTATGAAAAACCGATGTGTCAATGAGTTGTAGAAAGCAACCTTTTATAGAGAACTTTGAAAGGTAAGACTATTTATCTTCTCATATATTTTTTTTTCAGATTTGGAAAACAAAATCCCTAAAGGAAATAGAGTCCTTTAGCGGCAAGTAGTGGAGTAACGAGAGTTGGGAAAAAAAATTCCTTAACTGCTTGAGTAAGGCGGTAGTTCTCAACTACAAGGACTCAACCACTAGCCCATTATTTTCTCAACAGACTTATCCACTTGCCAAAAAATAGAAATTCTTTTTATTTCAAAAAGATCTTGCAGATCCCCTTAGTTAAAGATAACCGTTTGGGGTTAAAATACTCCACAGAAAATCTTGTTTGCAAGTCTCGGAGATGCTGCCTAAAATCAGAGAGAGAATCGTGTAAAACTATTTTTTGCAGCTTTGGCTTGAAAACACCTTGTTCTCATAACTGTTCTGAGACAGTGTTCTGAAATTATTTTCAAAGAGAAAAACCATTTCAAAGTGAATGTTAAATCAAGACTTTCTAATTGGCATATTAACAAGAATCTAATAAAATAAAAACCATAGCAAAACAAAGACTATTGTTGAATCAACCAGACATCTTGTAGAAACTTAGCTTGCTGCTCCAAACACTCCTAAGAGTTGTTCTTAAGGTTGTTCTGAAGTTCTGGAGAGTCTTTCCAGCCAACTGATCTTGAGTACCTATTCTTAAGACCTGTTCTTTGAGCATTGTTAACCAAGCAATTTCAAAGTATTCAATATTTGGAACCTGTTCAATCAACACACCCAAGTATATATTACATTTGTGTTTGTTATCATCAAAACCTTACATTACATAAGGATATGGTCAACACAGATGACCCTCTTCACCATCCTTTCAACTTTGGCAGATGAATTAACTCAAGGTTTTCAAGAGAGGGAAAGAATATTGATGACTGTTATTTCTACTCCCATTGAAGAGCTGGGTGCTATAGTGGTCACTGCTCCATCACGGCTACTGCCAATGTTTGTGCCCCTTGTTTTATTCTCCATGCACTCCAAACTCTCCAAGCTGTGAAGTTCAAGGGACTTCAGATGTTGTAGTTTACCGAGCCATGGCAACTCCTTCAATCCATTACAGTTCACCAGGACAATCTTAACAAGATTTGGGAGACAGGTTGCTAGCCCATCTTCCCTGGCCCACCGTGGAATTGTTAACCTTCGATAATGCTTAATTTTTAACTCTTTCAGATTGCTATGTGGATGGAGATCTTCCAGCACATCATCATCATCATCATCATCATCATCATCATCATTGTCCATCCTTTCTTCTTCATACTTCTTCTTGGGCCATTTTATAGAAACAGATTTGAGAAACTTTGTATTGCACTGATATCCTCCTCCCCCACCATATTTCCTAGAATGCTTATAATTTGGGATTATGTGAATTTTGAGAGAGCCCCTTAGGTTCCTTGGAGCTCTTAGGTCTCCAAGCCTAACTTCTTGCTCCATACTTGACTTTCTCTGACCCAATATGAATTGATTCAACCTCGTGAGACATGCCATCTTTTCTATGCCTAATGGCATATAACTTAACCAACCTCCCTCAAGATAAGGTACATACAAAGTTCTAAGGTTAATTAGTTTGGAGAAATCTTCTGGTAATTCTTCCAACTTATAGCACCCATTTAGATCTAAAAACTGTAGGTTGATAAGTTTTGTCAATGATTTGGGTAGCATTTCAGTTCTTTATTATAAGAGAAATTAAGCCACCTCAAATGCAACAATCCACCTATTGCATTAGGTAAGTCAGTTATATATATTCAACCAACTTAAGTCCAACACCCTGAGGCTCCTCCAATTTGCTAGTAATGCTTTCACAGGAAATTGGATGTCACCAAAATGATCGCCACGTTGAGCATAACTGCGAATCTTAGCTGTAGTTGCAGTTATAAAGCATTTTGTATGATCGCAAGGTGCACTATCATACAAATGATGGGTCTTTTTATCTAGGTCCACTATAGCAGAATCTGCTACAAAGATCTCCTTTCCTGAAGCTTGTTGAGCCATGTCGTGTATAAGGTCATGGATCTTAAATCTCCATATCTCGCCATTTTTCCTCCTTTCAAAATCTTGAAAAAAGCATCTTCGGACCAAAATTTGAAAATATTCCTCGGCCGCTTCTTCAATAATTTGGCCTTCATCTAGTGGCTCGACATATCCATGAGCCATCCAGAGGCTAATCAACTCCTCCTTTTTAATGCTAAAATCTTTAGGAAACAGTGCGCAATACGTGAAGCAGCTCTTTAGCGATGGGGTAAGATGATAGTAGCTGTACTTAAATATTGGTATAATGTCATTCCCATCATTTTTTATTTCGACTAATCTACTTTGCTGAATGGTTTGCCACTTATTCACAGGTTGACCATGTAGAAGGCTTCCCATAACTTTTATAGTAAGAGGAACATTAGCACATTTTTTGAGAATATTTTTCCCTATCTCGACTAGGTCGTTGCAGTTTGCTTGTTCTTTGCCAACCGCTCTTTCGAACAAATTCCATGAATCCTTATCTGACAATGCCCCTAACTCATAAGGATCGTTGCTTCCTATAGCAATGGCCGTCCTTTTCGATCGTGTGGTAACCACAATTTTATTTCCCCTTTCACCCAATCCCACTAGGTATCCCTTTAACTTAAGCCAGTCGCCATGATTCTCAGTCCACAGATCATCAAGCACAAGCAAGTACTTATGTTGCTTGAGTTTTTCTCTAAGTTTGTGGACTAGCAAATCCAATCCAAAACCATCAACATTATCCACCATAGGGTTGGCCATTGACTTATAAATACTAGCGAAAATTGCCTTGACATCGAATTGGTTTTGATCTTGATCAGAGACACAAACCCATGCCCTAAGGGGGAATTCCTTTTGAATACTCCGATCATTATACACAAGTTGGGCAAGAGCAGTCTTCCCTAACCCTCCCACGCCCACAATAGCGAGGACAGCAACATCCCCTTGGATGTTAGATTCTAACAACATATCTATGATCATCTTCTTGTCATCCTCTCTCCCAATAATGTCCTCCTCATACACATAAGAACATGTCTCCTCCCTCCTCTTTCTAATAGGTTGGTAGTCTACTTTAAAGGAGTATCTATCAGCATCACTGGCAATCTCATCCAATTTCTTCCTAATGTTCTTCAGCTCTCGGGACATTTTATAAGCAGCACCAAACTTTTCCAAATGAGATAATAAACAGCGTACCTTTTTACAATTTTGGGGTTGCTGCTGCTAGAGTGGCAAACTCATCGAGCAGAGCATCAACATCATAAACAGCATCCTTAAGTTTCCCAATGAAGTCCAACTCCATTTCATTGAGCTCAGCCACACGTGCTTGCTTCTTATCTACAGTGTGTAATACAGCTCGGATGGTTTCAACCATGCTCTCGAGGCTCTCAATTTCATATTTATAGCCCCATATAGAAAGCAAGTCTTTGAGCTGCGAGCATTGTAAAGTAGCAAAGACTGTCTGGACAGCAGAGAGGGCTAAGTCTATTTGCGATTCAAGTGGAACCAAAGGGATTGGAAGATTAGCAATTGTTAACTGCTACTCCAGAAGAAAAGAAAGGGAAAATAAGCCATAATTCTGTATACTTTCATTGAATGATTTTCGTGTCATGTACAAGAGAGAGGGGGAACTATACAAGGGGGTTGTATATATACATGGTTAGCAATAACAAGATGGAGAAGTTAATTATGCCAGGTCAGCTGCTTTACAACAAACTGGGGGAACTTGTGATAAGCTGCTTTGCTCCTTATGTTCCTTCGTGTATCTTATCACCCCCCCCCTCAAGCTGGAATGGTGAGGGTCAGAAACCATTTCGAGCTTGGAGAGTAAGAACTCTTGTTTGGAAGAAGGTAGTATTTTGGTTAATATGTCAGCAAGCTGCTGTGTTGTAGGCATATATGTCAGTTGCAATAAACCTTCTAGAACCTTTTCTCTTGTGAAATGGCAGTCTATTTCAATATGTTTGGTTCTCTCGTGGAACATTGGGTTCTTCCCAATGTGAATGGCAGATTGGTTATCACAGTTTAGGGTCACAGGTTTTAGGGACTGGACTCCAATCTCCGCAATTAATCGTACAAGCCATGTGATCTCTGCTGCTGCTTGTGACATGGCCCTGTATTCTGCTTCTGAGGATGACCTTGAAATGGTGCTTTGTTTCTTGCTTTTCCAGCTTATTGGTGATTTACCAAAGAGGACTACATATCCTGTAGTGGATCTCCTGGAAAATGGGCGTGCAGCCCAATCTGAATCAGAGTATGCCTGTAAAGAAAGCTAGTCTGCAGCTTGGAGAAGAATGCGTTTGCTTATTGTGGAACTAACATAGCCCATGGTATGTATAAGGGCTTGAAGATGTGAAGTCCTTGGCTTTTGCATGAACGGGCTCAATGTTTGAACTGTAAAACTGAGATCTGGCCTTGTGTTGGTCAAAAAGTTTAACTTGCCTACCATAGCCCTGTAATATGTAGGATCTGAAAGGCGATCTCCTTCTTCTGGATGCAATTTGCAGTTTAATGGCAATGGAGTGGAGACAGGCTTTAAATTTGACAGTCCACTATCTTTGAGCATTTCTGTGGTAAATTTATTTTGTGAAAGGACAATTCCTTCTAGAATGTAGCTAACTTCCAGTCCAAGAAAGTAATGAAGTGTGCCAAGGTCCTTTATACCAAAACAGTTCTGAAGATGTTGCTTTACATGTTGAACTTCATCTTGGTTTGAACCAGTTATCAAAATATCATCTACATATACTACAATAAGAGTGATAGTGGTAGATGATTTGTTGATGAAGAGGGAGTAATCATTTTTGGATTGTTAATAGCCTAAAGAAATTAGGGTGCTGCTGAGTTTGCTGAACCACTGCCTGCTGGCCTGTTTCAAGCCATACAATGACTTCTTGAGCTTGCAGACTTTGTTTAAGGGATTTGTTATGCCCTTGGGAACTTCCATGTACACTTCCTCTTCAAGCTCCCCATGTAAAAATGCATTGTTCACATCCAGTTGAGAGAGATGCCACTTGTTTGTTGTTGCCAATGCTATGATAGCTCTTATTGTTTCCATTTTGACAACAGGTGAGAAAACCTCCTGGTAATCAACACCACACTGTTGTGTAAATCCCCTTATGACAAGTCTAGCCTTCAGCCTTTCTAGGGTACCATCTGAGTTTAGCTTCACCTTATATACCCATTTGCTACTGATTGCCTTGTTTCCTGGAGGGAGATCAACATATTCCCAAGTTTGGTTGTTGTTTAAAGCTTCTATTTCCTTGTTCATGGCTTGAACCCAACCTTGGTGCTTTGATGCTTCTTCATAGCTCTTGGGCTCAGTATATTTATTCAGTGTGGAGACCAAAGCATGATGTTCCACTGGTAATACTTGAGACTCCGCCATGCCACAAAAGAAGTCCCTTAAGTATTGAGGAGGTTGATGTGTCCTTGTTGATCTCCTAATAGGATGAATCTGTGCTGGAGGTGAAGTAGAGGAAGTAGATGTGGAGGGAATGTCATATACATGTTGTTGGGAATCTTCTTAGGATAAATCTGTAGGCTGAACAGATAATGACTGAGGAGTTTGCAGAGATTCATTGCTTGCACTAGACTGTTCAGAAAACTAATTGAAGTTGGGTTCTTGAAAATCAGTGGTTTCATGTATAAAATCTGTAACTGCAGGTAGTGGTGCTGAGGATTGAACTTTGATATGATGGAATGGAAAGATATTTTCATGAAAGATTACGTCTCTGGAAGTAAAGACCTTGTTGGTCTTTAGATCCAAGTGCTTGTAGGCCTTTGGACCATAGGGGTAGCCCAAAAATATGCAGGGTTTGGCCCTTGGTTGAAGCTTGTCTCTTTGCCTTTTCAGAGTAGAAGCAAAGCAGAGGCAACCAAAAGTTTTTAAATGTTCATATGATGGTGAGACATTATGTAAAACTTGAAAAGGAGATTGATTTTGCAAAATAGCTGTAGGCATTCTATTAATGAGGTAGACAGTTGTTAGCAATGCTTCTCCTCAGTACTTCTTAGGCAAATTTGATTGAAACATAAGTGCCCTTGTCACTTGTAGCAAATGCTGATGCTTCCTTTCAACTACCCCATTTTGTTGGGGTGTATCTACACAAGAGGTTTGATGTGCAATTCCTTTGCTTTTATAGAATTCCAAAGCTGAAGCTTCTTTGAATTCTAGCCCATTATCAGTTCTCACAACCTTCACAGCTATTGCAAATTGCTTCTCAACAAATACAATAAAGGCTTTTAAAAGAGGAAATGCATTGCTCTTGTGTGCCATTAAATGAACCCATGTTGTTCTAGAGTAATCATCCACAATGGTTAAGAAATATTGTCAACCATTGCATGTTTTCTGTGGGTATGGTCCCCAGATATCAATGTGCAAAAGCTCAAAAATTGACATGGATCTTAATGTCTATTTTCGGAGGGAAAAACTCACAAAAACATAAACAATTGACTATCAAAGAAATGAAGATGATGAAACCAAAATGCAAGAATGAAACACATGAAATACTTACTTCCACAAGCTTCAAACTCACAAGGATGATGATGAAAAACCGAAAGCAAGAAAGAAAACAAAAACTTAGATAATCAAGTGAACTTTCAAGGGATAATCCGAGGAGCCACCCTTGGAGAACACTTGGGCAATCCTCTTTAGATCAACTAGTGACTGAATTTAATCACTATATAGTTGAAATAAAAAGAACCTAGAGACCTACTTGAGTTACCAAACTCAAGATACAACACTAGAAATTTCAAGGGAGAGAGTTTTCTAACTCACAAAATTTCATATATCTCGAAAGTTGATTGAATGGAAATGATTCTAAACTATGGCCTTTATATAGTAGAGGCCTTACACAATGAAAATACATAGAAAAAAAATAAAAAAGATGTGAATTAAAACAAGTAAACTTTCAGCATACTACATTCGGATGAACAAGCCGAAGAGGGGTGTCTTTTGGTGTTGTTGGTGTGAAGTGACTGTGGCAGCAAAAAGGATTCATGCACCCCACAATTCCACATGTCTAGGCCTTACTATAAGAGGGAGGAAATGCTTTATGAGGAGGTATAAGCAGCAAGAGCCGAAATCACAAGCTTTCATACACCTTCACGCGTTTTGCATTAAATGCATTCACATCAGCAGCAATCCCCACTTCAAACAGGCATAAATCTTTGGTTTTGGATCCAAATTCGATGATTCTTAATTCATTGGAAAGCTTAGGATGTCTAGTTTCCACGGAATGTGGTTTTATTGCATTTGGATCATCCGTTCAAAAGTTATGGGCCAAAGCGTGGATACTGTCCAAAACTAGCCTGCATTTTGATATCCGATTTTGTGGGCTGAACTTGACCTAGCAAATGACCTCCAAATGACTTGCAAAAGGTCTTGTTGGAAATCTAAGATCTCAAGATTTAAGGGGGTGGTGCGTGAAGGAAATTTACCCTTTATTAGCTTGTCCAAAAGGAGTGACGAAACCGGGCCAGTTTCTGGTCGAATCTGCCCACATTTTGTCCGAATGCTCCATGGTGTTTCTGACCCAAGTATGCATGTTCTTGACTTCCTTGTAGCTTGAATATATGTGTAGTCTATCTGGTTGCTCATCCAAGGCTTGATCTTTGATGGTCCCCATCACCTTTGAATATGGCACTTTGAAGTTTGAATAAAACTCCATAAAATGTCTTTTGTCATGAAATTCAAACAATGGAACCGAATAAGGGCCTTGCCATGCATGAATTTGTTTGGAGCTTGCCCCCAATAAAGTTG
Source organism: Selenicereus undatus (assembly GCA_017589665.1). Lineage (NCBI taxonomy): Eukaryota > Viridiplantae > Streptophyta > Magnoliopsida > Caryophyllales > Cactaceae > Selenicereus > Selenicereus undatus. The sequence goes on from JACYFF010010365.1 coordinate 13,057,075, forward strand.
AGTTGAAAGAATGAAAATAATACCCTTGGAAATATACATCATGTAGTACTCAAAGGAAATGAAGTTCTATGCAGCTTAGCCATGGGACAAATTTGACATACTCCATGATTGCCTTTATTACATTGAGTAACCCCAATACTCTTCAAGTGCTCAAAAGGTAAATGACCTAATCTAAAATGCCAAAGCTCAGGAACAGAGAAACACACTACAACATCTTTCATTGGTCTCTTGGTAGACTGCAAGCTGAGAACATCGTTGTTTAGGTTGAGAGGTTGTATGCCTTTGTATAACCCTTTCTCTTCCTTACCAAGGATTACTTCCTTCTAGAAAATGGGGTCCTGAAGCATGCAATAATCAGGAGTAAATATAACATTTGCTGAAAACTGTCTGGTCAATTTGCTTATGGATAACAAATTGAACTGAAATTTTGGAGTATGTAATACATTCTTCAAGACCAAGCCAGGTGCCAAAAGCATTGAACCAGTGTGGTTAATCTGCACTTTCTTTCCATTTGGCATTGTAATACAACAGTTTTGGTGCATGGGCTTGACATCATGTAGTAGGGACAGATCAGATGTTACATGATCACTGGCCCCACTGTCTATGATCCATGTGTGATGATCAGCAGTAGAAAGAAAGCAATATGTTTTACCTGCTAGAAAACCTGCAGCAGTAGCAGCATCATTACTGCCTTGCCCTTGCTCTGTATTGTATTTGCTCAGAACTTGCATCAGTTGATTGTATTGTTCTGAGGTCAAGGCTGGGACTGTTGTCATGGAAGCATTTACTGCATCAGCATAAGTCTCACAATTAACATTGTTTGTTTGAGCATCATCTGCTGTTTGGATTGATGCAACCATCCTTCTTCCTCTATAAAGCCTATGTCCAGGGGGATAGCCATGAATCTTGTAACATTTCTTGACTATGTGCCCTGGCATTTTGCAGTAATCACAGAATAATTGCTTTCTATCTTGAATTTCGGCTCTTGTCATGCCATCATAGTTGTTATTATACCCAGTAGGTAGGCTAGCAATCTGTCCACTGTTATACCCCCTTCTTTGTTGTCCTGTAATCTTGTAGTTGTCCTGTAATCTTGTATGAAAGGTTGAAGATCCATGGCTAAGTTGTGACACAACATTGAGAGATCTCTGCTTCTCCTCCTGCAGAATTAGACTGTAGACTTGGTCTATATTAGGCAATGGCTTCATCATGAGTATATTGCCTCTTATGGTTTTGTACTCCTCATTCAGACCAACCAAAAATTGCATGAGTTGTTGATCATGAACCAATTTATGTGCAGCCAAGAAACTTGCACAATCAGCTCCACAATTACACAAAGGAATGGTGATCATACTATTATAGTCATCCCACATTTTTTTGATTTGGGTGAAATAATCTGCTACTGACAGATTATTCTGTGAAATGAGGCACAGATCCCTTTGAATCTTGAAGATTCTTGTTCCATATGCTTCTCCAAATCTCTGTTCCAATTGAACCCAAACTGATCTAGCTGTAGTAGAAAACAAGAGACTTTGGCCTATATCTTTAATTACAGCATTAATCAACCAAGATATCACCATTTTGTCACACCTATCCCACTGGCTGACCAGTGGTGAATTGACATCTGGTTTGATGCAAGTCCCCAACACAAATCCGAGTTTATTTTTAGCAATCAATGCCACTTCCATGGCTTTCTTCCAGATGCCATAATTTTCCCTATTCATCAATTCACTGACCAAAACATTGTTTGGATTGTCAGAGGGATGCAAGAACAATATGTGTGATGGATTATTAACATTCAAATTTTCAGCCATTTTTCAGAGAATATGTGAGAAATATGTGATTCTCACTAGATCGAGATCAAGAATGAAAGAAGAAACGAATCAAGAATGATAGTTCGAATTGAAGAGAAAGAATATGCAAGACAATTATAAAGCAGAATGTTCAAACTTCGCGAAGAACAGAATCAAAGAGAAGAACAAAATCAAAGAGCAGAATTGTGATTTTCTGATATCACCTGGATTGAAGAAAGCTCTGATACCATGTTAACTGCTACTCCAGAAGAAAACAAAGGGAAAATAAGCCATAATTCTGTATACTTTCATTGAATGATTTTCGTGTCATGTACAAGAGAGAGGGGGAACTGTACAAGGGGGCTGTATATATACATGGTTAGCAATAACAAGATGGAGAAGTTAGTTATGCCAGGTTAGCTGCTTTACAACAAACTGGGGGAGCTTGTGATAAGCTGCTTTGCTCCTTATGTTCCTTCGTGTATCTTATCAGCGATAGTAAGGGATTATGATTTTCAAGGGGAGTTCTGGTCATTAGTTGTTGATTTGTGATGAGCACTTTTTTACCCCCTGCATGCATATATACAGTCAGGTCAAGTGAAAGGTAGATTTTGAGGTGGGTTCCGCTAAGATTGGCTGAAAATTCTCATACATTTCTATGAGTACTCCCCCCCCCCCCCCTTGGTTTTTGGGGTGTGCTGATGAGGTGCACTCGTCATGGTCGACTTCAAAGTTAAACCAAATTTAGTTGTCTGAAATTTCCAATCAAATGATGTCAAGTAATTGTAGGGTTGGGCCCATTATCCCTAGTATCACATTTTTAAAGATCTGCACCGTATGTTCCACAATGTCTTACATGGAACATCTGTTTACCAACTGGCAACAGGTCACGATGACCAGCGCCAGTGACTCGACGAACATGCCTTCTATTTAACCACAATTTGAAGTTTCAAAGAAATTGTGACTACATTGGCACACCAGTATCACTGTAATCACTGTAATTGTTGTAGTAAGTGACATGGATTAGTTTGTTTATGTTTGGCATCTAATTCGAGATGATTGATTAAGGATGTCAAGTGTTCAATAATTCCCTTGAAAATGCGATAGAATATACTATGTGACAATGGAAGATATTTTCATCATATACGCCTATGTCTCTCTCACACACATCTATTATGATTGGCATGCAATTCAAAGTATAGTGAAATTTGTTTGTAACATATTAAAATAGGCTAGGTGAAATTATTAAAGAGATACTCAGACTCATTTACCCCTCTATGGTCATCTCGTCAACATGTGAAAAAATATCAAGTAATTTACAGTACGTAGTTTATGTGATTTTTCCATGGAACTCTATAACTAGCATTGCTTCATGCATGCCAACCACAAGTACAGACAAAATTTGAAAAGGAAGAGGATAATGGCCGACATAAACCAAGACTTTGGAGGGGACTTCTTTTGTCATACAAGTCGAAAAGGAAGAAGATAATGGCGGACATAAACCAAGACTTTGAACATACTCGTCAAAAAAGAAACAGATGGCAAGACTTCGATAATATTCTTTTCCTACTTATGCAAGATAATTAATGATTGCTAATTCTAGTGATCACAATTTTTGGGTATCCTGTAATCGAAGTGAAACCGGTTGATCGATTTCGGTTTCAAAAAATACATATGAATTTGACTGGCTTCGGTTCCAATTCTTGAAAAATAAATAGGAACTATTTATATTAGAGAAAAAAAAAGGAAAAAGTTGTTGGTATTACCTTTCTCTTTCTACCAATTTTCTTTTTGTAATTTCTCTTTCAAATTAAGGGATCTATTTTTGTTTTCTTAACCTACGTGGGTATTTTCTTCACTTTTTATGTTATGATCAAATGCACCCCACAAACCCCCCCCCCCAAAAAAAATCTAGGGATAAAATTTTCATTTTAGAAGCTACAATACTCAATACTCGGTTCAAGTTTCCAAATTTTTGAGCAAGTACTTAAAACTGTTCACCATAACTACTTGGTGCTTCCAAATCTATTGGCATAGTAGTTAATTCGTGGGATCATAGCTCGACATTCCATGCATAGCTAATCTTTGTTTTCCCCTTCCAATGATGCACTCCAACACTACTGATCTCACATTCAAACGTTGGTTTCAATAGGACTGACAAGCCTAAGAGAGAAGTAAATGGTCTACAAGTCCAAACAAACCACACCCGAAGTCCTATTTAGACGGAAGCACCTCCCTCACAAGAAAAATGCCTCCTCTCAATATCAAATCTAGGACTTCCAAATAAAAAGTGTCTCATATATCACTTAAAAGCTCTTTGGTGTTAGATAACTAATGATAACCATGCCTAATTAATTTGGTGGTTTTGTGTTGTCTTCAAATAAATAGAAAGAATTAACTAAATCAACACATCTAGTCAGTTCCATCTTCCAGAAAATGCCACGTATATAAAGTGAAGATTGCATGGCATCAGAGAGGGGAGACCAGTTACAAATTAAAGAAAATTAGGTCTAGCTGTAAGCCTATAATTAGGAGAAGCAAAAAGGAATTCACCACAAAGACTGGGAATCAGTCCTTTTTTTCTTTATTTTTTTTGAGTGCAGAATTTTGTATTTTTTTTAATGTATGTACCAGTAAAATGGAGTTAGACAGATATCAATCCCTATAAAATTAGACAGGTATCAGTCCAAAGATTTCAAACCAAAAAGGAAGAAGACTTGATTCTATAAATTATTTTATGTTCTAATTAAGGTGTATTTATACTTGGTGCGTTCTGTGTGATGCGTTACAATATTCATTGCTTCTAGAAGAAAGAGTTTTTTTCCCTTCAAGCATGTTTCAGTATAACACTAGTAGTTTCTATTTTTTCGGAAATAAGACAAGCGATACATCCACTGGGTCCTTATATAGTGTATTGATACATCCAACGAGGAATTATGCTGGAAATTCCTTTTTAGTGGCACCTTTCATGATTGAAATGACCTTTATTAATAGTTTAAATGATGATTTATTCCTTCATACAGTATCGTATTGTAATTTGTATTTGTCAGAAGTACAATCAAATATGCATGGCTTTGGAATCTGCTTTTCTGATTGCATATTATCTGTTAGAAAAAGGGGGGGGGGGGTCTGGCAATGTGATCGACCTGTTCTCGCTGATGTTTATCAAGGACGACATGTCATTGGGCTTGATGTGGCATCGAACAAAGTCTGTTATTTGACCAAAGCAACCTTTGTAAGTGATAGAACATACACTCTGGTCTACAGGGAAGCAATCTAACTTCCAAGAAACAGAATAAGTTATAAGTTCGTGCATACATCTGTATGCACCTCTAGAATTTATTCTTAAGTGATACTTGGGCTATACAACAGATATGGCCTTTCACACACAATGCATTACAATCTATGGTATTTGCAAGGGTGCCAAGGAAGTCGGAAATGAAAAGATTCTATGCATACCATGATGTTACAGACTAGGAACCATAATGTAAATCGGAAACCAGATATGACAAGTGCTCTATCCAAAAGTTCTCTGGAATTGACGTACTATAACCTCCGTACATGGGCATATAAATAGCTTTCTAGGTCAGCCCTTAGACCCATATGCATTCTGCAAGTATAGAAGCAATGATGACATAAACTCATTAGACACTATTTTTCGGATTTATCCTTCATTTCCTTTGTTCATGAAAGGGGGGGAAATTGATTTAGCGGAACCAAGAAAAGGAGTCAAGTGAAAATTGTTTCTTTTTTTCCCGCGGGGGGTTTTTTTTGGGGGGGGGGGGGGGGGGGGGGTAAAAGGCATGAGAATTCTGATGAAGTGTCCTTACTAACTGATTTCCTCATAGAGGGGCCACTTACTCAGTGTGTCTGCTATACCAGTTTGTTACAACCCTGATCTATTGGTATGATTTGTCGAGTCCATTATAACACTCACTAATCAAGTTTCATCCAGTGAAATGGCAATGCAAATACAGCAGATACATTCTGGAAGGTCCTGCCAATATATAGTTCAGTAGACTACTTCCTTCACATAGACACACCCAGACTGGGCAGTGTAAGCTGATAAGAGTACAAGGGTTTTGGCTTTTCAGAGTTGTTACCTCCTCATCAGAATAAGCATAATCCAATTAGAGAGATTAGAATAAAGCCGTTGTAAGCACAAATTTCGAGTCTAAAATAAATTAGACAGGAAATTGATATAAACAAATTTAATCTTGTATTGATGTAGTGTGTAGGTACAATATCTGAATTTAATACAATAAAATAATCCTATGATTCGATCTCCTGATGATTTGAGTACTCCGAGGGCTTGATGTTTGATCTCAGTTGATGTAAACCAGCTGAAAAACTCTGAAGGTTATTCTTGATTTTGATATGCAAGTGGCTGATTGTGGCTTCTGAAGCTTTGCAAGTCTTGATCTTTCTCTCTTGGTAGCTGGATGTTTCTTGTCGTCCGAGCTCTGAATTCTGCAAATGCTGAATGCTCCAAATGAAAGGAAATGACTAGACCTGGCAAAACCGACCCGAGACCCGAACCGAACGACCCGGACCCATACCCGACCCGACACCTGAAATATGCTCACCCGAAAGTAGACCCGAAACCCGAATTGACCCGAACCGAACCATACCCGATCCGAAATTTTCTACAAAGTTGTTTGTTTTGGCATGATGAACGTATTTGACCAAAAATTGGTTGACCCGAAATCGACCCGACCCGAACCATACCCGACCCAAACCAAAACGACCCGAAATGTCACTTAACCCGAACATGACCCAACCTGAACTTGACCCAACCCGTACTCGAACCGAATGACCCATTTGCCAGGTCTAGAAATGACCCTTATTTATAGGCTCTGCCAACTAGGGTTAGAGTCGGGTTTTGAGCCTAAGCCCAGTATTTATTTTCTTACTTTTAAATAAAGAAAAATAATTACTAATTTCTGCATCATCGATGACACGTGTCAGCTTTTTAATTGGCTGAACTTAATTTTGACCAAGTGGACCTACCAAAGTCAACATGACACATGACAATCTGTAATTGGCCAATTTTTTTTTACACGTGGCACCGTTTGATTGGTTGTAGAATTTTTTGCCTCCTACAAATGCCCCGTCGAGAGTTGGCCGCGTACACAAATTTGAAGTGTGTGTTTCTTTTTGAAGCGGCTGAGTCTCCAATACTTAATTGATGCAAATGATAAAAAATTTGACAAGTCAATTTTTTATTTGCCAAGTAATAATTTTTTTTTTTAACTCAACACTTATCCGATTTTTTTTTTTTTACGGAATGAATATAACCAAATTGAGCCCTATCTGACAAGCCCCAAAAATAAATGAAGGTCCAAAATAGAAGCCCTTTTTTTTGGGCTGCTCTTTTTTTTCTTTTTTTTTATTAAAAAGAAAAAAGAGAAAAGCACAAAAAGGAAAAGGGGGATAGCTTGTACGCAGCACCCCATCTTTTTCTTTTTTTTCCTGATTTCTTCTTCTTTTTCTTTTTGATGACTTTGGCTTGAGGGTTTATGATAGAATTATTTCTATAACTCTTGATAAAATTTATCAGCAACTCAGACGGATGAATATTTGTGTTGGAGTAGGAGTAGGGAGCTGAGATCCACGCTGTTATATAAACCCATCTGCATCTCCTTCAATTGCAGCCTCACCAGATCATCTTTCCTACCCTGATCGATTTCTACCCAGAAGGCGCTTTTCCATCTCTTCTTCTGGAATTGTCTCTTTGGTGCCCTTCTGCACTTGCTACATTCAGCCATGAGAGCCTCCTCCTAGGTTGCCTCTTGCCCTTTTTTTTTTACAGAGTATGAATAAATGGAGACCTCTTACATCATAGGAAGAAGCTCCCTTTCTATGGTTAAGCCCTCTTGAATAACTTGCATCTTTACCATTGCTTTAGAATCGAACCAATTGAATGGGAAATTGGGGTCCCGATTTGCCATTTTAGGCCCAAGCAGGAGGAGTTTGTTTGCAATTGTGGTTGACAAATTATTGATAAAAAAGAAATAACTACCCAAATCAATCGAAAGAAACCATACAAGAAATCAAATCAGACCCAAAAGAGCACCAATTGTCCAAAGGCAATTAAAGAGATAGGCGCATGCTCACCTTTAAGAAACGCCAAACCCAGGGTTCAAACTCCTCTATTTGCAAAGCTCAGACCCATTAGAAGTTTTGATAGTAATTTGCTGGGAAATAGAGGGAAAAGTCAATTTGGGAAGAGATTAGGATTAGGGGGAGAGAGGCAATCATGACAACGAAATCTTGAGAGAAAACCAGCAAATCGAAGAGGGGAAGCGACTGAAAGAAGAGGCGAAAACGAAAAGGCGTGTGCCGAGGCTCGGTTTTTAACAAATTAATGTCAAACAGTGCTCATGAGACTAACACCTCATCGTAATTTGGCATGCCTGTTTTTTTGGCCTCGCTTCTGCCGAGAGGCATTAGTACTTTGATATTTTGACCCCCCCTTTTCTTTTTGGATTCACCTTTTTTGTGTAACTAAACCGAGAACTCCTAATTTATATTTGGTTTGCTCTTTTTTTTGTGAATTTTTTTGTCACCTTTTTTTCTTTTTGTTAGAAAACTTAAATTTATATTCTTTTGTTTTTTTTTCCAAGAAGCTGTTGAATCAACTTAAATTTCTTCCTTCCAGCCTCGACTCCCCCGATTAGATCCCAAAGTGAGGTTGACTTCTAAGACGAGGAATCGTTTCTCCCCGTAGATTTGATTATTTGCAGGCGACTCCCTCACTTAATCTAATTGGGGTCGACTTGAATTTCTTCCTTCCAGCTACGACTCCTCCGATTAGATCGTGAAGTGAGATTAACTTTTAAAACGAGGAATTGTTTCCCCCCGTAGATTCGATTCTTCGCAGGCGACTCCCTCACTTAATTTAATTAGGGTCGACTTGAATTTCTTCCTTCCAGCCACGATTCCTCTGATTAGGTCGCAATTAGAGGCATTAGTACTTTGATATTTTGACCTCCCCTTTTCTTTTTGGATTCACCTTTTTTGTGTAACTAAACTGAGAACTCCTAATTTATATTTGGTTTACTCTTTTTTTTTGTGAATTTTTTTTGTCACCTTTTTTTCTTTTTGTTAGAGAACTTAAATTTATATTCTCTTGTTTTTTTGTTCAGGAAGCTGCTGAATCAACTTAAATTTCTTCCTTCCAGCCGCAACTCCCTCGATTAGATCGCGAAGTGAGGTCGACTTCTAAGACGAGGAATCGTTTCTCCCCGTAGATTTTATTATTCGCAGGCGACTCCCTCACTTAATCTAATTGGGGTCGACTTGAATTTCTTCCTTCCAGCCACGACTCCTCCGATTAGTTTGTGAAGTGAGGTTGACTTTTAAGACGAGGAATCGTTTCTCCCCGTAGATTCAATTCTTCGCGGGCGGCTCCCTCACTTAATCTAATTGGGGTTGACTTAAATTTCTTCCTTCCAGCCACGATTCCTCCGATTAGATCGCGAAGTGAGGTCGACTTTTAAGACGATGAATCGTTTCTCCCTGTGGATTCGATTCTTCGCAGGCAACTCCCTCACTTAATCTAATTGGGGTCGACTTGCCTTTCTTCCTTCACCATGGTGCATTTTTTGGACTCATCCTCCGATCTTAAGAAGCCAACTCTTACCATCCTGGACAGAGAAGACGATCCAATTGAAGAAGATGTGACTCTCCGCATAGATATGCCAACACCCCTACCATCCAGATGTTCTTTACTCCATAACTACCTTGCAGATTCGTGCTGGAGTGTGGAGTCTACCCGCAACATACAAATATCAGACGGAGTCATCTCCACTTTGAGAGTTTTGAAGCTTAGCTCTCCATTATTTGCATCTTCAATCCCTTCTCAAGGAGCAACACCCTTACTCCGACATCGTATTATGGATGCGATACTATCCTGGGGCAACTTTTCACTTTGTTTCTCTGACAACATCGTCATACCGTGCTATTGGGAATGGTTTGAAGACGCTCTTGGTCACAACAAAGACAGACTTAAGGAATGGAGGCTTCATGACGGACTGTATGCATCCTTGTTCTTTTATGACATGAGTCTCACCGTCTTCAAAGCATTCTACGAACTGTGGTGCCATACTACCAATACCTTTTGTACAGAGAGCGGCGATATGTCAATCTCCTTATGGGATTTACGGACTATAGGTGGACTTCCAGCTGACGGTGCTTACTACGAAGAAGTCATTCCATCCGCCAGAGAACTCCTTTCTACAGGATGTGGAGATAATGATATTCCAGCGACTTGCACGTTCCTCTTTTCTGCATTCCACAGATTATGCCAAGATGTTCATGGCATTATTCAACTTCCTGCTTCTGAATGGATACGCTTCTGGTATCAAGGGCGACAAATTTACACACCTCCTCCTAGCCGTGACAACAAAAAGCGAGTTAAAGCTCCACAAACACATCATGTCCATCTGGCTTGATTGCTCCTCGCACAGGGCGAACGAAGAAAGAGAAAGATCCTTTTGTGACGCTCAGCATTCCTGAGGCCCTAATCGAGGAGACCTACCTTGCTGCCCTTATTTCCTGTTGGTTGTGCTCCTTTGTGCTACCAACTGAAGCAGTGTGCCTTGTTAGCCCAGCTGTGTTTATAGCTGCTAGCAAACTGGCTCACGAAGAATGTCTAAACCTAGTATTTCCTGCTTTGGCTAGCATTTATCGGGGGTTGAATAGAATTTCTACGGCTCGGAACCTGAATAAGTTGGAAGTAATTTTCCCCATTCACTACGTTTATGGATGGTTAGGGACTTACTTCAAAACTTATTTTGATCATCCCCATCATCAGCACGGCCATCCTAAGATGGTGAGGTTCTCTGGTAAAAAGATGAATCGAACTCCTGACGTACAGGAAGCTCGATAGTTATTGAAATGTAAGGATCCGTCCGTTATGTATTCTAATGCTCTTATAAAGGATACATCGATCACCTTGATTGACACCCAGAATCTATCCTCAAGCTGGAAAGCATATTTGATTTGCCTCCGCTCTAGGTTTTTGACCTTGCGACAAGGAAGAACAATTGTGATTGAACCATACTTCCCTTGCAAGTTTGGGTGACAATTTGGCTTCTATCAAGATGTACTAACTGAGCCACGAATGAATGAATGAGAGGGCACCTTACAGGACGTAGCTTGCTATTGGTTCAACCTTACAGAACACATAACAAGGTCCAGCGTGACAATTGCTGCTCCTCCTGATAAGAAGTCTACACTGGTCACTATTGTATATGCTAATTGGTGGCGATCTTCGCGGGGCGATCTTTTCTCTCAAGGGCCTAAATATCCTTGAGGCGAGGCTGTGCAACCACGAAGAGCTTCTAAAGTGAGAGTTGCTGATGATGCATCCACCTTAGTCGTCACTTCCGGTAAAGCGAGTGTACATAAGCCAATCATGCAGCAGCATAACGAATACGCTTTATCCCCAGCTGTGCTTAGAAAAGAGGGAGGCAATAGTTCCTCATTGGAAGCAGACACATCTCCTCAGAAAATTAGAAGTTGTTCGCCTGGGATAGAGCAGATTGAAGCTTTGAGAGGTTTGGGTGTTAGGTCTTCTATTAGTGAAGCGAAGAATTTGTCAGGCTTGAAAAGCAAACCAGATGTTGCAACTAAGCTACCTAACTCCAAGAACAAGTCTAACAGTGCGACGAGCTCACTGAAATAAGAGAATAAAGCAAAGGGAGAGGTGCATCTTGTTATCCTGCCCCCTTTCCCTTCCCCTTTTTTTGGGTCCCTTTTTTTTTTACTTAATCCTCCTTTTAATGTAGGGATATACTGTTGAAAGTGGAGACACGCTTAAGGCTACATTTGGTGAGAAAGACAGTGAAGCCACCTTGATTGTGCCGTCTGCCAAGTCAACTGAGGACGATTCTATTAACATAATGTCGTTGCTAGTGAAACAAGAAGAGCGTTGTCAATCACCTACTCCTTCTGTTGCAACCTACTTTCCTGGGAGAATTGCTTCTGGCGTGTTTAATGATATGGCCTTGAGTGTGAAGCAACGTTTTCAGCAATAGTTGAAAAACTTCATCCCAAAGACAGAAGGCGACTTTGCAAACATTCGCCAGGAAGCTGAGTAGATATATGAAACCTTATCATCCTTCTAGGCAGATTATTTGGGGCTAAAGAATAGTGCCGAGGCATATTTGAATGAAGTCGGACAGTACTTAAAGTTGAAAGCCCAATTAGAAGATCGATCTCCTACTGAAGACGTGCTAAACAAGTGAGCGACCTTATTAGAAAAACTTGGGGAGGCACGAGCTTCGGTGGAAAAGGTCGGTGCGCAGTTTGATGAGGCAACTACTGCTATCGCTCAAGCTCATAAGTGAATTAAGCTACTTGAGGCAGATCTTGAACGAGCAAAAGCGAATGAATTGGAATTGCAAGACAAATTAGTGGAGACTGAAGCTTCATTGAGGAAAGCCAAAGAAGGTGTATCTCTTCTTGAAAAAGAGGTTTCCGATTTAGATGTCGCACCCCAAGCTACTGCAAAAGAAACAGCTCAAGTTGAAGCAGCAAGAAAACGTGCCCAAGAGCTTTTGGGCGCACTGGATGCCTAGACCATACCCAGTGGCTTTGTTCTATTTTTTTTCTTTGCAACTTATTATTTGTTATTTCTTTTTGGACTCAGTATGGTTTTATTGGAATTGGTTTTAATATATTGCAATAAGATGAATCTTTCAATTCAAATTTACGCAATAATATGTAGCTATGTCCAACGAACGAAACCAATGAGTACTAACACAATTTATTCATCCTTTTTTTCGTTTTTTTACGGCTGTACTTAGGAAATATGCCTAAGTCGCCTACGTACCTAAAAGGAATCTATTATCGTAAAGGATCAAGCCATACGTAGTTCAAAGACATAACATTTTTTATTTTTTTTGTTTTATCGTTCACAGTTTAGACTCTTGCGGGTCAAGAGTAATACAAAAGAATTTAACTTGAAAGAACGAGCAGTTTAGGCTCATACTTAGGAGCTTTACAACATTCTATTTCAAGGATAATAGCGCTTCAAGAACTTGTCGTTTATGGGTCCTACGTGCACTCCATAAGCACTAACTATCTTGTAGGCTCCATTTGTGTAAATTTCTCTGACCACATATGGACCATCCCACTTGGAGGTGAATTTGCTTCCAGATTTGTGGGAGACAATAATAGGTCTTCTTATTGCCAACACCTGGTCTTCGACTTGGAAAGAGCACGGTCGAACCTTTTTGTTGAACGCTCTTGATAGACGGGCTTGGTAGCATTCTAGCTTTTGTTGTGCCTGAAGTCTTCTCTCATCAAGGGCCTCCAGTTCAGCTAAGCGAAGCCTGTGATTTTCGTCTTCCGTCAAACCTTCCTGTATGGCGATGCAGAAGGATGGGATTTGAAGCTCTAATGGTAGAACGACTTCCACTCCATAGACCAAAGCGAATGGGGTTGACTGTGTTGGCGTGTTGTACGTTGTTCGATATGCCCAAAGAGCTTCCGCTAGTCTTTCATGCCAATCCCGTTTAGACTTTGCGACAACCTTTTTGAGTAAGTTGCAAAGTGTTTTGTTAAAGGCTTCTGCCAGGCTGTTTGCAGGGGCGCTGTACATGGAAGACTTATGTTGGGCAAACTTAAATTTCTCGCACAGGCTAGTCATCAGGCTGTTGAAGAAGGGCTTTCCATTATCAGAGATAATGTACCTCGGTGCACCATACCGATAGATAATGTGTGTCCTTATGAAGTCAACCACATTTTCTTTTTGAACTCTCTAAGTGGGATTGTTTCCGCCCATTTAGAGAAGTAGTCAGTGGCAGCTAGGATTTAGGAGTGACCAGCAGACGATTTAGGCGTGATTGGTCCAATGACATCGAGCCCCCATGCCTCAAATGGTCAAGATGCAACTGTTAGGTGGAGAGGTTCAGGAGGTTGATGTATGAAGTTAGCATGGAATTGGCAAGCATCGCACCTTTTTCCATAATTTATGCAATCTTGCACCATAGTGGGCTAGTAGTAGCCCATCCTTTTAATGCGATCATGTAGCCTAGGCCCTGATTGGTGTGCTCCGCACACACCTGAATGAGCTTCTGTAATTGCTTGCTTTGCTTCTTCCGCATCCAAACATCGTAACCAAAGACCAAGAAAAGAACATCGATAGAGCGTCCCATTGTAGTAAAGGAAGCTTGAAGCCCTCCGCTGTATTTCTGTCTTATGCCTTGGGTCACTAGGGAGTTTTCCATGCTCTAAGTACTTAATTATTGGTTGACGCCGGTCTTCTGCATCTGTTTCAAGAACGCAGATCAAGTTGGCGTCTTCCTCTGAGTCTTCATCATCCTGCGGAACAACCCAGCGACTAGATATTGGAATAGTCATTTCTCCTTCGGCCCCCAGTGCCAAAGTGGCTGCGAGGCTTGCTAGTGCGTCAGTCATCTTGTTGGCACTCCTTGGCATGTGCTCTAACTTGACCATGTCCAACTTATTTAGTAGGCATAATGCTTGCCTGTGATACGGGACAGGGTCCTCTTTCTTAACCTTGTATTCGTGAAGTAGTTGATTGATGACCAACTGCGAGTCTCCATATATGTTGAGATCGGTGACCCCCATCTCAATAGTCATTTCAAGGCCCAAGTTAAGCTCTTGGTATTCTGCCATATTGTTAGAGCATAACTGAGTGAGCCCAAATGAATAAGAAAGAATGTGCTTTTCGGGGGAAACGAAGACCACTCCTGCACCAACATCATCACACCTAGCTGCACCATCGAAATACATTTCCCAGGGAGGGATATCGATGTAGAACACGTCTTCTCCTGCTAAATCATCATTTAGCTCCCAATTATCGAAAATGGGATGATCTGCTAAGAAATATGCCAACGCTTGTCCCTTAACCGCTCTTTGGGATACATAGACAAGGTCGTACTGCTTTAAGATTACCGCCCATTTTGTCAGTCGCCCATTTAAGATTGGCCTAGACAAGATGTACTTGATGGGATCAGCTTTGGAGATCACTTGCACTGTATAGGTCTGCATGTAATGCTTGAGTTTCTGGATGGCAAAGATGAGCGACAAGCACATCTTTTCAATAGGGGAATACTTCAATTCAGCGCATACCAACGTACGACTTAAGTAGTACATGACAACTTCTTTCCCTTCCTCATTTTCCTGTACACATAATGCTCCTAAGGATTTTTCCTTAGCTGTGAAGTACAGTTGAAAAGGCTCACCAGGGATGGGTGCCCCCAACACAGGAGGATAGACCAAGTACTCCTTTATTATCTCGAATGTCGTACGACACGATTCATCCCACTCAAACGGTGCGCCCTTTTTCATAAGGTGGCTGAAGGGATGGCAGCGTCCTGCAAGATTTGAGATGAATCTTGGAATATATGCCAAGCGACCTTAAAGTCCACAAAGCTCCCTGAGATTCTTAGGCTCAGGCATCTCCTGGATTGCCTTTATCTTCGATTAGTCGATCTCAATCCCTCTGTGATAAACGATAAAACCCAAGAACTTTCTAGAGGTGACACCAAATGCGCACTTGAGTGGATTCATCTTCAATTGACATCTTCGTAATCGTTCAAAGATCGAACGAAGATCTTGTATGTGGTCCTCCCTCTTTTTGGACTTCACCACCAAATCATCGACATAACACTCGACTTTCTTATGGAGCATATCATCAAAAATTATTTGCATTGCCCTTTGGTACGTTGCGCCTGCATTCTTAAGTCCGAAGGACATCACCTTATAGCAAAAAATGCCTTTAGGGCTGCGGAAAGTTGTGGCCTCTTGATCTTCTGGTGCCATCAGAATATGATTGTATCTTGCGGTACAATCCATGAATGACAACGCTTCATGCCCTATGGTTTAATCGATCATGAGCTCTGTGACAAGCAACGAGAAATCGTCTTTTGGATAAGTGTCGTTAATATCCTGGAAGTCCACACAAATACAAAGTTGCCCATTTTTCTTCATGACAGGCACGATGTTTGCAATCCATGTTGGGTACTTGACCTCGCGAATAAATCCAGCCTCTATGAGTTTTTTGACCTCCTTTTCAATTTCGGGTACCAACTGTGGGCGAAAACGTCGCTGAGGTTGCTTCTTAAGCGAAATACCACTTTTGATAGGTAGACGGTGGACTGCGACCTTTGGATCCAACCCGGGCATTTCTTTATAGCTCCAGGAAAATACGTCCTTGCACTCAGATAGGAGTTCCAAGTACTGCTTTTCCTCTTCGAGTGTGAGTGATGAGCTTATGTAGATAGGGCGAGGCTCTTCATTGGTTCCAAAATTCAACTCTTTCAAATCATCAACTGTAGCTTGCCGTCCATCTTCGAAAGTCTTAGGTGTTTCTGTCAACTCTATCTCTGAGTTTGAGTCATCACATTCATGGTTGTGATATGATTGGAAGAAACAACTTCTTCTTCATCTGCTTCCTCGTTAGAGTCAGAGTTTTTTCATTGACCTGTAAAGATCACAATACGCCTCTTTACTCTTAATGAACCATCTGTTTTAGCATTCAGACTAAAGAAGCGCTTCATGCGAGAAGGTATAGAGCTTTGAACTTCATTTATCACTCCCAAGCGGTTGAATGCAGAAATTTTCTTGTGATGAAGTTGTGAGTTCGAGGACTTTTCACCAGCTCCTATTCTGGCAAAAACTGAAGGCTTTGGCTGGGGATGATCTTTGATTCTATTGAAAATAGAGCTTCTGTGATCTTTCCCTTTCCCTATACGGGTGAATACTGACAGACGTTTTTTAGAAGTTGATGATTGTAGCCTATCCAACAAACAGGGCTTTGGGTTGGGTGAAGCATTTTCATCTTCACTCACATCTACTTCTTCAGCTGAGATGTGTTGAATCACCAACTTCTTGTCCTTTCGTCACCCAAAGATTCTGATTGGCTGCGGTGGCGTGAAACCCAGTCCAACTTTAGAAACACCTACTGAACCTCCCTGCTTTTGAATCTTTCTCTGAGTTTCGATGAGGCCATGAGGCTTGGCTTCGATTACGTTTCCTAAGGCAGTTGGATTTTGAAAGTCGTAACCAGCCCTCTCCATAAGCTTGTATGCATTAGGATCAAATCCCTCCCTCATCCGTTCACTTGGCAAGTCATCGCCTTCTTTAGAAGAAACGACAAACCCGGAAAGAGGGGGCCTACTCACCTTAGCCTGCCACATTTTAACCGTTAAAACTGTTGCACTTCCTTTTAAGGTGTTTATGCTAGCTCCATCATCCTTTTTAGTAGCTTTGGTCTCAATGCTTCTGCTTGTGCACTCACTAAAGGGCGATTCGCCCTCCTCACGGCGAGACCTAGGTATGTACCTTAAGACTGGTGGCATTGATCCTGTTGAAGCAGCAGCTTGTTTAGCAACTTACTCAACACGAGAAGTGGTGCTGCCTTACTTGCTTGCGTCTTTCTCAAGTTGCTGTTTAGGAGCATCATCTTTTATTGCTCGAGGGGCCTTCTTTGCGACACCTTTGCCTGTGGAAGAAATGGTTAACGGCGTGGTTTCTTTAGGTGCAGTGCCTTCTTCAAAGAACCTTGCATCTACAAAGTGAGACTCAGCCTTAATGAATGGCTTGACATCCCCATTTATTTTCTTATCTCTATCACGGTAGTACTTAAAGCATTGGTCTAAAGTAGAAGCCACTATCCCGTGCTCATGAAGCCATGGTCGCCCAAGTAATAACCTGTAGGAAGTCTTAGCATCGATTACATGGAAGATAGAGGATGTCGTCAAATCGCCCATTATCAGTTCAACACGAATCATGCTGATTGCACGCTGGCCTTCAAGGTTAAAGCTTTGAATCATCGTTCGACTCTTAGACAATTCTTCCACTGTGATGCCTAAGTCGTTCATTGTAGACTTGGGCATGATGTTGACGGCTGATCCTCCATCCACTAGAATGCGTCTGACTTTCTGCTCCCTAATGTAACCAGTCACAAACAAAGGACGATTATGGGGCTTGGATCCCAACAACAAATCATCGTCAGTGAAAGCGACTGCAGTGTCGCAATAGGCACACTGAACAGAGCCTTCTGTTGATGCTCCCACATCCTTGATTTTATCAGCATAAAGTTCTGGGTGTTGTAAGGTAGTAACAACATGCTGGCGCATCTCATCAGGCAGACAAAAGATTTGCTCCCAGCCCATGCGAGCTAGCAAAGCCTCCAAGACAGTTAAGGCCTTATCAGCTACTCTAGGAGACTCCTCTTATGCGTCACTTCCTTTGTTTTCCTCTTCTTCAAGCTCAGAACATGAGGTCTTGTTGACTGTGACTTTCTCAAAGAAGTCCATTGGGAAGAACTCCTCAAGTGTGACAGGGACAAGCGGCTCCTGCTCAAGTAGGTCAATAAGCAGAACTTCATGCCTTTTAATGTTCTTGGACTTCTTTTTCCCTTTTGAATGACGAGGGCTCTTCTTTCTTCCTTGTCTCTTCCTGCGGCGGAGAGGTGGAGATTGCGCTTGGCTTTGCTTCCTTGGCCTCCGGCGAGTGACAAGAGTCCATCCCTCTTCATCAACATCAGCTTTATCATAGACATCCACAAAAGGATCAGTCTCTGTCAAGGGTCCTATGGATTCAATTGGAACCACTGTAGGCTCCAAACTTCCAAATTGAATTGTAATTAATTTCTCTCCAAGGGATGAAATCAATTCAGTGTTTACTCTACCACGAGGTTGAGTATGCTTTGGCTTCCAGGGTGATAAGGAACACTCCAGCTGAGTGGAGATATGATTTGTCTCAATAGTGTCGTCCAAATCCAGTATTATCTTCCCATCCCTGGTAAGTTGCATAATACGCTCCTTGAGCGTAATGCATTTCTCAAGAGGGTGACTAACCACCCTATGATACCGACAATATTTTGGGTCAGTAACCCTTCCAGCTTCTTCGGGCCGTTTTGGTTCTGGAAGTTCGATAACCCCATTTTCAAGGAGATCATCAAGCATTCCTGACAAGTCCGAGTTAGGGAATGGGTATTTCTTCTCCTGCAGTTTCTTCAATGTAGGACGCTTCCTTCCAGTATCCTTGGAGATTCTTCACCCTTCTTGTTTTCATACTTAGGCTTTCCAGAGATTCGAACTGACTTTCCAGTCGAAACAGCCATGGATTCTTTGTTTGAGGACTTTGTGGACTTGGGATTTTTATTGAATTCGCCCTTGTCCTTTCTAGCGTCAGATGAGGAAGAAGACTTACCACGACGACTTGCGATCGTTATCTCCATATCATGAGCTTTCGTTGCCAATTCTTGGAAGGTCCTTGGCTTACTCATCTACAAGACGTATAGTAAATCCCAGTCCATACCCTAAGCACACATTTCAACGGCTGAAGCTTCTGATAGACGGTCCTTGCATTCGAGACTTAGGGACCTCTAGCGATTAATGTAATCAAGAACCGGCTCGTCCTTCTATTGTCTGATGTTTGTTAGCTCTGTCATGCTAACAACACATTGAGTGTTGTAGAGCCGATTCAGGAACTCCTACTACATTTGTTCCCAGCAATCAATGGACTCTGGCTCCAAGTCTGTGTACCAGTCGAATGTGATCCCTTTTAGAGTATGAACAAACTGTTTCACCAGCCGGTCCCCCTCTGTGCCAGCATTACTACACTTCTCAATGAAGTGGGCAATATGCTGTTTGGGGTTTCCCTTGGCATCGAATTGGTTGAACTTGGGGGCTAATAGCCATGTGGCATGCGAAGAGCATCAATCCTCTTTATATAAGGCTTTGTATACAGGTGAGTCTTGTGAGATCCTCCTCCCAACTGAGCCTTGACCGCATTTGCTATTAAGCTTTGAATATGCTCAACAAACATCGAGCCTAAAAAGCGGTCCTTTCTTACCTTACACTTGTCATTAGATTCTTCGCTGTGGTTGGACTCTTTATCAGAGCCTTCGGCACTTGAACCTTTGTTGGAAGCTTCAGAAGACTTCTATTCCAACTTCTTCATCTACTCAGCAAGCTGATTGTTCTGACGTTTAATTTGGGTGTCCTTTTCTGCACTCTCTTTGGAGAGCCTATCCAAGGTAGCCTTCATGCTCGCCAGTTGTTCTTCAAAGTTAATAGCCCCTGTCACCATAACTGGCATGACGATAGTGTCAGATGATTCAACTTCAGTATGCGAGGAAAGTGATCCCTTTGAGGATGCCAAAGAGGAATCACTGCTTGAATAACCATCATCTTCAAAATTGAAAGGTTGGAAAGCAGGGTTGGTGTGGGTTTAGAGTTCATCCATCCCACGTGGAATTGTTTGTGGCATGATGAAGCCAGCAACAGATTTTTGCTTCAGAACATTTGAAGCGACTTGATTGACTCCATCAGATACGTTGGAGCCGAGGTTTTAGATCTTATGTGACTGTGATGGTGCAGCCACAATTGAGTGCTCCCTAGTGATAGCAGTAGCAGTTTTTGCCATACTTTTGGTCATGACACCACCAGATGCAGCGCTAGTAGTTGTTGATCCCTGAGATGCAGATCAGACAGCTTTCCTTGAGGATTGAGTGATAGCATTCTTAGGGGCCATGTTATCTTCGAGAGAGTCTAGAGTTTGTATATCGGAGAAAGAGATGAGAGGTAGAGTTGTCCCACCGAGCGTGCCAAAAATTTGTAAGCATAAATTTCGAGTCTAAAATAAATTAGACAGGAAATTGATATAAACAACTTTAATCTTGTATTGATGTAGTGTGTAGGTACAATATCTAAATTTAATACAATAAAATAATCCTCTGATTCGATCTCCTGATGACTTGAGTACTCCGAGGTCTTGATGCTTGATCTCGGTTGATGCAAACCAGCTGAAGAACTCTAAAGGTTGTTCTTGATTTTGATCTGCAAGTGGCTGATTGTGGTTTCTGAAGCACTGCAAGTCTTGATCTTTCTCGCTTGGTAGTTGGATGTTCCTTGCCGTCCGAGCTCTGAATTCTGCAAATGCTGAATGCTCCAAATGAAGGGAAAGGACCCTTATTTATAGGCTCTGCCAACTAGGGTTAGAGTCGGGTTTTGGGCCTAAGCCGAGTAATTATTTTCTTACTTTTAAATAAAGAAAAATAATTACTAATTTCTTCATCATCGATGACATGTGGTAGCTTTTTAATTGGCTGAACTTAATTTTGACCAAGCGAGCCTACCAAAGTCAACGTGACACATGGAAAATCTATAATTGGCCAATTTTTTTTACAGGTGACACCGTTCGATTGGTTGTAGAATTGTTTGCCTCTTACAGTCGCTACTCAAGGAGTACAATATGCGGGATATGTTGAATTTTTGCCCAGTCTTCCCCATCTAGCTTTTTGCATCTTTCATGAAGGCGCTGGTTACACTGCCACAACTAAAGTTGCTGAAGGGAGGTGAGCTCCAGCAAAGCCTCTGGCAGTGATTCCTCAAAATGTTTACAACTAGAAATTTTTAGGGATTAGAGAGATGATAGGCACCATATCCACTCTGGTAGACCTGTGAGTGGAAGATGGCAAATATCGACGGATTGAAGGGCAGTTAATTAGCACATCCCCTTTGGCAGTTCAACGACCTTATCAAGTGGGCTTAATTTCAAGGAACGAAGACAATGAGCAAGGCATTTCCATGGCATATTGGTACAGTCCTTTTCCTCTTTCTCAGTTCCATCAAATCTCAATTCTCCAAGACATGATAATTGTAGAGATTCCAAGGCTGTTAGATGCTCCAAACCTCCTGAAACACTCCTCAAGTTGCCTCCAACAATGTATGGTGGCAGCAAGGAAGATGAGTAGCTGCGAAATGCCTCCTCGAATTCTGACAGACTCAGACTCTCCACTCTATAACCGAATGATAGTTGCATCTCAGTGAGGCACCGAAAGGCCACCAGAGGCAGGGACTTGAGATGTCTTGCTTTGTCTATGTGTAGAACTCTTATTTTGGGATCATGACTAGTGGTCCAGTTTCTAGAACCATTGCTGCCACCCCCTTCTTTCTGGTCTTTTGCCTCCTCGATCATGATTCGTAGACTTTCATTGAAAGTGTTCAAATGCAAAGTCCCAACCGTAGGAGAAAGTGGAATAGTAGTCAGGTTAGGACACTTTATTATGGACAATCCAGAAAGATGGGGAAACGATGGCAATCTGTGACCACTTGTACCAGGCCCAACCCTAGATGACCCTTCAACTTTGGCAGATCATATAACTGAAGGTGTTCAAGAGAAGGGAAGAACATTGATGATTCTGTGCAGGTGCTGCTTAGTTCATCCTCCATGTACTCCAGGTCAAGCGAGAAAGCAATCGTAAGGGCCTTCAAGTAATGCAATTTACCCAACCACGGAAACTCTTGCAACCGATGGCAATGTTCAATACTAATTTTAACAAGATTTGGGAGACAGATTGCCAAGTTATCTCCTCGTGCCCACTTTGGAATTCTCATCCCATGATACCTTTCAATATTTAACTTTTCGAGGCTTTTATGAGGTTGCATATCCTCTAACAAATCTTCATGATCTGAGGCTTCTTCATTCCAAGCGAATGACCATACTATGGAAATAGAACTGAGATGTTGCGTATTGCACAAATATCCTCCTTTTCCACCATTTTCTTTAATGTTCTTATAACCTTCAGCGATTTGGATTTCAAGATGGCCCTTCAGGTTCCTCGGAACTCTTACATCTCCAAGCCCACCAATATCTTGATTCGAACTTGACTGTCTCTCATGACCCAGTATGAATGTATTAAGCTTGCTAAGACAAGTCAACCTTTCCATGTCTTGTGGCGTACAACCTAAACCGCTTTCCCCATAGTGAGAATAAACATACAAGGTTGTAAGGTTTAGTAGTTTGTGGAAATCGATTGGCAGTTGTTTTAAATTTAAGCAACCATCTAGATTTAAAAACTTGAGATTAATCAGCTTCGTAAATGACTTGGGTAGTTTGTTCATTGTACTCCCAAAAAGATCAAGATATCTTAAATGTAGCAATTTACCTATTGCATTAGGCAAACTTTGTCCCTCTGACAAACTCAAGTCGAGTGCTCATAAGCTCCTCCAATTTATTAACAATGCGTTTATAACAAATTGAGAATCTCGTAAAGATTCAGATGACCTACTTGATTGGATGTATGTATGAACCTTGGTTGCAGTAACAAAACCTTTTGTATAATCATCATGACAAGTATCATCATATACATGACGAATTTTTTTTATCTAGGCCACTTTTTGCGGAATCTAGAATCAAAATCTCCTTTCCAGCAACGTAGTGAGCCATATCATGCATCAAGTCATGGATCTTAAACGTTAGTTTCCCATCAATTTCACTCACTTCAAAATCTTGAAAAAAGCATCTCCCCCCCAAAATTTTGAAGTACTCCTCAGCTGCTTCTTCCATGGTTTGACTTTCATCTAATGGCTCAATATAATCATGTGCCATCCAAAGGTTCACTAATATCTCCTTTTTGATTACAAATTCCTTAGGAAAAAGTGCACAAAATATGAAACAACTCTTTAACGATGGAGAAAGATGATAATAGCTAAACTTCAAAATCGGCATAATGTCGTTCCCATCCTTTTTTATTTTGGTCAATTTACT
>JACYFF010010365.1:13096291-13135649 GCA_017589665.1 Selenicereus undatus
TATGTTGATCTAGTGGCTCAGGTTAGATTTTTGAGTGAAAATCTAGACTGACGATTCGCACGGCATAAAGAGTGACGAACCCAACTAAGTGGGAGCTATGTCGTGACACGCATCTCATACTGTGTGTGCTTGTTAGACGACCCATATGTAGGGTGACGATTGAATTCCCTTTCACTTGTCACTGTGTGACCCTATGGACGATGACCCTTTTGACTTAAAGCTATGATATTAAGTCAAAGCTTAATGATGCTACTTTAATGTGATTCTCAAGAGCCATGATGTATACGGTTCAGCGAGAACACGTTAGGAAAGTAATTAAGCTAAGATGAGATTTCATGAGTGTTTAAGGAAAATTTATCCACCATCACCATATCAACCCGGGCGATTATGTTGAGAACATAATCATATGATATATCAGGCATAAGGGACTGAAGATGCCACTGGTGATGTCTTAGGATATTTTTGGGGTATCACATTTCGTGAAAGTGTTATGTTAGTTGGATGGTAAATTAATATAACACTACTTGTTATTTTTGGTCGCACGTTCTATTCCTGGTATAAAGCGTAAGGAGTTGTGATACGTAGAGAATACGTGTTTTACGACCTAAGTGGCCGAGTGGGAGCTGTTGGACAAGCCTAATTAGATTAGGCCCGACGGCCACTTAAGTCGCCTAGGGCGACAACCCTAGCTACCCCCTAACCTATATAAAGGGATTTAAGGGGGTTAGCCTCAAGGGTAAGCAATAGAACACTCCCCTCTCTCTCTCCTCACGGTTACCCTACCATCGCTACCGGGTATTCGGGTTTAGAACGTGAACATCTATAAAGCGACTCTAGTAGCCGTTTGGATTTATTATTATTGAAGAACTGGTATTCTTATTGTAGACTATTACCGACAATACAATTCCGCATCCAGGTTAGTCCTGAATTTATTTCCTACAACCCCAAAAGGCTACCATAGGCAGAGAGTTCAGAAACTCCATGTTGGTCGTATTTATTTCTTTGATTTTGGGATCATTACTCCCTGAATTCCCAGAATCATTGCTACTGAAACCACCCACTACCTTCTGGCCTTCTTCTTCCTCTACTATTCCAGAATCCTCCAATAACAGAGTTTCCACCGCAGGACCCAGGGGAATAGACCTCAAGTTAGGGCAATATTCTATTCTCACTATAGAAAGACGGGGAAACAACGGTAATCGATGACCACCTGCTATCTCACCATCTCTCATCCCTGACCCAGACGACCTTCTCCACCATCCTCTCAACTTTGGCAGATCAACTAATTCAAGTTTTTCAAGAGAGGGAAAGAATATTGGCGACTCTGTTATTTCTATTGTCGTTGAAGAGCTCGCTGCTATAGTGGTTGCTGCTCCATCACTGCTACTGCCAATGTTGGTGCCCCTTGTTTTATTCTCCATGCACTCCAAATTCTCCAAGCAGTAAAGTTGAAGGGTCTTCAGACATTGTAGTTTACCCAGCCATGGCAACTCCTTTAATCCACTACAGTCCATCAGGAAAATGTTAACAAGATTCGGGAGAGACGTTGCTAGCCCATTTTCGCTTGCCCAGCTTGGAATTGTTAACCTCGGATAACGCATAATTTTTAACTCTTTCAGAGTGCTATGTGGCTGGAGATCTTCCAGCACATCATCATCATCATTGCCCGTCCATTCTTCTCCATGGATCCAGTAGGGAAATTCTATGGAAACAGATTTGAGATACTCTGTATTGCATAGATATCCTCCTCCCCCACCATATTCATTAGAATGCTTGTAATTTCGACTTATGTAAATTTTGAGAGAACCCCTTAGGTTCCTAGGAACTCTTAGGCCTCCAAGCCTGACTTCCCCCTTCATACTTGACTTTCTCTGACCCAGTACGAATTCATTCAACCTCGTGAGAGATGCCATCTTTTCCATGCCTAATGGCATATATCTTAACCCACCTTCATTGTCATAGGGTACATACAAAGTTCTAAGGTTAATTAGTTTAGAGAAATCTTCTGGTAATTCTTCCAACTTGCCGCACCTCTCTGCAGATAAAGTCTGCAAATTGATAAGTTTTATCAATGATTTAGGCAGCTTTTTCAGTTCTTCATTGTCATTGAGATTAAGCCACCTCAATTGCAATAGTTCACCTATTGCATTAGGCAAGTAACTTATGCCCAAGTCACTGACGTCCAGAACTCGAAGGCTCCTCCAATTTGTTAGTAACGTGCTCACAGGAAATGGGATGTTATCTGAAGTTTCTTCATCATCTTTAATATAGCTGCGAATTTTACTCTTAGTCATAAAGCCTTCTGTACATCTCCCAGGAGCAGCGTCATACAAATGGTGGATATTTTTACCCAAACTGGTTGTGCTAGAACTTGCTATAAAGATCTCCTTACCCGTAACTTGGTGAGCCATGTCATGCATCAAGTCATGGATCTTAAATGTGAGTTTCCCCTCATCACCATACTCATGTATATCTTGGAAAAAACATCTTTGCACCAAAATGTTAAAATAGTACTCAGTAGCTACTTCTATGCCCTGACCTTCATCCTTGACATAGTCGTGTGCTATCCACAAGCTAATTACGATCTCCTTTACAAGTACATAGTCCTTCGGAAACATTGCACAATAGAGGAAGCAACTCTTTAGCGACGGTGAAAGATGATAGTAGCTAAACTTCAATATCGGCATAATAATGTTCTCATCTGTTGGGGTTGCAATTAATCCATGTTGCTGGATGCACCGCCATGTGCCCTCATTTTGACCATATAGAAAACTTCCCACCACTTTAATAGCAAGTGGAACACCAGCACATTTTTTCACTATATCTTCACCCATCTTAACTAAGTCATGGCAGTTTTCTTGTTCCATGCCACTTGTGATTTTGAACAAAAGCCATGAGTTCTCATCCGACAACCCTTGCAACTCATAAGGGTGGTTGCATCCCATAACAGTGGCTGTTTTTTTGGACTGTCTAGTTACGACAATCCTACTTCCCCTCTTTGCCACTTGACATGACCCTATCAAGATATCCAGCAACTTATTGCATTCAATACGATCCTCGGTCCACACATCATCAAGAACAAGCAAGTTCTTGTTTTGATTAAGTTGGTCTCTGAGTCTTTGGACTAGTGAGTCCACGTCAAGGTCACCAACGTTGCTTTCACCCGTGGCTAACTTGTAAATTCTAGCAAGAACTGCCTTAATATTAAATTGTTTTTGATCTTGATCAGAGATGCAAACCCAACACCTTCGATTATGAAACTGTGTTTGAATCCTTTCATCATTATAAACAAGCTGAGCAAGGGCTGTCTTCCCCAACCCTCCCATTCTTACAATAGCGAGGACGGGAACATCCCCTTGGATGTTAGGATCCAGCAACATATTCACGATCCTTTCCTTATCCACGTCTCTCCCAACTATTCTGTTTTCATTCACATAAACATATGTCTCTTCTCTCTTCCTAATAGGTTGGCGATCAACTTTGATGAACCCAAATTTAGCATCATCGACAATCTGGTCCAACTTCTTCCTAATGTTCTTAACCTTTTGTGACATTGAATAAGCAACCTTGAGCTCTTTAAAACGAGAAAATAAGTGTTGTACCTTTTTGAGGGATTTTCTATCGGCTTCCATGCAGAGCTGGTGTTGTTGCTTAGCCAAAGTGGCGAACTCATCCAGTAAATCATCCGGATCATAAACAGCTTCCTTAAGCTTCTCGATCAAGTTATGTTCACAATCGGAAAGCTTTTCCTCATTCACGGATTTGAGCATCGCGCAGCACAGCGCTGACAGTGGAGACGGTACTCGTCAGGCTCTCAAGTTCGGATTGGTAGCCCCTCGTGGTGAACATTTGTTGCAGCGGTGTGTAACTCAGAGCAGCAAGGAGAGTTTGAGCCACAGAGAATGCCAACCCAGCGGCCTCCATTGATTTCAGATCGTGAAGCAAGCTATAATAAAATTAAAGGAAGAAGAATGCAAGTGACAATAAGGGATTATAATTTCTGTGTGGAGTTCTGGTGAATAGTTTTGTTGATTGGTATGAGCACTTTGATACCCCCTGTATGCGTATATGCACAATTAGGGGTAAGCAATGGACTAGGTCAGGTCAGGTTAGGGTCGGTCCGTTTACAAAATGGATCAGGTCGAGTCATGGTCGACCCGTTAACCATTTGGGTCGGGTTGGACAGCGCCTTTTGTGTAAACAAACAGGTCGCGTTGGGTCGGCCCATGGGCGACCCGCTTTTAGCCCCGTTTCATAATTGAACAAACTTGCACAAAAAAATGTGTATGATAATTATTATTATGTATAAAGCATTTGTAATAAGCTTGACTATAATTGCAATATGTAAATTAGTGTGTCAAGTAGATTGGAAAAAATAATGCGTTACTAAACGTGCCGTTAATAGGTCGATCCGGTCCGGCCCGTTAATATGTCTTAATGGGCTGACCCACTATTGACCCGGTCCATTGTTATATTGACCCAACCCTTTATTGACTCTATTTTAAACGAGCTGACCCGCTTGATCCAATGGATATCCAACCCGTTACCCACCCCTATGCATAATCAGGTCAATTGTAAGGTAGATTTTGAGGCGGGTTCCACTAAGATTATTACTATTGGCATGCAATCGAAGTATAGTTAAATTTGTTTGTAGCATATTAAAATAGACTATGATAAATTATTAAAGAGATACTCATACTTATTTACCCTTACATCTCGCCAATTCCACGTGTGAGAAGATTCCAGGTAATATACAGTGCGTAGTTTATGTGATTTTTTCACGGAGCTCTATACATAACAATGATCATTGGTGGGTCACAGTCATCGTACAATGTATGTTTTTATGATCACTAGTGATACTATAATAGAAATTATATTGAATCTTAGACAAACGAGTCATTTATATAAACTAAAATGAAGTTTCAACTCAAAGTGAACAATTACTCCAACACAAGCATGCATGGCATCTTTTGCAATTATCAAAGATGAGATATGCCATGTATTTTAAATTTATTTTATCCGACATCTGGCATTGCTTCATGCATGCCAACAAGAAGTTCAGACAAAATTTGAAAAGGAAGAGGACAATGGCGGACATAAACCAAGACTTTGTGGGGCTTCTTTTGTCATAGAAGTCAGAAAGGAACAAGATAATGGCGGACGTAAACCAAGACTTTGAACTGAAAAAGGTGCATTCTTTCTCAATTTTTCCTGTGGTGTTAGACAGGTATCGGTTCAAAGATTTCAAAAAGGAAAAAGACATGATTCTGTATACATAATCACATAGATTAAGCCAAGTTTTTGGGTCCTTATATAGTGCGTAGCTAGGGTAGTGGATTAATTAAGGAAAGGGGAGCAAAACGTACCGTCGGATTATCAGACCCAACAAAGGCAAATCTACTCCTCCTATGATTGCATATATGAAAGGTCCAGGATGTAATTTTCAAGGTCTTCTAGGCATTGGGAACACCTAACTTTAGGTTGCAATATATTGATAATAGATTGCATCAATGCTGTTTTTTAGCACCCTAAGACTTGCTTGATCATTTGCAAAACAGTGAAGTCCTTTTTCTCCTGCCTGCCACAGTATTTAACCGTTAACACCTCCAAGGTTGTTCTGTACAATGAAAAAATTAAAAAAAAAAAAAAGGTTAATTTCCTCGTCACTGTTCAAGAACCAACTCAGTCAAAAGTTTCAGCTGATGGTTGAAGGCTCTGGCTCAGGAATTGATTTGTACTCAACACGCCCCCTCACGTGAATGCCTTTTGGACTTGAAGGTTGGATGTTACAAAAGTCCACCTCACCTTGCGCAATAAATTTTGTTGAGATTCGAACTTCATACCTCTTGTTCAAAAAGGCTCTAATACCATATTTAAGAATCAATTCAACCAAAAGTCTAAGTTGATGATTAAAGACCCAGGAATAAATTTGTGCTCAACAATCACTTTAGATTAGAAAACTGTCTTTTGCTGATAGAAGACGGACAACTGAATATGTGTCTGCTAATATTTCAATATTCTTTTGCACATCAGAATTTGTGCTATGTAGAGCTGTCATTTTAGATGCTGAGAAATTATGCTGAAAATTCCTTTGTAGTGGCCCTTTTCGTGAAAGATATGAGCTTTATTCCTTCAGACAGTATCATACTGATATTTTGCATTTGTTAGAGGTACAATCAAATATGGCTTTGGAATCTGCTTTAATTTTCTCAGCGCATAATATTTGTTGTGGTTGTGGCTGTTGTTGATGCCATAATTGGAGCTTAAATGGATGCATGCATTTGTTTATGGAACGTGGGAAATTTCCGTACAGTTGTAGTCATTAGCAACTCATAGTCAGTGGTGGATCTAGGCATGTAAATTAAGAGTGTCCATAAATTAATATCGTTATTAATATAAACTAATTTATTTTTTTTGGTATCCAAAAATCAAACATTACATTTTTTAATATAGATTTTTTTTTTTGGAGGTATGGACACCCCTAAACCCCACATAGCTCCGCCCCTGTATTTGTTGATAGACCCCTTAACCCTATCGAACTCCGCAAATTATATTGTGCACCGGCAACATCGGGCAAAGTAACACACCCTACACATGTTGACGTGATTGCGCATATCACTGATAATACACACAAATGTATTTCTAACGTTCATCAAAGATGACACTGATCAGTCACTGACACACCGCAAACATAAAATCGATGTTTACCATATGCCCTAACGCTTGATACACCATGTGTTATGCTTATATGTTAGTATATATGGCATAAAATACTTTTTTTCAGTTGTTTAGTTTATTTCTCTATCTTCTTCTTCTTCTTTATATTTTTTTATGACATTGATAAACAAACTAGACCTCATTAATCTAATTATTTTATACTTACATATGGTGAGTATCTGCTCTATTAGAGCAATCCCAGCTAGGAACATGCGTTCCTAGCTGGTGGGGTCCCACTCCACATGTCCTCAGCTATTTTGCTTGATTTGCAATTCCCACACGTGGAGGAACGGGTAGGTGTTTTGCCTCCCGTTTCTCTTTTTTTGTCATGTTGTGCATTTTTTATTTTTTTATTTTTTTTCTTCTAAAAAATATTATTTGGGTTATTAAAAAAAGATTGTGTTTTATAAGATGGGTCAATTACAAATATTTTATTAATTGATTTAAGTTAGAGTTTCATGTGTTAAAGAAGTGAAAGAACATGAATTTCAAAAAGTTAGAACTTTTGCTAACATAGTAAGATAGAATTCAAAAATATAGAATGCTCTTACACTAACCTCATATTTGGTGAGGCATCTACACTTTAAAGATTTTTTTAAAAAAATTGTATCAAACCATATTTTTTTTGGGAATAAGTTTATAGAAAATAAAAAAGAGCGCATGATTCACTCAAATTGTTTCTCTTTTGCAATAAAATCCCATGCAAATAGATCTGTCGAGCATTCACGTTGTGCTGTGTGTTTATATGGTGAACGTCAATAGGGCATTTGGTGTGCATCGATCATTATATATACGAGGCATGCATTATTACGCGCCCAGTAACACATGACATGACATCGGAACACACGGAGGTTGGGTGCTTGTTTTACTTACCGGAGTACAATTTCTATGTACCCCCACGTAGGGGTGTTCATGGTTCGGGTACCCGAATCAAAGGAGGTTTCGGTTCGGGTACCCGAAATTTCGGGTCGGCAAAATGGTGAACCGTATCCGAATTGAAACTTTTGGGTAACCGAAATTCGGGTACCCGAAAATTTCGGTTCGGGTTTTTGGTTACCCAATAACCCACTTTTTCTAAAATATTTTTTCCTACTTTGCCTAATAATTTTGTTGTACCCATAATATAATTATTTCTACTTATGCTATAAAAAGTTGTCGTATTGAGCCAAGTTGCACTTTAAATTATTACACAATATGACAATATCACCGGATATCTTATCACCATTCACATTTCAATTAATCCATACTTCCATAAGACATAAACTTGTTAACATATTCATGCCCAATGCATTCAAATAAAATAATGCAATGAAGTCAAAGTACTTGTCTTCTTCGGGTTTGGGAATACTTGACTTACAAAGTTTTTAGGGAAGGGATGATATAAAAAAAGTTTCAAAAAAGTTTTAAAAAAAGTTTCGGGTTTTTGGGTACCCGAATATTCAAAATGCCCGAACCATACCCGAACCAATAACCGAAAAAAAATATTGGTTCGGGTATCCGAACCAAAATTTTCAAATATTTCGGTTCGGGTACCCGAGATTTCGGATCGGGTAGCGGATTTTCGGTTCGGGTTATTGGTTACGGATATTTTTGAACACCCCTACCCGGCCCCACGTCTCCAACAGAACGGCTGAACAAATCCAATGAGCTGCCTACCCTTCTAATCCCAAACATGCTTGCTCAATATAGTTGTCCCATGTATGCTCCTGAGTCCCACGTTTTACTTAACTGCGGTTACAACACTTTAGGACTATAGGCCTTGTTTGGCAAGCAAATGTTAACTGTTTGTATTAGTTGTTAAATATTAACTGTTTGAGTTAACTGTTTGTATTAGTTATTTGAATTAACTGTTTGTTGAAAAATTATTTGGTGAAATTAGCTGTTTCTGATAAAACTATAAGATAAAAAGTTAATTATTCAAAAAACTCTTCCAAAAAACTCATGAAATCAACTTTTTCAAATTATCTTTTTGGACCCAAAAAGCTCTCATAAAATACCTTTTCACCAAACACACAAATTAGCTTTTTCACCGGATCATAACACTTCAAGACTACGAGCTCATTGCAACTCTCGAAATCAATGGTGTAGGATCAGGACTCAACCCAAAAAAGGGTAGCTCCTGCACTGGATATTGGGATTTCTTTATTTCTTACATGCAACTTCGGCCCAGTTCTTTTCGTTAGAAAATTACAGGTGTGGAATGGGTGAGAGTGAAAAGGAGGGAAATGAGTGGATGAGAGTGGTACATTTTTTATGTGTGGGAAAGGCGAAGGAGTGGGAAAGAGTGAAAATGAATTGAATGAAATAAGAGAGTTAATAGAAGTTACGTATTTTATTTTTTAATGTAATCTTTTATTTGTGATAATAATTACCAATAATAAAAAAAAAAAATTAGACTGAAAAAAATATTTTTCTTGTTGATTCAGGTACGAAATATTGATTCGTGGCCATTGTTACCCCAAAAAATTGTAATTTTCATTATTCGTAAAACAAATTACGGATGCATTTTTTTCCATATATTAACCAAATACGAACAAAAAAAAATACACATATGTTCAAGCCTTCTTTTTTCGTTGGTAAATCCAAATTTACCAGTCTTAACCAATTTTAACCTACTTCACGAACTTTAATAAAAAAAAAATCAATTTCAACCAACTTCAATCTACTTCAGCTGACTTCAACCAATTTTTCACTATTTTAACAAACTTCTACTCATTATTAAAAAAAAAAAAAATCAACCCACTCCAACTAACTTCAACCTATTTCAATCAATTTCAATTCACTTCAACAAAAAAAATACTCACTTCAACAAAAACAATACTCACTTCAACCTACTTCAATCTACCTAAATAAAAAATACATATTTCCACCTACTTCTATCCACTTTTATCAATCTCAATCAATTTCACGTATTTACCAACTCATATTTCTTAACGAAAAGAAGAAGCCCTCAGTACACGAAAAACAATCTACAATTTGTGTAAAAAACTTTCAATATTTTGTTACTAATGCACACTAAAAAAAAATATCTACTCAAAACACACGTACAATATATCTGTACTTTCTGTCACGAATTACAAACGCCAAAAAAGTTTACACGTTACTTAATTATGCTGAAAAAAACATCTGCAAATTTCGCCCCAAATTACGATGAATGAAAAATAAATTTATTACACATACAATAACCATCCACACTTTGATGACTTATAACGAATATTTCGTAACCAACACAAAAAATAAATAAATTAAAAATCTCTTCCATATACAAAATCAAACCAAAAATATTTACCAGTCACAGAAAACTAACATTTACTTAACAAAGCAAAAAAAATTATAATTTCATCAATATATATAACAAAAATTGTCACCTATAATTTCCGGCACGACTAACAAATATTTTCATAATATCCGAAAAATAAATAAAACCTTTCCTAATTGTTATCATACTATTAGTACACACCATTACATAAATTATAAAAGTTTTTAAAATATGAAAAATAATAGTTATATATAGAAGTGGAAAGGAGTGGATGAAAGCGGATAAGAGTAGGAAGAAGTATTTTTTTTAAAGTATGGGAAGACATGGGAAAGTGAGGGAAGGAGTGGGTGGACGTGGGAAGAAATGGGTTTGGTCCATTAAACTACTAAAAGAATAGAGCCTTCGTATACATACATCAAAACTAGAGCATTTGCAACTATTTTACTCCCACTGACTAGTTGAATTTGAAACAGAGAGCCAACCAACTTGAGTGCATTGGCCTCAAGCGTCTTCAATGGGATCCCGAGTGCCATTTCCGCTGACCTATGAGGAATTTCTGATGCGACACGGCCAAAAATGAAACGACAGGCAACACTAGAAAAACAGTTACCCATACGAACAAAAAAAAGACGTAGGTGATCATTTCTTCAGATCATCCACAGCAAAAAGAATGAAACATAAGATTGGTTATCTACAATATAGAAACCCCCCCCCCCCCCAAAAAAAAAAATTGTTTGTTACTCCGCCAAGGGATACCTATGATGCCCTACTAGGTGTAAATTCATGGGCAGAATTGAACTTTCTCAACAAGCAATAAAACTATCCAATTTCTCCGTCATGATTGAGTTGACGACATTCTTGACAAAGAGATAGAAACATTCTCTACAAGAACTAGGCATTAGAGTAGACCTGCTGAGTTGCTGAATTTGATCCCTATGGTTACATGCTAATGTTGGGAAGGAGCGAACAATTTTACGATGCTGAAAACCACAGGCAGCTAAAATCGTATGTGTCGAAACCCTTGCGATGTCCTTGAATGCATCAGCTCCTGCATTGAAATGAAGAGCAAAGAAAACAGAGTCAGAGCAATCAATGCCATTATGCCAATAGGTCATATAAAAAAGAACAGTAAAAACATTTTGGGCTAATTGTTATTTGTTAAGGCTTCGAGGACACAAATATCACATGTTCTAATGTTACGTTACATTCAGCAACTCTAATAAGTTATCATAGAAGCATAATCCTTCGCATCTTTGCCCCTTGATAACACCATTACAAGATATAACCGATTTAAAAAGATAGAGAAGTACAGTAAATTCTCAAGGCACAACTACAGTGCGTCTCCATTCAAATACAAGCAACTATTCTGCTTTTCTTTTTCCTTTTTTGGGGGGGTGGGGGGGGGCTGAACATTATGAGGGAACTTGTTATTATTGTCCATCAGATACATGTGAACAAGAGAAAGATATATAACCAGAATTCAGAAAGAAGAAATAACCAGTACCTAATCGCCGGTCTTTACTTAGAAGCTTCAGGTTAAGCTTGACAAGGGATTGGATCTCGCTCTTTGCCTCATCATCTTTAGTAATCTCATCAGAGGTTTTAGCCCCAATTTTACTGGGACATGCAGATACTTCTCGGTATAGTTTGCCATGAGAGGCATTACAAGCATCTGTCACATGTCCAGTTGGATATATTGAACAGCCAGCACCAACACATTCATCAAAGGCATTCAACAACCCTCCACCTAGCTTTTGTACAGAAGGAAAGCCTGCTCTATTGTTACAAAAGTCAGCTTGAGCAGAGATTTGTGCCCCTGCCAGGCTGGTGCTACAATTATCTGCATCCCTGACTCGTTTGTCAGGGGGAGTAGACATTTGCTTATTGCATATATTGGTGCCAGATATATCAGAAGTCCCTGCCCTTGACCTCGTGGGAGATGTCAAGCAGATATTGTCAGTGACGCCTGCCGCAGCCTCACTGATGGCAAAATTATCTGCGCTCCTAAATTGTTCTTGAGGATGATTAGGTATTTCCTTCTTACGCAGCTGCATGCGAGATACATTAGAGGTTTCTGCTTTTGGCTTATGTGAAGATGTTGAGCAGGCAAATTCATCATTAAGGAAAGTGGGTAATCCTATGCCAGCTCTATCATGCTGAATAACATCTTGTACTGGAGTTTGTACATTTCTTGACAAAGATAATTTTGAAATATGGAAATTCTGAGATTTGCCGCTGGATGTGCTAACAGCTCTTGGGACAACACTCGGAAGTCGATGCTTTCCCGACCTCTCAGGATGCCTTTGACTTGCGTTGTCATGTGGGCTCTGCATTCTTAACGCACAGGAACTTACATCCTTTCTTCCAAATGGTACACACTGTGCTGCGACATTATATGTCTTTCCAGCAGCTGCTTTACAGGATGCCACCTTAGATTTAGATGGGCTTTTTGACTTACCAACATGCTGCATTGACTTTGCAATGTTCATCAATTTCCAAGCTTTGTCAACATCATATGGATTATTATTGACATTGGACGAAGTATCTTGCGCCTTTGACTGGACAGAGCTTGGAGTTGAAATGGAATACGATTCACGTGATCTTTCTGCACATTTTGCAGTGGCATTAGTTTTTCCACCATCTTTCCTTCTGGAACCCAACAAACCTGAAGAGAAGCTCAAGGATCCAGTTCTAAAGGCATCCCAGTTGTCACGGAGAATATTTATATGCTGACGAACATTTCGGCAATTGTGCAGTGTCCTCGCACTTGATTCTGTCACATCAATTTGTGGTTTTAAATTACCTCCTGCACTTTCTAAGCTTTCTGCATGTGCATTGTTTGCCCTGGCAGAGGTAATAGTTGGACAAGAAAACTTCTTTGTAGGAGAAACCAACTTCCGAAGCCTAGCAACGCCACGCTCAGGCTTGGTTGTCTCCACTGGCTCCCTTACTATGTCAAATATTGAGACTGAGCCTGTTGTTGGTTCTTCACCAACACATTTTAAAGTAGTCGACCTGTCCACATTACCATCCGAATTATTCACAGTATCATTCATTTCACCATCATCCTGTTCAGCCTGTATAAGAGCACAATCTCGGCAATACCAATCACCCTCAGGTACAGTGAAACCAAGTCCCACACAGTAAGTATGCCAAGGTGAGTCACAAAGATCGCACAATAGAAGAAGACTTTCATCAGCTGTACCATTGCAAACAGTGCACTTAACTTGTGCATATGGATCAACAGGCTCCCCAAAAGGATCATATATCTACAAGCAAAAGGGTAACCAATCAGGAATGATCTCAAAGCAAACTGAGGAATCATTGCCAAATGTAGATACCACACACTTTGTTCTCCCCCAAACCCAACTCCAAAGCCAACTAAAGGAACTATGAATACCTGCAAGGTGCTCACTGATAAAAACGCTTTGTATGAAATGTTCATCACATGTCAATTCTTAGCTGAACATCTATGTCATATAATATAAGCATCACTAAAAAAGAATAGTTCTACCAATGTCAACAAATTTAGACAGGCAATTTGAGGATCCATAAAATTATATGCATGTTCATACATGACAGAAATGCTTGGTATAACAGTCTCATGTAAGTCAATTTTGGCTGACATATCTTCTCCATTGCCACATAGCTTCTATGTCCAACAAAAAGGTGGTACATACTTCCTTCCCAAGCCAACATTTTCAGTTTTCCATCACTATTCTCCTAAATCACCATCCTCTGGAAAGCCCATTTTTCAAAATCAAAACCTTCCACCAGAACAAAACAAAAAGAATGATAAACCCCCATTAACCTACCTAAACTAACATAAAATCACTTCCATGATCAAACTCGAAGTTGTACAACAAATCACTAGAATCCTTAAATTCATCAAACCCAGAACAAGAAACCAATTGCAACACTAAAAACCAATTACCATACAACACAAACAGAACAAAAAAAAATCAAAAATTTACCTGATCGCGAACAGGAATGCGAACACAACCATCACCGATAAATGTCCCATCCTTTCTCATACGACGAATGGTACTAAACCGACCCCTACAAAGGGGGCACCGAGACTCAATTTTCGACCATTCAATGATGCAAAGGAAACAGAAATAGTGGTTGCAGCTGTCGATGAGGCCTCTGACGGATTTCCCCTCCTCCGAGAAGCAAACACCGCAGTTTTGCGGCGGTAAATCGACCGGAGATTCGTAGCCATCATTGTCTTCGTCGGAAATTGGAGCTTTGCCTTTGTCCGAAGAGGGTGAAATTGGAGGGTTTAGGGTTTCGGATTCGATTTTCGGGCGTTTGTTAGGGGAGAAATTGGGGTCTAGGGTTTCCATGGCGGGTGACGAGTCATGAGTGAGTCGGTCACTCGGTAGTTTATGTCATCGTATGTCTAAACTCGGACCTCTGACAGTTAGCACAAAACTAACCGAGGTATCACTTATGTTCGAAACTACTATTTATTTTTTTTGTAACCTAATTTTACCATCAACCTTTAAATTAAGGCCTAAAATTACCACCCCAAACCCATGTGATCGGCCACAGCAGGTTATTGAGATTTTTCTTTTTTCTTTTAAAAGCAACTATGTTGCTCTGTTAAGTAGACTGAGAGAGAGATAAAAGAACTAATAAAGTCTAAACCTATTCGAGTTCCCCCACATTCCCCCAACGGTTTCATCTTCTCCACCCTAAAACCTTCGAAAACCCTAGGTAGCCAAATTGCAGAAGGGAATCACAGTAATCATCAAAATTCCTTTGCAATTACTTATCCCCATTCCAGTTCGAGCCTTAGAACCCTGAAAAATTATTGTTGGAGTGGTGAAAGATGTCAAGTTTCGCTGCAAGAAGCCCAGCACATGCTTGCAAATCGTGCCTGTGTTTTTCAAATTGTGAGAGGATATGTCATTGTGGTATGAGATGTAGGGTCGTAACAAGCATGGCAGAGAAAAATCCAATTCGAAAATATGCAAGGTGTAAACGCTTTGACAGGACTGGGGGGTGTGACTTCTTGGATTGGGTTGATGATTTCTTATGTGATAGGGTTAGGTCAATTGTAGTGGGATTGATGAATTAGAATGATGCAGTAGCTGCAAAGAATGAGCAGTTGAAGAATCTGCTCCAACAAAACGAAGCTAATAAAAATGAGATGAGGAGGATGAAGGATAAGAACAGCATGCTCATAACAGAGATTCATGCTTACTAAAACAGAGAGAGGGTGATGATGCTTGTGATGATATTGGTTGTCGTTATATTTGCAATTGGGTTTGTGTTATTGGGAGAGGGCAGAGGAAGGCCTATGTGATGGCCAAATTAGGAGGTTTTGAGGAGTTTTGATGTTTAGAGGAGCTGTTGGTGGTGAAGGATGGTGCAAATTCTTTGGGGGACAACGTGTATTTGCAGGACATTTTATGTTGGACTATGTTCACTTAGAATGCTGTAAAATGGAAGGAAAACTACACAAGACCAATAGCTTTCGGGGAGCATGAAATGCAATTGTAATTGCATGTTGTAATGTTAGAGCTTCTTCAATCTACTTAACCCAATGTAGATTGTTGCATTTGTGGGATTAGAATGAATTTTGGTTAAATTGAAATGCAATTGTGTTATGCTGATTTAAGCAATGAAGTATTGGAATGCAATTGTATTATTTCATTTCAAGCAAACTCAATATTTTGTTGAATATTAGCATGCAAAGTAGATTATTTTCTTTTTCATAAAAGCTTCATTAGTGTGTATAGTACTTCAGTATATAACTTCCAAAAAGTTTGCGCCTTTGTAGTCATAGTTACCAAACCAACAAAAACTAATGAATGGGCAGTAGTTCATATCTCTGTGTGCAAACCAATGAGATCAAAAAATGACATAGTTGCTGTTTCATGGCACTATACACACAAAAAAAAGGCAAATGAGCAAAATGCCTTAAATATATGTAACTCATTCATCTAATCTTGCAAAAGTGATACTGCTCTGGGAACTAATGACATCCCCAGGCTAATATCTCCTTATTGGAAGCTTGGTTCTTTATACATAAGCATAGAACTTACGGTCATGGGTAGCTAATTCAACAATAGGGTCCCAAAACTATGCAGTAGCTTCAAGTGTAACAGTTTTAGAAATAGGTTCGTGGCTAGCTTATTCAACAATAGGCTCATTTACAGTTTCAGTTGTTGATGCATAAGTTGATACAACAGAAACAGTATGTCCAAGAGTGGCTCCAACATATGCGACAGCACCAGATGCAGTTTCAGGCCCAGCAGACGCAGATTGTCTACAAGTAAAGGAGTCTTGAAATGAAGCTCAAATAAATGTTATTTTTTCTTAATAAAAGCAGATTAAAAGATACTAAACATAAAAAAAGTTAACTTACCCTTTGTCTACATGTCTTCTTGCTATAATCGTATTCTTTACATAGTGAACACTTAACGGTACCACCTGAAAGGGATACAACTCCATATTGGCTCTTAGGTCTTCTTTCCCTTTCTTCAGGCCTCCTTTTAAACTAATAATTTCCTTTCTTTTTATGTTTGAAAACTGGGGCAACTATTGGCTGATCTTCACACAGAAACCATAGGTTTGGTCCATTTATAGGCTTCAAAGCATATGCATATGTCTTCTTAAGCATTGTAGTACTATAGCACTTATGAATAAACTGTGTTGGCTCCATGTTCTCCTCCCTCATCACTGCTAAAGCATGATGACAAGGGATACCACTTAAGGTCCAAGCCTTACAAGTACATGTCTTCTCCATAATGTCAACTACAAAGCCTTCGCTTCCATGCATAACGCTATACATTCCATTTCCTCCTTTACTTGCATGCCACCACCTGCATAAATCTTTAGCCTTCTCTAGCTTCCTCAATATAGCAGGACATATATCTTGGTGGAAATTATTCTCCATTGACTTCCGGAAAGCAACTCTTGTCATGACGTTGTTAAAGATGTTGTCACGCATAGCCATATGGGCATAAACCTTTCTTGTATGATGAATGCATTGAATATGTTGGCCATATTGTTATCGATTGAGCCACATTTGGCATATGCTTTGAAGAAAAGTCGATAAAAATGCTTAGGGTCCTTTTTTTCTAGGAATTCCCATGCACCTACATCCAGCTCTTTCATCTACTTAATACGCTTATTGTAATCAACCTCATTAGAAGACTTTACAAATCTCCAAAACACATCTCTATATTGTAAACCCCTCCATTTCTTCCTTAGATTAGCATATACATGCCTTGCACACAGTCTATGTTCTACCTTCAGCAACAAGTTTGACACAACATCAACAAGGCCCTTAACATTAATAATATAGGTTTAAACAAGGATGAAAAATACAAAAGATATCAAATGTAGTAATGGTTGCAAAACTGAAATACTTCATAACTGATAATAAGAAAATTACTATAATTAAACAGTGAATATAACTTGAAACATAAATAGATATACCTTTTGTTGATCTGAAATAATAGTCCATCCATGTTCATCCTCCATTCCCAAGTCATCCACCAAGAATTGCATTAACCAATGCCATGTTTCTTTATCCTTTCTTGGAGTCACACCTCATGCGATGGGGTACATTTGGTTGTTCGCATCTCGACCTACTGCAACCAAAACTTGTCCATTCCATGACCCTTTCAAAAAAACATCCATTAGTGGTCAATACTCTTCTACACCATTCTAAAAATCCTTTCTTCAAAGGACCTAGACATATATAGAGACTCTCGAACACACAATTGTCATGTCTATTATTTTCTACTGCAATCTTCACTGTGGAATCCTTATTCTTGCCCAGAAGCTCATGTGCATAAGCTCTTATCATGCCAAATTGGCCCTTGTAATCCCCTAGAATTAATGTCAAAGCCTTTGCTCGAACTCTAAAACATTTAGACATAGTAGCCATGTAATTGTACTTCTTCTCAATCAAGTTTCTTAGCTCCCTCACCTTTAAGCTTGGCTGAACCCTCAATGTTTCCATGTATTTACATGACAACCATCTAGTTGACATCTTCCTTTTTCCTCTCTCAAAGCTAAAGGGATGCACCTATGAGGATTAGGCATTTTTTTAATTTGAAAAGATTGCTCACATTGCGATTTAGATGCCCACAAGAACCACTCACATCCCTCTCCATTGCAAAATGCTTGAAATCTTTTTTCGTCACTATGTGTTATCCTAATATCATAGCCCTTCATTAGGCGATGGTCCTCAACGACTTCTTTGAGTTGCTCCTTATCAATGAACTTAAGGCCTACTTCTAGCTCGACTCCCTTATTTGACAAGATGACATTGTATCGAGGGTATGTTATTGTTTCTTTCTTTTTCTACTTCCTCCCTTTGTCACCATCATCATCATCATCACTTTCACTACTTACAGGGCTATCTGCATCATCAGAATCTTGGCAGTATGCATATATATCATCAAAAGCATTCCTTTGTCTGCAATTCTCTTTGTTTTTAGCCCTAAGTCCGTCCAAATCAGCAACCATTTCATCATGCATCCTCTTTTTTTCCCTTCGAATCCGACATACTTCCTCATCTTCAAATTCAAACCCGTACTCCTCATACTTATCATTAGCAATACAATCACTATCGCCATCATTTGATTTATTACCATTGTTGGCAGATACAACAATCTGAGGTTCATCATTATGCTCAACGTACAAGGATTCGTATTCAAAGCTTTTGCTGAGCACAATCAAC
Organism: Selenicereus undatus; assembly: GCA_017589665.1. Lineage (NCBI taxonomy): Eukaryota > Viridiplantae > Streptophyta > Magnoliopsida > Caryophyllales > Cactaceae > Selenicereus > Selenicereus undatus. The sequence goes on from JACYFF010010365.1 coordinate 13,114,972, forward strand.
TCACATACTTCTTCATCACTTTCAATAGACACTAACCTATCTTCAAATGGTAAATTTGGCTTCCTATAGTATATTTTCTTAATCCTTCTTTCACTATACCCCAACTCAATAACAATTCCCTTCATGTTATCAACACTTAAATAATTAGCGTCACATTCAACCTTTTTCATCTCCCCCAAACCATACACGAGGTTAGGAATTTTCTGAAAACAACCTCCATGGTGCACATGTAATACACTTTTGACTGACATTTACGCAAATGTATTGGAAATACAACAATTTAAAATGTAATTTCAGAGAAACTTATATGCAAAACAGGGCATTTCGGGGTTGGGGTAGCAAAGGTGTTAGATTTAAAAATATATGTCATCAAATTTGCAAAAAAAAAAAAAGTTGTTTCGCAAATGCTTAGCATCAACTACTCAAACATAACCTTCAACCCTTTAAATTTTCAATTTTTCCTACCCAAATTCAGGTTCTTCAATCACATACCTGGTGACGGTTTACAGATGCCCACAACAACCACTATCTCCTTGATGATGCTCTCAGTCACATACCACTTCTACTCTTGATTTGGAAGATGACATATAAGCCTTTAGTGTTCCATGTGAAGAATTCAGGCATTTGAAGAAGAAAAACCCAGCGTTTTGATCATTGAAGGGAAATAAGAGAATTGCATCCTATTTTCAATTTTCCTTTCTCTCTCACTCTCTCTAATTGACATAGCTGCTTAAAAAAAAAAAAAAAAACCTCAATAACTTGCTGCAGTGGGTCACATGTGCTTGGGGTGGTAATTTTGGGCCTCAATTTAAAGGTTAATGGTAAAATTTGGTTAAAAAAAATGAGTGCTAGTTTTGAACATAAGTGAAACCTCGGTGGCAGTTTGATTTAAAAACTCAATTCTACCATAATTAAGTTCTTTTTCAATTATGATAATTGATAAATACGAACCATTTATATTAAAAGAATAAATCCGAACCATTCAAATTGATAATTGCTGACCTATTGAGTTGGTTAACCTTATAATTCTTTCTCCTCGATACATATTTTCAATTTTTTCCAGGAACGCGTTTGCCAAATACCTTTATCTTCTCCCTCTGCTTCCTCTCCCTCGATCTCTTTTTTATAAAAATATATGAAGCAGAAGAATTATGAATTGGTTGCAGCCCACCCCTTCCCCTCTAAATATAACGCACCACATAGGAAGAAGAAGGAAAATCAAGATGACAGGGAGAATCGATGGGAAAGACATGAACCAAGGATTACATAATCTATACGAAAGGAAGCAGTTGACCCAAAAATTACATATGCTTTATCCTTCTAGGTCCATGTCATGATGGTGTAATATTCATCACTGAGAATGAGATCCCGGGATGCTCTGTATTTTTTATCCTTTTCTCAAAGGGAATGCTCTGCTTTTTAAAAAAAAAAAAAATCAAAGAATATGCTCTGTTTTTACTATTGATTTATTCGAGAAATATTGTCACAAAAAATGTGTGAGAGCGAGATGAGGGAGGAGAAACAAAGACAGATTTCATAAAATAAAAAGTGAATACTCATTGTTAATTTAAGTTTAATAGAGCATAATTTGATTTTAGTAGACATCTGTTTCTCCATGGCCAATTATATACACTGCAATTTGGGCTTTTTCTCTTGCTTGCAGTGTCTGGTTATTTTGAAAAGTGATGGGAAGAAATCAAATTAATTGCATGTAAACAGATTGGAAGGATTTACAGCCAATGCTTACTAGTTTTTATGAATTTGTTGATATTTCTTCATATATGATGATGTCAATGAACACTGCAATTATATCATCACTTGTCTTCATTATCATCTCGAACTTCTTAATTGTGTGTTGATGGGCTTACAAATCCGATGGTTTCCGAGCTGTGGGCTAGTCTTCATAAGTTTACTGATGCTTCCTAAAGTATATGCTGATGATTATGGGTTTCCAAGCGGTGCACTTGTTACAGCAGTTGTGAGAGCGAGGACTTGAGGAGAGAGAATTATGGAGCGCAAGGACTAGTGACTTGGTGGGTTTAGTCGGTGGACCAGAAAACTACCGGTAAATTAGCGCCTACCCAAGTTAAAGCAACGATTGGAATTTATTAGCGCAAAATCAAGGGCTATTAACAAATTTAACTATGATAATTGAAATTTTTTGTCAATGACGGTAGAATCTTTGAAAAATGAAGGCAAGCAAGTAAGAGTGAACCATCATATATTCCCTTAACTATTGTTATTAGAGCATTCCCAATGCTGTGAATGCATTTCAGTTAGGGGTGCATGTTCCACCTATAGGCTTATCGGCTAGTGAAATGGGCCTTTTAAAATGCGTGTTGGAGTTGCCAGACGGTTCAAGACACGTTCTATTTTTTTATGCTGGTTTATGGCTTAAAACGCAATGTTTCAATTTGATTATAACAGGTGACGGTGCGTTTTGGCTGTGTAGTAAAAAAAAAATGCTATTTTTTGCATTTTTGACGATAGGGCTCTACTTTTTGGGTTGGGCAACTGATATATTTGCATGCTGTTGATTATGGGTGGCAATTTCGTCTGCACCCGATGAATATTCATTCCATCCGATCCAAAAAAGCGGGTAAAAATCTAAAATATATGGATGGTTGATGGATGATGGAAGATATTTTCACGAATTGAATTGGATTCGGGAGATGTTCCATCTGACTCGCCATCCGATCCATCACGATCTTAGTCACCTACTTATTTATCTCATATTTGCAATTAGTTTACTTTTTATTTTTGTCCTTTAAATTTTACTCATTTTTGGACAATGATATTGTTAATTCTATCATTTTCATCAAAATTAATATGATGAATATGGTATTTATTCATTTCTTATACCTAAAATATCTTTCTTAAACTTTTCAAAAGACAAAGCTTGCTTTCTTATATAAACTTGCTAACATATTATATATAAACTTTCATTACATGTTTACAACCCGATCCACTTGTTTTCACCCGTGGATGATGAATTGACGAATTGGATTAGATTTTTGCAATGATAGATGGATTGGATGAAGCGGATCAAAGTGGGTGATGGATACGGATGATGGTTCATTCGACCCAAACCTTATCCATTGCAACCCCTAGCTGTGATATGGGCAAAGACTATTTTTGTTAATTTTTTTGTTTTATTATTATTTTTTTTGGCATGGCATGAGATGGGCAACAACAATAAATATTTTACGTGGCTAGGCAAAATAAAGTAAATAATCAATTTTTTGAGTATTTTCAAAAACCATACATTTTTTCGTTCAATAAAAATTAATATTCCTTATTTTAGAAAAAAAATTTAAACAAGTTATAAATTACATAAAATACAAATACAACATTGAAAGAATAATAGTAATTAAATGTGTTTAGTGGGCTCCATGATAAATATTTAATTTAGTAATCCAAATTGGAGTTCTATTAGTTAAAAAAGTGATGGAAAATAAGTTCTAGAAAGTTGAAATTTTTACCGATATGACAAGCTAGAATTCCAAAAATTGAAACTTAGGTTGGGAATGCTCTTAGGAAAGTTGCCCCTCGTGTTCTACCTCCTCCCCCAAAAACATATATTCTTTCAATATTTGGATTATTTTATTTTTAATCTTCTATATTTGGAATTGTTATTTAACCCCTCTTATCTTAAAATTTATTTTTATATGCAGAAAAATTATTGTTATTATTTAATGCGGCTCATTTACAAATTTTTGATTAAAAATGAGTTCATTTAACAACAATTTTTAAGGCGAGTGAATTAAATGATACTTTTAAAAAGAGCAGATAAACATAAGATTTACTTAAATGTTAAGATGGTATATAACAATAGTTCAAAGAAAAAAAGATCCAAAAATGAGTTATATGGACCATATCGTTTTATTTTTAAAATCATGTAAGCTACTGATTCAAAAAAAAATAGAAGAGTGACATACGGGCCTGAAGGTGCAAATGGAAAAATGGGGGAAAAAACTTCTCACAGTCAGTCCCAAACTTTCCTTCTCTCCCCGCCGAACACCCCCCCCCCCCCCGCAAAATGGTTTGAGAGCACATAATATAACCGATTTGTCTTTAAGAAATTAAAGACTATGTTGATAAATCCAAAAGTAAATGTTTAATAAAAATGTTATACTTGTTAATTTTACAATAACGTTATACCTGCAGTGATAGATTTAGACAATCAGAATAGGGGTGTCCACCTACTAACTTTAATCATAATGTGTATATAAAATAAAATTTAAATAATATACAAAATGTTACAATAGTCTACTGTTATAATTGTCCTTTATAATTTTTTCATATTTTAGAATCAATTCATGATAAAACCATTAGAAGTTGAATCAAATACACATAAAATTGGACCGGAATATAGGGGGAGAGGGACACTCACCCACACTAGAGGGAGAAGCCGAGAGAGAGAAAGAGAAGTTTCGTGGTGATTTGAGGCGTGTCAGTTGAGAGAGAAAGAGGAAGGAGACTTGAGTGAGATATCTATTGGACATGTCTAGTGTTTTAATTTGGTGGGTTTCTATTCGTTGATTGCTCAGGAACTCACATGTTAGTAGCAATCTCTCCAATTTCAACGGTGCCTTGGTTCACCCAAGTGTGTGAATCCAAGCTTTGCTAACTCCAACCAGTGAGCCAAGAGAGCGATTGTCTACAGATCTTCTGCTTCTTTTAAGGGAAATTACCAGTAAATTCGTGTCTTCCCTCTCTCTCTCTCTCTCTCTCTCTCTCTCTCTCTCTCTCTCTCTCTCACATCCGACGTATTTGGGGGGTTTTCTGCTTCAGTTCTTATTTCACTATTACTCAATATAGGCTTCTTTTCGGTTTGGTCGATGAATTTCTGCGACTTTTCCCTGGACAAATTTTCTGCATTCCGATGCTGATGGTTTGTAACATACACCATTAAGGTGCGGATTTTAGAAATATCTGCTTTTGTCTGAGAGGAGAAACCAGGACCGGCGGGCTAGCGGCGTGGGCTAGTAGTTGACTTGTGGATTGGCTGGTGATTTGGACTGAGAGGAAGGGTACCAATAGATAAAGACTGAAAGGAGAGAGACAGTCAGGATGAGAGTGAGCAGTAGTGTCGCAGTGGTAATTAGATTTGGCCTCTTTGTTTTCAATTGTATTTTTTATTGAAAGAGAAAATTTTAAATTCTTAGTAGTTGACTACCTTTTTGGGCCGCATGAATGCAAGACTGTAAGAGCATCTAAGATGTTTTTGGGCCATTTTAGGGGTGTCCAACTATACATATTTCAACTCCTTCAAGATAAGTACTTAAAATTTTTTTTGGGCTAGGGGTGTCCATGGACACCCCTAACTTACACTAAGATCCGCCCATGTTTACCTGTTAATTTTACAATAAGAGTTACTTTTGATGTTATGAAAAAAACAACACAAACATGGTATCGTTATTATATACTAAACTTGCAAGCATATCTACCATATCATATGATATGGTACATATAATATAAAAATGTAAATTCTTGGATAAGACCGTCTTACATAAGGGTAATTGTGATACGGGTTCTTTAGAGTGACTTTTTTTTAAGGCTTTGTGGTGATTAATAATATGTCTTGGAATGACTTTTAAATTTAAGGGTGACTAATTATTCATTTAGGTGTGACTAAAATAACAGTCACTCCTAAATGAACTATTATTCACCTCAATTAATTATCAATAGTTCCCATAAAAACATCCATCTCATACTATGATTTATATAAGACGATCTTACATAAGACTTACTAAAATAAAAACACATATGTTGATTATAGATTGACAAATGTCACATTGTCATCTGCTATCTTCTTTTTTTTTCCCTTTTTCCCTTTAATCACAAGTGTCACAATAATAATAAGGATCTAATGTGCACATTTACTCCTACAATTAAAGGTCAAAAATAATTTTACAATCAATTTAGTTTATAACAAACAGTTTTGAGAAGTCAAATTTACTTTAGTATAAAATGAACTAAAACAATAAAAGTACTGATGTTACAATAAGGATTTAATATACTCCGCAGGCAATTTAAAAAGGTAAAAATGGTTTTTACAATTAAAAGAAATTTATAAATAGTAATAATTGTAGTTCAACACTCCATTACTTACAAAGTGTGAGAAGTCAAAAATAGATTTATTATAGAATTAAATAAAACAATAAGAGTATTAATGTTTTATGTAATTATTTTGGCAGTTAGTGTCGATTACAAACGCTGGTCAACAAACAGTAAAAAAAAAAAATGATAAGGATTTAATGCACTTTCAAAAAAATGTTTACAAAATATTATACTCACTTCAACATTAACCAACTCAATTCCACTATGTAGATCTACTACTGTAAGACAATGTAACTATTAAAAGGGCTATTGGACCTAAATAATCTGAAATTTGGGGGTATTGAACATCAATAATCCCAACTGAAAATTTGGATGCCAATGATCCCAACTTTGCACATATTTATTTTCCTTGCACTCCATCCAAATCCAACTCGGGTGTTTGCTAACGGGGCGATAGTGCTACATTACATGGATGGTGGTGTCCAAATGATGAAATTTTAGATTTTTTTTGAATGAGACACATCAGATTAATGATTAACATATCAAATTAATGAAGTTGCAAATTGTTTTGAAATAAAATGAAAATTGGGGACGTTTTTTTTAAACCCAATGTTCTCTTTCACTCTAATCTTCTTTCTTCCTTTACTGTGAAAAAGTCAATCTTAATTTTGGAGAAGACAAACCTCAAATTCTTCAGTAATTGGGTGAAAAGAAGAGCAACAATAAGCGAGGTTGTGTTTGAAGAGAGCTCTAAAAGATTTGGGACATGTCTGGAAGGAGAACAACAGAGCTGAGCTCATCTTGCTTAAGTAGAAGAATTCTTCAAGTAACAAAAATGGAGAGTTGTCTATGGTGAAGTGTTTTCATGAGCTTCCTGTCGTCCACCAGATATGCGAACGACCTCCAAACAAGGGGAAGAAGTTTTTCGATTGTCCTCTATCGAGAGTAAGTGTGCAAATTAGAAATTAGGGCTTGCATTTTTTTGCTAATTGAAAGTGAAATTACAATCATTTTGACTTATTTAATTTCTAAAATTTGCAAGGTTGGTGATCACTATGGGTACTTTAGGTGGGATGAAGAGGTAGAGATTTCAATTGGGGAGAGAAACAAAATTCTGGAACAAAGGATAGAAGAATTGGTGGTTGAAAATGAGAACATGAGAAATGAGCCGAGCAACTTGAAGGGTAATAAGTAAGGGAAGAACATAAGAGATGAAGATAATTCAGCTAGCACTTAGAATGTGAGGGAAGAGATCTCCATACTAAGGATGAAGATAGCCAAAGAGAAGCAGAGAAGGGCAGCAGCAGAGGTTCAGTTGAAAACAGCTAGAGAGGAACTAATGGCACTTGAATTGAAGTGTTCTCGGAAAGATAAAGTTGCTTTGTATGCGACAGTTATGGTGATAGTTCTTGTAATAGTTAGGTTTATGTAATAAATGGAAGTTGTCATCAGTTGTAGGTTGTCATTGACACTAAAATAATGAAATTTCAGTTTTTATGAACGGCAGTGTGAAATGTGAATTTGTCATTGGGGTCTTTGATAGCAAAGCTCCTAACAATCTAGTTGGTTAATTGGTTGATGCTCAAAAGTGCAAAACATTAATGTAAAGAAAAACCAAAACAATGAGTTGACAGATAATGTTGTATACTTGCTCAAAGTACAAAGCATTAAACAAGGGTTTTAGCATTCCCAAAAAAAAAATTGCACCAACATTACAGTGTAGCACATGGCTTGCTAGCAAGCATTTACAAAATATAATACCTAAAAATGTTTTCGTCACCTACTGTTTGAGACCATAATTCACACAAAATGAGGGACCACAACCTCAGAAATTGCATTTCAGGGGAATAAAGAATCTTTAATCCCTTGATACTCATGGGAGACAGCTACTTCCAACATATGTTTGACTAAGAAAATGCACTGCTTCTACATCAACCACAGATGTTGCTCCACTTATGCTAGCATTGTCCTATTTTAGGATATTGAAAACCCACATAAAAAAGTTAGTTTATGCCAGTGAAATTCCATTTTAAAATAGCAAGGTAATAGCACTTACAGTTGTTGTTGTCCTCTCCCTCCCATGTCTCTCCTAGTAGCTCTTGCTTTGCCTCTGCCCATACCTCTCCCTATGCTTCTGCTTGTAGTTCTGCCCTCTTTAAGCATGGGAGGCAACAGGTATTTGTTGAACTTGAGGTTCAAGTTGAGGTTGTTGAGGGTTATTCTTGGTCTACCCCTTCCCCTCTTTGGCTGTGGATGGCTTGCTTGGTCCTTGTTAAGGCATGACCTTTTGTTGTGACCACGTTGTTTGGAAGTTCCACAGGAGATCTATGAACCATGTTTACTTAGCTTGCTTGACTTGTTGGGATCTTCATGTGGATCCCTTTTCCTGTTCTTCCTTAGTCTGCCTGGGCCAATTATGATGTCAGGTGGGTCTAAGGGAAAGTGATGTTGAGGCTAATGCCTCTCACCTTCACAAGGAAATATTACTTCCTTATATGACTTGAAATAGTGTTCCTTGTGCAAGTAAGGATGAATAAACTTAACAGGATCTCCCTTAAGCCAAGCTGCACAGGAGACTGCATGACAACATGGGATACCAGTGACATTCCATTTTCTACAGGTACATTTTGGGAAAACCAATGTAGTCATTAGTGAAAGCAAGCAACAAGCACATTCAGCCATACCTTGTGTTGATTAGATACTAATGTCAACCCTTTACCATATGTGGCACCAATACAAGTCTTCACATTGTTTGAGAACCATGACCAATTGTCATTGTTCTCTCCCTCTACTACTACCCAAGCAAGTGGAACATTTGATTGTTTCCATCAATAGCAACTGTAGAAATCAATGTTCCCCCAAGAACAGTCTTCAGGAAGCTGGTATCTATGCATAAACAGGTCTGCATCCCGTTAGAAATCCTCTTTTCAACCTATCAAAGCAGACAAAAAACCTTTTAAATACTATGATGTTCTTTGTCATATTCAAGGATGTCTGTGATATAAAGGTGTTGTCTGTGTTAGATCTCTTTAGCTCTTCAATATACCTCCCTAATTTGCAATAGTGGTCTTTCATTAACCCATGAAGGAGTTTCTGAACTGCATGTCTCAATCTATAAGCCACCCATTTCTCTAACCCAATACCAAAGTCAACTTTCATTGTATCGATTATATCCTTGGCTAGCCAATGAGGCTTGCCCTTGAACTTCAACAAGTAGTAGTTTGCAGCCTATGAAGACTTTAATTGTCGATTTTCCTCATATCTCATGTACAAACATGGTGATTGATCACTCTCTTCACCACATAAGTAGCTCTCCTTTTGTTCTAAGAAGCATACAATTTGAACTTGCAACCACTTCTACATACTACTCCAACCTTCATCATCTTACTGTTTGACACACTGAATGTCATATCATAACCTTGTGCCTAACTAGATCTAATCACAATCTGCTTAAACTTGTGCATTGTACCAAATGTCGTCCTAACTTCCCATTTTATAGTCTATGTACTCATCAATTTTGACCCTCTTCTTTTTATTTCTTTTCCTTAATATCATGTTGTCCTCTTCATCAATTGTGCGAGGAGTGTCCAAATCAGCATCTGACTCTTCATACTCACTACCATTCTCACATATAGTAGGTACTTCACTATTATGTTTAGCTGCTGCACTCTGAGCTTCCACCTCCCTATGTCTTTTGAACTTTCTTAAATTATTAATGGCAACTTCCTATCTCCTCATCACTGGTTCCAATGTCTTCCACATTGTGCAACTCATCCTCAAGTACATCAGCCTCAGTTTCAAGTATATCATTATCATTTCTTTCAATAGTATCATTACACTTTCTCTTCCTTTTGTCTTTTGAACTTGCATCCTCATTGCAGTCCACATCCCCCCACTCATTCACCACTAAAAATTCATTTTATTCCAGCGGAATTTTTCGACGGAAAATAAGTCTGTTGGAATCTCCGACGGAATTCCTCACGGATTCAGACAAATTTGCTAGAATTCCAACGAATTTTCCAACGAAATTTCAACAGAATTTTCGACCGAAAATTGGAATTTTTTTTTGATCTCAACTTGAATGGAGGGAAAATTCAAATTGTTTTAATATTTCGATGGAAAAATTCGTCAGAATTTCTCTTATAAATTTCGCTTGCCATCGCTCCACCACCGCTTGTCACCTTCCCACCGCCATCACCTCCTCCCGTCGTCACTTGTCTTTGACTTTTTGAGAAGGTTCGCTGATGTGCAATTTGTACGAATTTATAGTGAATTAATTATGTACGTTGAATTTAATAATTTGTATAATGAGTTTGCATGTAATTATATAAATTTAATTGTTTATATAGTTAGTGTATTACGTTGATATTAGTTGGTTTGGATGATAATTTGTTCTCAATTTTGTAGTTTATTATTAATGAATATAATTTTTTATTAATTAAGCATAAATTAATGCTAATATCAATTTACTATCAATTATAAGAATTTATTGTGTATTAGATACATTGGAAAATATTTTTATAGTTGTGTATTAAATTGTTTATATGTCTTAAATAAAATTTAAAAATGCCGACGGAATTTTGGATGGAACCAACGGGTTCCGACCTAATTTCCGACGGAGTGTTTATATTTTTTAATAAAATTTAAAAAAGCCGACGGATTTCCAACAGAATTTCCGATGGAATTCGACAAGTTCCGACGAAAATTCTGACAAAATTCGACGGATTCCGTCGGAATCCGCAAAAAAAATCAACTGTTTTGAAATTTTTTCCAAGCTTTTTTTGCATTCGACGGATGAGTCCTTTGCCACTTTAATTCCATTGGTATGCAATCCGATGGACTTGCAATTTCCGTTAGAACACATTCCCGACTGGCCTTATTCCGACGGACGCTGTTGACCGGAATATCTGTCAGAATTTTGTTTTTCTGACGAAAAATATTGCCTTTTCTGTCGAAAAATCCGTCAAAAAAAACTGATTATTTAGTAGTGATTAGACTCTGGTTCATACACATTTGTCGCAGAAGAACCACTCACTGGATCCCCCCTACCCACTAAAACATCCCATAGGATTGGAGAGTCAAACCTATCATCCTCAAAGTCATTGGCAAATTATTGTCGGGCTTTTGTTGGTACAAGGGAGACCTTTTGTTTTGGACTTCATGTTTTGGCACTACCAAGGGAAACTCTTTGTTTTGGACTTGTACTTTCCGCAATAGAAGGAGACCCTTTTTTTCTGGCTTGGGGCCTCTGCTACAGCAAGGCCTTTGCTAGGGGAGATAGTTTAAGTTGGACTTGTTACTTTGCTAGTTTCATATGAGGCCTTTTGTCTTCGGCTTGAAACTTCAGCATTTGAAGGGGTCATGTTTGCTGCAATAGGGCCTTTGCTAGGGGAGATAGTTTCACTTGGACTTGTACCTTTGCTGGTTTCAGATGAGGCCTTTTGTTTTAGGCTTGAAACTTCAGCATTTGAAGGAGGGACCTTTGCTGCAATAGGGCCCTTTTCTGTTGACCCTGAATTGTTCATAGTTGCAATAGGACCCCTCTTTTTTGACGTTACATCTTTAACATTTGAAGGGGGGACCTTGCCTCTTGGACTTGTCCTCTTGGTTGCCACATGTTTCATCCTTTTTCCATATGCACTTTTAGGTTACTTCGAGGTATATGTTTCTTTCTCAGCCTCACAATTATGCAAAATTGGAGGAGTGACTGCTAGTTCATCCACTTTGTGGACAATGTAAGCACTAATTTTCTTTGCACTCCTAGCACATTCAGCCATATTCAATTAATCATAATCTGTATTTAAGGGCCTATTGCCATTTTCCATACTCAGCCAATGTATGACATGGTAAACATCTTCTATATTAGTAAAACCAACATCCTCTACAAGCCCTTTCACCTCAAAATACGACAATAGATCTGCATCTACTAGCCAAACGATCCTACTTTCAACCCCTTTATATTCCAAACCATTTCCCCCTTTCTCAAATACCCTCCATAGTTAATGTCCAGAGTAACATCATCTGGACCTCCCATTGGAACATCTAATGACAACCAAACAATAATATGCACTTTCAAACCAGTTGATCAAACCTTACACATTTCACACACCAATTTTATACATAATACAAGGAAAATCTATATTCCACATACATAATACTGACATTATACAATTTAGACACCAACTAAGAGAATAATGGAAGTTAGAGGTTCATGCTTACCTGTACAAGCTTCATCAGCCATTTTCAGTTGATTTCAGGTTATCCTGCCTCCAATTGATGATTTCAAACCAACCAACTCAATCGCTTGAACACCCACTGGATCAAAACAACCTTCCAACTTCACCACGCTAATTGCAATTGTGAAGCTCACTCTAATCTTGAAATTTAGGGTTTACAAAATCTCTCTTCCAGTTGTAATTATGAAGTTCAAAGCATTCAGAGAGGGAGTATGAGAAAAACCAATGGCACAGGTTTAGTTATTTTGGGTTTTAATTTGAGAAGGTCCCCAATTTTCACTTTATTTCAAAATAATTTGCAACTCCATTAATCTGAAGTGTTAATTATTAATCTAATATGTCGCATTCAAAAAAAACCTAAAATTTCATCATTTGAACGCCACCCTTCATGTAATGTAGCATCACCGTCCTGTCAACAAAAAAACTGAGTTTGACTCGGTTGGAGTGCAAGGAAATTAAATATGTGCAAAACTGGGATCATCGGCGTCCAAGTTTTCAATTGGGATTATTAACGTTCAATACCCCAAACTTCAGATTATTTAGGTCCAATAACCCGTACTAAAAGGATCATCTGGGCCAAATATTGAGTGCTTAGGCTCTATTCTTTTTTTTCAATAAAATGTAGCTGTAAGAAAATGTAAGGAGATGTAAGAAAGGAGTTGTAAAAATTGTAAATAAGTTGTAAGGAGATGTAAAAAAATATAAGAAGTTGTACAAATAGATGTAAGGAGTTGTTGAATTATTGAAAAGTTGTATAGTATATGTTTTAGATATGTATGCATAATTGTTAGTGTTCAATGTATGATTTGTGAAATAACGTGTAATATATTTGTAATGTTTATGAAATAAATTCTATATCATCAGTAAACAGATTTTTTCTTAATATTATTGAAACAAGAATTGTTTTTTTACAATTAACGTTTTGGATGAGAAAAAATAATATTAATAGAACATTCAACAACAGTAACAACTTCTAGCGTAGATCTCGCTTAAGTGGGGTTTAGAGAAATCCAAATGTTGACAATCTTACTTTTTTAGGCATCTTTGTCTTCAAAGTGGCCGATTTCAAGAGACTCACATGTATTCTAACTTATAATATAAATTTTAAAAATGGGTGACAAGGTAATCAAAGACATAAATGCAGTAGTTTATTGGGGGATAAAGGTACCATACATTGAACAATTTATGTTGGGACGTTGATAACCCTGGTTGGAGAAGGTAATACCAACATGCACAAGAAACTACGAATGCGAGTTAGAAAAAAACACTCCTACCAAGATTCTATAGTTGAGGTGGTTTTTGTATTGACATTAGTTTGACCCTCCTATAAGCAAATTAAAACAAAAAATAAAAATTTGTCCAACAAAAGTAAAGAGAATCCTTAAAATGAAAAAGAAGTGGTAAAAAGTTGTAAGGAGCTGTAAGGATAGATATAAGGAGTTGTTAAATTATTAAAAAGTTGTACAGTGTAATTTTTAAATATGTAGGGATAATTGTTGGTGTTTAAATATGTACCGAGTTCAAAATAGTTTTTACCTAACTTCACTAGACAATTATCGACTTCATAAGTTTTTTCTCACCAACAAGAGAAGGAGGAGGATTTTTCATCATTGGCATCATAGATTGACTTATTATCACCCCATTTAGCGTCCTTTGTAATAAATTCACTATCTACTATCTCCATCATACTTATATAGGCCCTGTTTGGCAAACAACTGTTAGTTGTTTGTATTAGTTGTTTGAATTAGTTGTTTGTTGAAAAACTGTTTGGTAAAATTAGCTGTTTCTGATAAAGTTATGAGACAAAAAGCTAATTCTTCAAAAAGCTCATGGAATTAGCTTTTTCAAATTAGCTTTTTGGACCCAAAAAGCTCTTTTAAAAAACTCTTTCACCAAACACCTAAATTAGCTATTTTACTTGGTCAAAAAGCTAATTTTGGTCAAAAAAGCTCTTTTTGGCCAAAAAGTTATTCAAAAAGCTCTTTGCCAAACAGGGCCATAGACTTTTTCCACAATCATATAATTTTCAACTGTTATTCTCATTGGTTATGCAAGAAGTTGTTGTATACTTAACCTTTTCATTGAGTTTTTCCATTATCTCCTCTAAATTATAATATTAATCATGTCTACCATAACTATTTGTTTGTTATGTCGACAACATATTTATAAAATGTCTATTTGAACATGCTCCGTGCAAAGCACGGGCCCAGACTAGTTAACTAACATGTTGGATTATGGTCCTGCTCTTTTTTGCGTTTTGGAGGCTTTAGCCTACATTTTATAGCTTTTAACAACTTCTTACATCTCCTCACACATTCTTACAAGTTCTTATATCTTCTTACATCTTTTTAAATCTCCTTATATATTTTTTATAACATTCAACTTATCATCTATTTTTCCTTTCATATTTGTAGAACTATGTACACACACACACACACACACACACACACACACACACACACACATATATATATATATATATATATATATATATATATATATATATATACATATATATATATATATATATTATATGCTAGCAATATGAAAAATCTTGCAGCTTTTTTATGCATATAAATATTTGTATAAACATGAAAACAAAATTTAATGATATGAATTAATATTTGAGTTTAGACATTAAGCATGCATATATATCATTAAAAAGAAAATAAGTCAACATGCTTTAAAATTATAATACAAAAATTGCATTTATGTTTGAGTTTCAATGTGAATCATGTATGAAAATAGTCAAACTATGAGTTACAAAAGCATTTCAGCTATTTCATCCATAGGTTTATCTATGACAACTTGATTGCTATCATCTTACAATTGAACATTAGATTGAATTTAATTTCAAAATGTGTAATTCGAATAGGATTTTATTTTTAGGTTTCTATTCAATTTTATTGAGAAAAATTATTATTTTTTAAATTTGCTTATACGGAGGAAAAACTAATGTTAATACCAAAAAACCGCCTCAAGTGTGGAACATATTTGGCTCTACATATTTGTCAACTTGAATTTATCTTATTGATATTTAATTGACTGGTTTAAAGGTTTATTTTCATTAATTATATTATTGAAATATTATTTTTTATTATCCAAAATGACAATTATAGAAAAATAATTTTTTTCTGTAATGTTAAAATATAACTTGTTTAGTTATGTTTTTAGGGGCGAACAGGATCGGGTATCCGGTCCATTTTCATGGAACCGGTCCCGTTTCCAGTTGGAACCGGTCCCATTTCCAGTTGGAACTCAGTCCAAAAATCCAAACTTAGTTCTGGTTGGAACCAGGTCTAGGATTTTTGGGACTGGTCCCGGAATCGGTCTCGAAATCAGTTGGGATTGGGTCCACAATCGGGTACCCGGTTCCTAACTTTTTCCTATTTTAGTTTATTTCATTTCATTTAAATGTTTAGCTTGTGGTTGTGACTTTGTGAGAAAACCAATACACCCAACAAGTTAACTAATCGATCGTTCGAAATCAAATTTTATAGAGTGGCAGATAGACATTTATTATGCATTAAAGTTCTATTAGTTAGCTAATAAATAACATTTCATTTCATCCAAGCATAAAAAGAACACCATCTTCTCATAGTATTATAACATTAACAAAAAGATTTAGTAATATCAATGTGTAGCCGGAAATTATAGCGGCATCAGAAGAACAACACCTGATGTCAACCAGTAACCAGGTAACTCATGACATTTTCTTAAAAAAAAAAAAACTGATTGGATCGGGTAACCAGGTAACGAATCCGGTTCCAGTTTCAAATTTTCAGGACCCGGCTTCAGAGCCGGTTGCAACCAATTCTTGGGTTTCAGAACCAATCCTAGACCCTATTCAATCGAGTCCGAGTATGGACCCGGCGAGTCCGAATTGGGTCTGGGTTCGGAATCGGATACCTGATTTTTTTGCTCTTCCCTAAATGTTATAAAATTTATTTCATAAATATCATTGATACATGTAATTTATTTTCATGAAATAATGCTTTTCATAATTAATATATTAAAGACCAACAATTATACATACATATCTAAAAATTATATTACACAACTTTTTAATAATTCAACAACTCCTTAAATCTATTATTACAACTCCTTACAACTTTTTACATCTTCTTACAGCTTCCTACATCTTCTTACAGCTCTTGCATTTCTTTACAGCTTACAGGTGTATCTTATCGCCAAAAAAAAGGCCCTTCGTGAATCATATTTTAGCTTGACCTGTACAACTTATGCATGCTTGATATTCTCCGACTCAAAATCCAAAAGAAACATCTCAATTTGACTCATTGTGAAGTATTTAAATCAAGCAACCTATTTATAACAAGTAGGTATATTCATAATAGGAATAGACTGATAGCAAAGAACATTTACTTAAAAAATTGCATATGTTTATATAAATATTGTGTTCATAAAAATATATATAGATTTTTCATATTGGTAGTATAATAATAAAATATATACATATTTCTACAATTAAGAGAAAGAAAATCAATAACTTATTGAATGTTATACAAAAATATATATAGAGACATTAGAAGATGTAAGAAGTTGGAAGGATTATGTTAAGGATATATGGGGTCATAGGGAGATATCATAAGCTGTAAGGACCTGTAACCTGTAAGTTGTAACCTATAAGCTAAATCTTTCTAGTTACAAAAAAGAACAAGGCCTTAGGACGTATGTTTAGTAGAGGAGAAGAAAGAGATGATATAGGAAGTTACCATTAGTGGTATGACAATACCAAAAGTTAAGAAATTTAAATACTTGAGGTCAATTCTGGAAGACAATGATGAGATCGATGACGACATTGGTCACCATATAAAGGAAGGTTGGTAAAAATAGAGGTATACATCTAGAGTGTTGTGTGAGAAAAAAATTCCAATAATGTTGAATGGGAAAGTTTGTTGTATGGTAGTTAGAACAACATTATTGTATGGCTCAAAATATTGGCCGATTTAAGAAAACCTAGTCCAGCGATTGATCGTGGCTAAGATGAGGATGATCAAGTGGATAAGTAGTTATACAAGGTTGGGTACGATGAAGGATGAAGTTATCAGAGAAAAAGTAGGGGTCGCTCCTATAGAGGATAAGATGAGGAAAACAAAACTCAGATAATTTGGACATATCAAGAGGATAGATATTAATGCTCCTGTGCGGAGTCGTGAGAGGATTGATCTCCTGAAGTGCAGGAGAGGAAGATGTAGACAAAATAAAAATTGACATGACGTGATTAGATGGGATATCAAACACTTGAGACTTAAAAAAAACATGGCTCAATATAGGAGTTGTGGGAGGTCTAGAATTAGGGTGCTAGATTTTAAGTAGTTAGCTGTTTATACTTGTAGTTCTTAGCACATTACCAAGCATTATTTGCAGTTGTCTTATACTTTATGAATTGTTGTGGCTCTTTTGGCTGTCCAGTTATCATCATCATCGTCGTCATCATCAATATCAGCAGCACCAGTACTCTTATTTGTTGTTGTCTTAATTTGTTATTGTTGATCGTTGATATAGCCAAAAAGGATAAGGATGAGACAACAACTAAAGAACAAGCAAAAGAAAGTAACACAGTAGAGCACACAGCCACACACAGAATAAAGCAAACATCAACGAAAGCCTCTCGAAAACACAATCACCTCCTATTACACTGCCCCTACGAAGTACATGCACCAACACCTTTTTTAGACCAAGCAACAGCTGACAATGACTTAACTTTATGTGGAAACCTTTTTGTTTTTCTTCATACTTCTTATAAAAATTCCCTGTAGTGTACCATTTTTATTCTCCATGATTGTGCGCTGCCCTCAACAATTTACCAATTTTAAGATACTCTTTGGCTAATCTATGAAAGCTATAAAAAATGTTGGTGTTTGATCTTGTACTTGTTCTACAATTTGTGCTGATCTTGCATGGTACTCTTTTCGTAGATGCACCAAACCTTCCCCGTCTTTTCTTTGTTCTTTTCTTCCTGGCCCTTTCTAAAGTTTCATGTGCATGTGAGTCCTTTGGAAGGGCATTTCAAATCTTGGTGGTTGCTATGAAAGGCACCATTTTAAAATGTTGAGGATTTTACAAAATCACTTTTGAAAATGGATTATCACTAAAGCATAAAGCATTTTTTTTTAAGAAGATCAAAGGGGATTTCATTTATCATTCACTGCTAATATTGTCATTCAAAATACACTCAACTTGCCAATTGGTAACCGGAATTCACTATATTTCAACTTAGTAAACAACCATCATACCTTATCAGGTGTTAGCCTTGAGCTCAGGGGCACGGACTGGATGTATGCAACCACTTCATTATCAAAAAGTTCCTACACCGTACCATATTTACATTCCGAGCTTGCTCCTTATCTATATGGACTCCTCGACTTTCATACCTTCCAACCCGACTAGTTGGAGCCAGGCCCAAGAAATGCTTGTTCATATAAGGAACCCACATATCTTTCATGACTGAAATATTGTCTCCATTGTCAACAATCCACACACACACTACACCAAAAGATCCCTACCACATATGGGAAGTCCCAAGCTTTTTTCTTTTTTTTTTTGACATGCTATCTATTATATCTATCTTTTGTGTAATGAGCCCCTTCCTCCAACTCAAAACAAGAGTCTCTTTAACTACTTGAATATTATCTTCCCTTAATGCTCCCTCATTGGAATTCAAGGCTTCCATAGATGAACTTGTGGGTGGCTTAACTTGATTTTATAACTTGAGTCGGTGAGCTCAATTCCTTAACTTTTGACTCTGTATTTGCATCTTTGAATGTTGGAAACAAATCTCCCTGCATTGTATTTGTTAGACAAATTAGGACTGATCTGGATGCGAAAATGACTGTCGGGGATAGTCCACGAATTAGTGATGAGGAGGCGGCTACCAGAGTCGCCTTATGGCCGTCCACGTCCTAAACCCAAACGCCTGGCAGTGATGGTAAGGCAACCGTGGGGAGGGGAAGGAGAATGTGAGAGATGAGACTTGTGTGTTTTTTTGGCCGACCCCCCAAACCTTCTTTTATAGGTTATGGGGGGCAGCTAGGGTTGCCTAAGGCAACACTTTGTGGCCGTCGGGCCTCACTTAATAGGCCCGACCAACAGCTCCCACTCGGCCACAAAGGCCGCAAACACATGCTCTCTGCGAACATGACTCTTCACGCTTCATACTGGGAATATGATGTGCGACCGAAAAATAACAAGCAGTGCCATATTAAGTTACCATCTAACTAACATAACACTTTCACGAAATACGATACCCCAAGTCACCCTAAACATCACCAATGGCATTTCTAATCCCTTATGCCATGATATATCATATGATTATATACTCAATATAATCGTCTGGGCTGATATTGGTGATAACGGATAGACTTTTCCTTAAACACTCATGATATTGCATTTTAGCTTGATTGATTTCCTAACATGTTCTCGCTGAACCGTATACACCGTGGTTCTTGGGAAACACATTAAAGTAGTAACATCAAGCCTTGACTTCGTATCATAGCTTTAAGTCAAAAGGGTTATCGCCTATAGGGTGACACAGTGACAATAGATAGGGAGGTCAATTATCACTCTGTATATGGTCGTCTTTTAAGCACACATAGTATGAGATGTGTGTCATGACATAGTTCCCACTTACTTGGGATCCTCACTCTATATGCCACGCGAATCGCCAGTCTAGATTTTCATCCAAAAAATCTAACCTGAGCCACTAGATTAACACACTAAATGCTAATATTGACACTTAAGATTCGGCTTTTAAGGCTTCAATATGAAATCACGTCTCATATTCGACTCCCTCGAATCTCATCTTAGACTTACTAAGGCGACTATTTCTCACTCATACACTTCTAGTATGAATAATCAATATTGCACGCCTAGTGCTAATACAATTCAATCTTATCCTGCGCGCTACTCAAGCGTCAAGGCGATTGCCTGTGTGACTAGGGCAATCAGAAGCCTGTGACATTTCAACATGTCTAACAAATAAATCACAAAGCATTTAGAAAAAGAACTTTCAATCTTTATTTCATAAATGCTCATTACATGAAGAACATATTCGTCATACATAACAAGATTCTATCTAAAAACTAAACTTTGCGAAGCCCTAGACTCAACGAATGTGCTTTGAAAGCATATCTAGGAACCGGCTTAGTTAATGGATCAATGATCATCTTATTAGTGGGTATATACTTGATGGTAACCTCCTTTGTCTTTATGGCGTCTCACACAAAGTGATAACGCCTCTTGATGTGCTTGGTCTTTCAATAGAACTTCGGATACTTAGGGAACTGGAAGGCGGCTGTGTTGTCACATAGCATTGTAATCACAAATTACAAAGATTGAATTTTTATAGATTCAATTGGG
>JACYFF010010365.1:13135659-13160705 GCA_017589665.1 Selenicereus undatus
TTTAATTTAATTTTGGTACGGCACAAACAAATTTTGAGTGCCTACAAGCATCTCTACAGGATCACCAACTCTAGGAGTGAGGTTAAAATCTTGGAGAAAACTCCTAAGCCACATTGCCTCCTACGTGGCTAGGCTACATGCGACATACTCTACCTCCATGGTCGACAGAGCTATGTAGTCTTGCTTCTTACTGCACCATGATATGGCTCCCCCACCCAAGGTGAACACATATCTTGAGGTTGACCTCGACTCATTCGGGTCACCACCCCAATTGCATCTAAATATCTTCTCAACTTAAGGTCCCCGCTTTGATAGCATAGGACCAAGTTGCTTATACCACGAAGGTAGCGCATGATTCTCTTGGCGGCTTGCCAATGAGCTTGTCCTGGGTTGCTTTGGTAACGACTTACCAAACAAATTGGAAAGCAAATGTTCAGCCTTGTACATAACATGGTGTACATTAAGCTTCCTACGGCACTATCGTAGGGGACATTGCTCATGGCCTCCTTTTCTTTGCTTGTTTTTGGGCATTGGTCGAGGCTCAAGGTTAAACCCTTCTCAACTGGAGTGTCTATGGGTTTGGAATAATGCATGCGGAATCGCTATAAGAATTTCTTGATATATGCCTCCTGGCTTATACCTAAAAGTTTCTTACGACGATTTTTTATTATTTCCACGCCTAGAACATACCTGACTTCACTCATGTCCTTCATCTCAAAGACGAAGGACAACCACTTCTTAGTGACTTCAATCATCTCCAAATTGTTCCCAGCCAGTAGTATGTCGTCAACATACAGGGTAAGGAACATAATCCCCCCGGTTGATCTTTTGACATACACACAGTGGTCCTTCGAAACCATGGATAAGCCAAACGAAGTTATAGCTTCATGGAATCTTAAGTACCAAGATCTGGAAGACTGCTTAAGACCGTATGTGGAGCTTTTAAGACGACACACCTTGTCCCCTTGTCCCTTTGACACAAAACTAATGGGTTGGTCCATATAGATCTCTTCCTCAAGGCTACCATTAAGGAAGACAGTCTTTACGTCCATTTAAAACAATTCTAAGTCCAAATTGGCAACCATGGCTAGGAGTAGGCGGATAGATACAAATCTCGCCACAGGAGAAAATGTCTCTTCATAGTCTACACCCTCAATTTGTGTAAACCCTTTCACCACTAAACGGGCTTTGTACTTATCGATTGAACCATCTGCCTGGCGTTTTATCTTGAAAACCCACTTGTTTTCAATAGACTTATGCTAGGGTGGAAGATCAACAAGTTCCCAAACCTTATTTCTTGCTATCGAGTCCATCTCATCCCCTATGGTATCCAACCACTCTTTGTGGTTTAGTGAGTCAATTGCCTCTTGATAATAAGTAGGCTCATCAACTTCCAAGGGAGCGCATAGAAATATTTCCTCTTCGATTTGAAAATATCGTTGAGGAA
Organism: Selenicereus undatus; assembly: GCA_017589665.1. Lineage (NCBI taxonomy): Eukaryota > Viridiplantae > Streptophyta > Magnoliopsida > Caryophyllales > Cactaceae > Selenicereus > Selenicereus undatus. The sequence continues at coordinate 13,137,107 of JACYFF010010365.1, forward strand.
TTCTTCTACGCTTACTCCTTCGGAGCCTGGGGCCTTTATTGTTTATCTGCCTAGGTGAGGCATCTCTCGCCCTTTCTCTAAGAGGTGTAGGACCCTGAGCATGTGGAGAGTTGCTACCACTATCCCTCTGAGGCGTTGGATCCTGAACATGTGGATTAACAGCATGTTTGGGAACAGGAGATTGAGGACGGACCTCACTCGCAGGTTGACTTTCCTCATGTATAGGAGATCAATGACAAATCTCATTCTCCTAGGTAGTCAAGTCTCCCCCATTCCCTTCGGATAAGGGAGGCATACCATCTTCGGTGACTTGGTTAGAATCCAAATTCTTCCCTCACCGAATGATGGTTGGATGTTTTGCTGTAACTCAAACACTTCGACATCCTTCTTGACTTCACCAATGGTCGGGAACTCATCATCGAGAAAATCAACATTGCGGGAATCTATTTAGGTCATGCCACTATTTGGGTGTTTCCCGTACATCACATATCCTTTTGATTGTGCGGAATACCTAATGAACACCATTTTGGTGGCTCTTGGACCAAGTTTTTCATGTTTATGGGTTGGGTTATGCACATAGCCGGCCGAACCATATGGGCGTAAATGGTCCAAGGATGGTTTCTTACCAAACCATAACTCATATGGTGTGGTGGGTACACTCTTGCTCGGCACACGGTTAAGGATGTAGGCTGCTGTAAGCAGTGCATCCCCCCAAACATTGATTGAAAGGTTAGCATGTGCCATTGTTAACCTAACCAAGTCAAGCAATGTACGATTCCTGTGTTCCGCAACACTTTTATGTTATGGAGTGCGTGGAATCGTTAGCTGTCTTTGTATACCTTTTTCCTCATAGAACTCCTTGAACAAATCAGAGAGGTATTCACAACCTCGATCAGTTCGAAGGATCTTAGCCCTACGTTCCAATTGAGTCTCTACTTCTGCTACGAAATGTTTGAACACATCGATGACCTTGGAGCGATGAGATAGTGGGTACATATACCGATATCGTGAATAATCGTCTATGAGAGTAATGAAATAGATAGCCCCATGTCGTGCTTTAACGTTCATGGGTCCGCATATGTCTCAGTGAATTAATTATAAGGGACTAGATGCTCTCAAGGCCATATCGAAAGGCTGCATTGTTGGCTTCCAGCTAAACATGACTCACACCTAAGCAACTTAACCCTATTGAGTCAGTCTAGAAGACCTTCTTAAGCTAGCCTATTTATCCTATCTTGGCCCACATGGCCAAGTCTAGCATGCCATTTAACAGATTCAGAATTGGAGTCAAAGTATGAAACATAAGCAGAGGATATATTATTATAGTTATCATCCAAATCCAAAACAATGAAATATCCTTTCAAAATTGCTTAGCCAAACAAATTGCTATTGTAGAACAAATCTAAACTGTCTGGATGAAAATCAAAAGTAAAACCTAATCTTACTAAAGAAACATAAGAAACTAAGGAGCATCGCACCCCAGGTGCATAGAGGACGTCATGAAGAAGCGACTTGTTTCCTCCGCGTAGTTTGAGCTGGTATGTTCCTACTCCAAAGACATCTTTTTCATTGTTGTTCCTCAGTACGACAGTCCATGAACCCATCGAATAGCAATGGAACTCCACGAATCTCGCCCTATCCTGAACTATGTGCCTTGTTGCCCCCGTGTCTATAATCCGTTGAGGAAGATAGTTAGCAATGAATGCATGGGAACAAACATATAATTCAAGAGTTTTAGTGGAAGAAGGTACCTCGGCTGGCTCAGGACAATCCCGAGCGCAGTGGCCCTTCTTTCCACAGTTATAGCACTTCACACATGCCATATCCTTAGCTCTGTTGCCCTTGGCCTTATGCTTCTTGGCAGTACCACCATTGGAGTGAGAGTTTTGAGGAGGACGGGGGCCCTTTTTAGGTTTCTTACCACGGTAAGGTTTCCTGCCCTTGGGGCCCGATCCTTTGGCTACGAATGCCACACTAGGAGGCGCATATAATTTTAGGCACTCTTCCTCTATTTCGAGGTGTTTGGAGATTGCCTCGAAGGTCTTGATGTGCTCACTGTGTCATAAATACTTTAAAACTCTTCCAATGTTCATTGTCATTGGAAAGAGCTCTAATCACATTTAGGACCTGTTCTTCCTCAGAAATTTCTTGCCCTACAGCCTTAAGGTCTTGAACCATAGCACTCATGGATTGAAGGTGTTCGGATATACTAACACTGGGGTCAATAGTATACTGCATCCATTTCAGCTGCAAGGTACGCATCCTTGTAACAGATGTCTGCCCGAACCTAACCTTAAGCTGCATCCGCGTGTCCTTAGCAGTGTGGAAGCGTTCAAACTCACCCAGGAGATCGTCCTGCATGCAAGACAGCATAGTGTAGTGTGCGGAACCATCGTGTTTGAACCGTGCCTGGTACGCCTTCAGGTTTTCTTTGTACTGCCCAGTTGCAGTAATATCTCTACCTTGTTCATCTTTTTCAGCTAGAGGAGTCATAGAAGAGGTCAAGAGGTCCAGCATGTCATCATTATTTAAGTAGAACTGGACTTTCAGATGCCAGACGTCGTAGTTTGAACCATCCAGTTTATTATTATATTGCACACAAGCTATCATGTAAACCTAGCAAAGCTGACCCGAGACTCGAAACCCGAACCGAACGACCCGATACCCATACCCGACCCAACACTTGAAATATACTCACCCGAAAGTGGACCCGAAACCCTAATTGACCCGAACCGAACCACACCAAACCCGAAATTTTCTACAAACTTGCTTATTTTGGCATGATGAGCGTATTTGACCAAAAATTGATTGACCCGAAATCGACCCGTGTAACACCCGGGATTTTATTCCCTTCATTAAGCCGATTTATATCGTTATAAATTGAACTAATATCGATGTACCCTACCCGAGTGCTGATTTTATTGAAAAGAATATTATTATTCTCATTATTATTAGTTTTATTAGTATTGAGGCTTATTATTGGATACCACATTGAGTGGATTCCCGAATACGACTAGAATGTCGAACCTTGGGAATCATTCTGCAATTTATTGAATCGAACCTTAATTTAATCAAAAGGCGAATAAATCGACCGATGATTATATTAATGGTTACGGTTTAAGATTTGGAGCTCGGAAAATTGGATTTATGGTACACCGGGTTGGTGTTTTTATCAGTAGACAAAAAAAAAATTGATTGAAAAGGGCAAGCCCCTTCTTTTCGGGTAAAAGCACCGCGAAGGGGAGGGGGGATGATGAATCGCGAAACAGGGGAGGGGGGGTTCCTCGACCCCCCTTGCCGGCGATTCACACACACACACCGGGAGGGACCGTGGGAGGCACCGGTGGGGCCACCAGTGACCAGCTGATGCGTGCCCGACCGTCCCTCACCCCGGTCGGCGCCCAAACTGGGCTAGAGAGAGAGTAAGACAGACGCGAGAAGGGAGAAGGAGATTTAATGGGGGAAGGCCGCCGTGGGTCTCGGCGGCTCCTCCACGGCCCGTCGGCGGTGGCGATTTGGCAGGAAGGCGGGGGACCAACACATGGGGAGCAAAGGGGCGAACCGAGCCGCATCGAGCCACCCAAATCGAACCCCTAAAACGGGTCCCTTAGCTTGGATTCGAGGTGGATTTCCTCTTCCTCCTATTTATTGTTAATTTTGATGAAAGTTTATCGATTATAGTTCGTTCAGGTTGAATTAGAACTGGTTATTAGTGACTTGAGGAAACTGTAGCGTAAACTGAACGATGTCAAGTATGTATATATATCTTGATCATACTAAACAAAAGTTTATCGATTATATATAGTTTATCGATTATATGAAATTTATTCGATTATATATAGTTTATCGAATTATAATCGGTTATATGAGGGTTATTCGATTATATAACATTTATCGATTTATATGAAGTTTAGTGATTTATCAATTTATATGAAATTTAGTGAGTTACCGATTTATATGAAGTTTAGTGATTTATCAATTTATATGAAGTCTAGCGATTTATCGATTATATGAAGTTTAGTGATTAAATATGGTCTATCGATTTATATGAAGTTTCGATTATATAACGTTTATCGATTTATATGAAGTTTAGTGATTTATCGATTTATATGAAGTTTAGTGATTTATCGATTTATATGAAGTTTAGTGATTTATTAATTTATATGAAGTTTAGCAATTTATCGATTATACGAAGTTTAGTGATTAGATATAGTCTATCGATTATATGAAGTTTATCAATTATATATACAACTTATCGATTACATAAAATTACCAATTATATCAAGTTTAATGATTATATGTCGTTTATAAATTATAGAAAGTGTATTGATTATATAAAGTTTACCGATTTATATGTGGTTTATTGATTATCTAAAGTTTATTGATTTATACGTAGTTTATCAATTATATATAGTTTATCGATTATATAAAGCTATCGACTATATAAAGTTTATCGAATGTATATAGTTCATCGATTACATGTATTCCTCGTTTATAGGGATTGCATAGAAATGATATAGTTATGAATGCTTATTTACCTGATTCCTAAGCGCTTCTAAATGCTTTATCGGTCGCCTATTTTAATTGACAAGTCGTTGGTAACGAAATTAATCCTAAGTCATCGGATTGATCAACCGAATGAGCCAGGTGACTAGTCGATAAGTCTAAGGAACCTTTTGAAAATAAATTAAGTAATAAGCATGGGTTACATTGCATCAATTGGATTCATAGCGTAACCAAGCCAATACCCCCCTTTTAAAGTTTACATAGAACTTCACTTCAGTGTTTTAAAGTTCAGTGCTTATTGCTCTGCTAGTAGGCAAAGGTTTCAGAGTTCAGTGTTTTATAGTTCTGCCAATAGGTAGAAGTTTCAAACTTCAAAGTTCATAGTTCTGCCAACAGGCAGAAGATCCAAAGTTCAATGTTCATAGCTCAGCCAGCTGGCAGATAATTCAAAGTCCAATGCTTCATAGTTCTGCCGGTAGGCAGGAGACTTAAGTTCAATGTTTTATAGTTTTACCCATAGGTAGAAGATTTGAAGTCCATAAATTCTATAGTTCCGCCAATGGGTCGTAGAGTCAAAGTCATACGTTACAAACCTTGTCAACTGGTATAGAAATAAGGTCAAAGAAAACTCCCAATTCACATGATGGTTTGTAAAACGTTATACTTTAAGAAACAAGCATGTAAAGTCCAAAATTCATATTGTTGTTTACTAATCAAACGACATAGTTATGTGCTTCACCTAATGGTTATTGTTCCATTTTTTAGCGAGGAAATCTACTCCTGTATATAACTTGTTACTGCATGGTGTAGTGAAATTATTAGTTTAGCAATGGCATTGCATTGGGCACAATGATGCTTTTAGTTTAATTACTGGGTTCATATAGCCCATTACCTAACGGAATCTTTAATGAATCTTAATGATTATGTATGACTTAAATTATATGAACTGAAATCAGTTTTACTAATGTACTGAGCATCACGTATAAAGTTTTATACAATGGATGAGCCTTTTGTAACAGAAATCCCAGCAAGTAGTGTTTACGGGTTAGACCCCATTTGTTTTAATTGAATTTATGAGTTCATATGAATGACTTATGGTAAGATCATTGGGTATAGTTATTCTTAAGTTTGAGTTGTAGGTGTAAATGCTATTTCTCTTGCATTGTGATTGGGACACACTATGCGATAGGTGAGTTCTTCAACAATAGGTGAGTTCTTCAAAGAAAAAGAATTACGAACAATGGTTGTAAGTTATTATTGCATCGAATTTATTATTTTAGGAGAGGGGGTTATCCACTGAATGATAATTGCTCATTCCCATCTATTTTTGTTCCCTTCCCAAGTTTTTGAAATAGCATGTAAAGGTCGGCCCAAGTAAGCCGAGATGGAGTCATCGCTGGCCTAGGAGTTAGCGATGTACTTGTATGTGAGCTGCAAAATGTATTATGATGTAATGGTTTATTATTTAAGTTCTTGTGTGCCTGTATTGCATATCATTTAGAGTCGCTCTGTATGGCCGTGTGAGCCACCATCTAAACTATCGAGGGCTGTACTTTTCATTGTTCATTTGTTTAAGCATTGAACGACATTGGTTGTGATGCTCCGGACAGGTGGCCCGTAGAGCTATGAACTCCGGTGGGTAGCCATTGGGTTAGTTAGTCATTTATTGTTGTTTTTCAGTGTAGAGAAATTATTGTAAGACTTTGAGCTTGAGAAATGGTCAGTTTTCAGGGAAAACTCTGTCCGTTTTGTCCCAGAATTTAAAGAAAAACCCTAACACTCCTAACCCTATGGTTGGGGGTGTTACAATCCGAACCGAACCATACCCGGCCCAAACCGAAACGACCCGATATGTCACTTAACCCAAACATGACCCGACCCGAACTTGACTCAACCCGTACCCGAACCGAATGACCAATTTGCTAGGTCTACTATCATGTTTCTAGCTGCCATATATGAAAGTACATACTTATTTGTTAGACATATTGTTTTAATAATTAAATTATCAAGAAAAACCCCATCATTCATAATATACGTTCGAAAATTTTACCAAGCTCATAATTATCACGTATAGATACGAACTTTGGGGCTTCTTTAATTTATTATTAACTTAATTTCATAGAATTTCCTTAAAGGTTTTGTTAAGCTAATTAACATTTTAGTTTAGTGACTATCACAAAGATATTCACCTTTAATTACGTAAATATATATCTACATAAGTTTTATGAAACTAATTCATAAGAGGTGTTCTCAATAAAGAACTCCTATAACATAAACTTATATTTAACTCTACTATTATTACAAAAATAGCAGCATGGAACATAAGCTTATGTTATATAAAACTAATTCATATAACAATTTGTTAAAATAAATTTGACATATAACACATAGTTATATGACATACCTCTAAATTTCATATTATCATTACATAAACAATAATACGAAATAATCAACAATAATGATATAAACATATGAAATAAACTCACAATTATTTCCAGCATATAAGACTAACTTACACAGTTTATGAAAATATTATGGACAAGGCCAGATCACGAATCAGGTTAAAAGGCCAAAATTAACCTTGCCAAAAAATAAATGGACTCATAAAATTGGGCACAAAATTCGAACTAAAAAAAATTGAAAAAAAAGGGGCCCAAAAAAAAATGGCCCACCCCAAGGTGCCTTTTATAACTGTGTGCCACTCACTTCCCCACCCCCCAACTAACCCTAAATGCCTTACTCTCTCTTTCTTTCTTATATCCTCGGTTTCTCTCACCTCTAACTCTGCCCTTGACTTCCCGAAATGAAGTCTCGCTTTCTCCCTTTGTAATAACCCGACCCTAACCCATATTTATTTATTTAAATCATATTTATTTATTTAATTAATCATATTTATTCATTTAATTTATCATGTTTATGGATTTAATCACTCATGGTTATTTGTTTAACCAAATCATGTTTATTAATTCAATTACATTCAACTTATATGTTTATCGAATTATCTTATGTAATCTAAATTTTTCACTTTCATTTATCATATTTAAGCATCCCAGTTGGGGGATATTTCATTTGGGTCCAATTTTGCAATTAAAGTTTCATTGATTGTTAATTCAAGTTTCGTTGAATGATTAAATTTTAGGTGAATCGATAGTAGGCATTGATAATTATGATTGAGCGCTAAATTATTTTCTATAACGTCACAAAATTTTAAGTTTTAGCTACGCAAAAAATTGGCCTGAATTTATTTATTTTGGCCCAATTCCTAAATTATGTTTAGTTATTTAATTGCCTCATGTTAAAGATTTTCTCAAATATATTTATCGCATTTAATCATCCCGGTGAGAAATTTTTTTTTGAAAGAATTTATAGTAGGTCCTAATAATTATAATCCAAGTGATTTAATTTATTTTTCCATATCGTCACAAAAATTTAATTTCAAGTGACATAAAAACGTCATCGTTACGAAACGTTTTATTCCCGAATCTAACTTTCTTAGGCCCAATTTAAAGCCCAACATGTTTGCTTCTTAACCTAAATAATTACCATAATTAAGCTTAACCATGATTAGTCAAAAGTCACTTTTCTAGATATAAACTCAGCTAAGTATTTTGTCATTTTATTCATAGCCAAGTGATCACACACACTTCTCTCTCTTCTTCCCTTCTAAACAGCCAGCCACCCAGCAACCCAATTCCAGCCATTTCTATCCACCAGTCAGCTACCCTAAGCCACCAAGACAACCACCAGCCATCCCCATAGCCCCCTCAAGCATCAAACATCATTTTCACCCACTTATCTTCAAGCAAAGTGAGTAAACTTGATCTTGTTGGTTTTAATTTTCATTTTAGTTTTGATTCTTGTTTTGATGTTTGCGATCATTGATCATGATGTTTTGATAACAATTAAGAGTTATTTTGGTGTTGATCATGGTGAAGTTGAGCTTGAATCATGCTAGGGTTTAGGGGTGATCATGTTTATGCAAGCTTAAGTTAAAACCATGTTTATGGATTGATTTGTATTTTATTTTGTAATATTTAGTTTTATTGATGATTATGATGATATTTTTGGTGATTTGGAATGATTCAAGTGAGGATTTATGTGAAAAAGGAAGAGAAAACTAAAACAGTGAAGGCTAAAAAAATTCCGAAAAACAGGGCAGACTTCGGGATTAAACTGGTAATGATCGGCCCATGGAAAAATTATGATTTTTGGTGGGTCGATATTTCGGTGTGTTAAATTTCAAATAAATTTTGAATCGCTTTAATCCGAGGTCAGTGGAAAAAGGTATGGTTGTTTTACCAAAACTGTGCAGAATGGACAAAAAACTGACACACTTGTGTTTTAGCCCCATTTTGGGAATCTTATTGTAGGAATTATGTTTTGTGTTATAAATGAAAGTTTTTCAGGACTTCTTAATCATTTCATATTGGGGTTTTCGGTCTCCATTTGAGGTCAAGGGCAAAATTTATGAATTTTTGAAGTGAACTGACTTGCTTTGGTGCAATTGGGTTGTTATTGCAATTTTTGTGCAACATATACTTGGAGGGAAATTCTGAAAATTTTACTGTTGATTGTTCATATTGTTTTTGAATTTTCTATAAGATTTCATGAATTTTGGTTGAGTATTTTTAGGTTGGTGATTTTTGGAAGCATTTTGAGTAATTGTGTAAAGAGCAATAATAAAGATTGAGTGAGATTGATCATGCATTCATTTCGTTTATTTTGGGCCAAGTAAGGTCATTTAAACGGGAAATGAATATTCATAGAGCTTTTGGCTTGATTAATGAGAAAGAAGAAGACAAGTATACAATTTGGGAGGTTGTTTATGAGCTTTGAATCATTTATGGATTTTACAAAGAAAATACCAAGTTCAGTGAGTTTAATAGCTTCTATTGATTTCAATAATTCATTTGGGGTGGAATTCTATATCTAATAAATTTATGAATAAAATATAAGAAGTGAGGAGAGTTGTGACTCAGAAACCATACTTATCATATCAAGTTATTGCAGTTTATGCTATTTTGAACCAAGATATATCTCTCTTGGCCTCAAACCTTTATTACTTACTCACTTCATAATGTATCAAATGTATTTATCAAGCCAATCTAGTGTGCTCGCTGTCATCTTGAACCAAGTTATACATCAGCAAGCCTTAAACCCGTATCAGCTACCTATTTCAGAAAAGGCCACAACCACTCTCTTAATTGTCACCATTAAGGTCTTTTCCTTTGTAATCTCAATTATCTCATTGTGGACTATTTTATTTTCATTTACTTTATATCAAATTTGATTACTTTCACCAATTCAGTTTTGAAGTTATATTGAAATACCCAAGTCATGTATACCATTTAATTACTCAATTTTTGTTACACATATATTTAATTACTCAATTTCTGTTATACATATTTTTACTTACTCAATTGTGTGAGTAAAGATCATTTACTGACTACACATACTTACAATGACATTTATGAAACAGAGTCGATGCCTAGTTATCGTTCCCCATTATGCATAAGTGTTATCAAGTCAGAACATATTTTTCAAGTCAGATGACATTTATGAAACTGCTGACTTTATCAAGTCAGATGACATTTTTAAAGACTCAAGGTATATCCATTGGCTGTATCTTCATAAAGAACATGTTTATCAAGTTACAACTCTTAATGATTTTATCAATGAATTAGTTTATACAGTAATTTGTCGTTTAACTTGTGACCCCGTCAGTTATCATTTATAGAGCGTCAACCCATCATTTACCCATGCGGCTTCAGGCTAACTCTTGATCGGATTGGCAGGTGTACACCTATGTATAGCTCATATCATTGCAAGAGATTCACATCCAGATAATAATGAGCAATTCAGTTTCATATTTCTTTCATTGCAATTCAGTACATACAACTCTTAATGATTTTGCAATTCATTTTCATTGTTGTTGCGAACTAAATGAATTGCAAAAAGCGGGTACCCATCAACAGCTTTTCTATACTCATTTTACAATACAGGAATATATGTACTGAGTTTTTTCTCTCATTTTCAAATTATTTTCATGTTTTCCATTTTAGGTGACGAAATATCACATGTTTCTGCTTTTAGCAAGCTCTTTTCGAAGTTATCAGATGCTCACAAATAGATTCAGCATAGCATGAATGTTGGGATCGACCTCAGGATCAACTTGGGTCTATGCTCAATATACTTGTGTAGTGTGAGTGGAGTTAGCAAATGGTATGATTAAGCCGATTATATTGAAGTTAAACTATTATGAACTTTGGTCTTGGAGTGTTTCAGTTTAATAGATATTGTGATTTGAACATAAGTTCCAAGATCAAATGGTTTCAGTGAACCTTGTCCTTATCAGGATGGCGGTAGCGCCTTCTATGATTAAGTCTTTCGCTGCAGTTTTTCTGTAAATCATGTCACTAGCATTTTGGGGGTGTTACACTCTTCAAGGTCCTCTCTGCCCAGAAAGTTCCCCCCTTTCTCGGCTTGCTTTGTCGGCATCGATACCCTTCTCCTTCTGGGTAGCCATGGATACCAAGAAGATCTGCCCATCACCAGATGATGAAACCCCTTTCACCAGATGATGAAACCCCCCTTTTAACTCTTGATTTCACCTTCCCCGATCAAAACACGCTCCATCATCGTATAGATCGGCCAAAACCGAGTCTAACGGTATGGCCCACGCGTCTAATGTGCCACTAAGGTGGTGGCGCGTGGGGCCACACGCCTTCAAAGGATGGTTTTGTTAGGCTTTTTTTTGTCGGCGTTACATAGATCGGAGGCTATGGCGATGATTGGAGGAAAGAGTAAGCCAAGGCGACCTCTGTCGGTGGCGCGTGTACCTCCGGGAGGTTTCTGATGGTATGGGTCGGTTCCCTTATTTCCGTTTTCTACCCCTTCTTCCTCCTTTTTTTTGTTTTAGGTGAGGTCGAGTTTCAGGCAGAGGGAGTTTAGGGTTAGGGTTTTGGATCTCGATGATTAGGGTTCTGTCGAGTGGGATTGGCTCTTTCAAAAAAAAATGCCTTTCACAATTTAGCACTCAAGTCAAGTACGATTGTTTAAACATCATGATAGCATAACGCATACACATCCACAATCATACTAACTGGGCATAAGACATGAAATCATAAGGCATGTTCCTTGAAATCATGTTATGTTTGATGTTATGATTGTTATGATTTAGCATAAGACATGTTCTTGAAATCTAAACAATCATATTTGTAGAATAATAGCATGTTGAAGCATGAATTTGAATCATGAGTTGTTAAACAATCATACTTGTAGAAACAAATTTTACGGATTTCAATGAATCAGATTCATAGATAAACTCAATTACTTTTAGTAGTACAAGGAATAATCCTTTTTAATTGCATAAATAATAATGGTTAATAAACTAATCATGTTACTTGCACAATAATCTTGGAAGAATTAACACATAATCCCATAATTTGTATGAATATACAAGCAATCTGAAAAAAACATGATGTAGTTTGTATTTTGGGCATGTGTTCTTCGGTTATTAGGACTAAAAATTCAATCCTTTAGTTAATTTGAGATATCAGAATCACAGAAGCACGTCATGAGTTGCATAATCACGAAAATTAAACAACTAATCATATAGCCATATTTAAAGAATTAAGCATGCTTATCATTCAAATCATTCAACGTATTAGACGGGAGTAAATCCGATCAGTTTGGCTCTGATATCACTGTTAGACAAATTAGGACTGACCTAGATGCGGAAACGACTGTCGGGGATAGTCCACAAATTAGTGATGACGGGGCGGCTACCAGAGTCGCCTTATAACTGTCCATGTCCTAAACTCGAATGCCTGGCAGTGATGGTAAGGCAACCGTGGGGAGGGGGAGGAGAGTGAGAGATGAGACTTGTGTGTTTTTTTGGCTGACCCCCCTCCCCCCCAAACCTCTTTTTATAGGTTTTGTGTGTGTTTTTGGCTGCCCTCCCCCCCCCCCCCCCAAACCTCTTTTTATAGGTTGGGGGGGCAGCTTGGGTTGCCTAGGGCAACACTTTGTGGCCGTCGGGCCTTACTTAATAGGCCCGACCAACAGTATTAATTGAAGTTGTTAATGTCAATGAGTTATGACTCTACACACAATCCCATTTTGTTTGTCAGGAGTAGGCCGAGAACTGTTAAATATAAATTTTGAATGGAAAATAGAGATAATAAATAAATTGAATAAGATTATGGTGAGTGTTGGGAATTGAGGACTCACCTCATTGCAGATTGCATAATTGGTCTGAATCTAACTGCTTACTACCCATGAATTGGTGGCTATTAGAGTCACCAGAAAATCATGTCCCAAACCCAAAGCTCAGAGGATGGCTAGAGTGAGAGGGGGGTGAGAGAGAGCAGAGAGTGGATATAGATCTAGGGAACTGCTTACTCAAAATTGTTATGTGCTAATCCTTGATCTGATCTCTGTTAAATTGTAGCACTAAACTTAAATTGACAATAAAGAGTTAATAGACATGATTAATACATAAGGAATCATTCTATCACTGCCCTATTACTGGGGATGATCATTGTGACCATTAGTCAACATGAGAAACTTCAACTATGGTTTGTTCAATGAAGTTCATCATTGATGGATCTATCCCTTCAAGCTGGGGCATCTACCCTTCTAACTTTTTAATCAGCACCCCAAAAAAAAACATATTTGTGGTTTAAAAAATGAAAAAATAATAGACTAGTGAAAAATTAACCTCTTAATCTTTTACATATTTGTAAAGTAATAGTAAAATGATAAATCCTTTGTCACAACACACTCCTTAAGTGTCTTGTTTTCGCCTTAAAGATTATATAATCATGCATTAAATTGAGAAAATGATATAATTAAGAGGACACTAATATTTATAAATTGTGAAATGAAATTATTATCTACAATTTTTTTTATGATAATGAAATTATGTGTATGATATGTCAACCCCTAGCGTTATCATATTGTATTTGTTGCATATCCTAAAGTTTTATAATTGATAATTGGGGCATGTTCTTTTCGACTTATGAGAAGTGCTTATTGGTGTTTATTACTTAAACATGCTGAACCATGCTGAAGCACGCTGAAACACGCTGAATCATATTAAAACATGTTGAAAGTTGAAATATGCTGAACATGCTGAATGCATGGTTGAAGAAAATATAACTAGGTATTACGAATAATACTTAACTGTGTAGAATTGTTCTTTTGTTAAATTGTGCTGAAAGTTGCTGAATGTTTATAATAAGTACTTATGATAAGTCGAAAGAAATATACCTTAATCATAACCATAAAAAATTTGATAATTTTAAACCATATAATACATTATTTTATATTAAAACAAGATATTTAGGAGCTGTTTTACAGCACTTCAGATATAACCAGTCAAAGTCATTTTCCTCAACTCCAAACATAGTTGGAATCTCGGATTATCACTGGATTGGTGTGAACTTTAACAGTCACTTTGTTCGTAAATTCTGGGCAAGAAGACTTGAGACGTGACAAAAGCCTGTTTGCTTAGACTGTAGGCAACATAGTTGGAAAGCCAAGTGTGCCAGAGCCAAGTATTTGGCCTTTGACTGCTGGGAGGTGGTTATCATAGAGAATATATGCATCATGTTAGGTGAGATATAGTTAGCATCAAAACAGGTCATGCATCATCATTTACATGGGACACATTGTTTGTTCATCAATTGCATTTATCGCAAATAAAGTGATCTATGAGGAATCCATGTGCCTTTTTACTTGGGCAATGAATGAGCGGTGGATTAGTAGATTATGAGTTGAGTGGATGGTCCATTGGATGGATTGTCGTTTAAACCCAATTTGATAGCCTGTTCATGATATTTGTACTGTTTTTTTTGTTGTAGACCTTTTTAAATAAGTCAGAATCTGGAATCTGGATACTCCCAAAGATACAGATAAAATCAAGATTGTGAGTGAATATAATGTATAAAAAGTACATATGTTGTTCATTCCAGAATCCTCAGCTTACTTTTGACAAGATGATTTTACAAACTACCTAAAAATCAACCTTACAACATAGATGAAACTTTTAATGTATAGTACAACTGCTTTAATAATCACCATGTCTATATTAGAAATTACTTATTGAGATAAATATCAATATGTTAAATGATAAAGCATTTCAAAGACCATTCATATTCAGCACCAACACAGGCTCAAAATTAACACATTTTTTTAAAGAAAATATATAGTTGATAAAGGTGATTTAAGTAACTTAACCCTTGATCTTTTTTAAAAACGCTTGCAGACTCCATATTTTATTGCTAGTAAATGAAACTAAGAAATTTACATTAAGGGTGTGTTTGATAGGGGGAAATTATTTTTCCAGAAAATCATTTTTCGTGAAAAATATTTTTCAAAGAAAAATGATTTTTCACTTACATTTTCAGCTGTTTGGTATAATAGAAATCATTTTCTTTCCACTTCATTTTTTGCTATTTGATAGAATGAAACCCCACCAACCCTCAATTCATTTGTTTTTACCATCCACCCTCTCCCTTGCTCACTAGTATGATCCAACCAACGAATTGTGCTTCTCTTTCATTTTCAAAATCAAACCCAAAACATTAGCAAGAAATATACTGGTAATAAACCCAGAAAAAGAGAAAGTCACCATTAATGAATCTCAATTTTTTTACTATTTCAGGGATTACTTAGTAGAATTTGAGTGATATTAAATCCATATTAAAGAAAATGGTGAAGTGGGGGATGACCGGTGTCTCAGATTGCGAAATTTTTGAAAAATGCAACAGTAGCAAGGCCAGATAACTCAAGAAGGAATTGCAGAGATTGACGATGGAAATCATCGATGAAGATGATGAGGATGAAGAAGAGGGAAAGAATGAGAGACAAAATGACCGTGAAAATAAAGTGATTCTGGGCACAATTAACAGAAAATAGAATGAGAGATAAAATTGGGCAACGAAAATCAGGCCTAAAAAATCAATTTCTCTACTTTTTTAAGGGAAAATAATTTCCTTCACATGGAGTAAAATAATTTTTCCCCGAAAATAATTTTTTCCTCCGCCTTTTATCAAATAGCGTAAAATGAGAAAATCATTTTCTCACCCTACCAAATGCCCCCTAAAAGAAACTCTCCTCTATCTAAGGCGAGCAAAGGCTTTAGTTGGGTTAGAGTCCGCCATCAACAAGGTCAAATCGAGTCATGGTGCACCAATTGAATGAAGTGGATCGGATAAATGAGGTGCATCGGGACATCTTATGGTCCTTTGGCCTGCTAAAAAATTGAGCAAATTCGCATGTAATATTTCTACATAGTAATCACTGGTAGTCATAAATTTAACCATGTGCATCATATAAATTACTATTGATAAGAAAGCTGACAAAAATATCAAGGGCCTGTGCGTTTCATCTTTTAATTAGCGTTTAGCGATTAGTAGTAGTTTTATGGCGTTTACCAGCAGCTAGAAAAAGAGGCAACATTTGCTAGTATTTATCCGGGTTTACTAGTAGTCAATAGTGTTTACCAACAGTTATGATTAGAAAATAGCGGCTAATGGTGTTTAGCAATATTTAGGATAAGCGAGTGGTGGTTAATACCATTAAGTAACATTTTTAGAATTATTTAGCAATGTTCAACAACGATTCACATTGTTTAGCAATGTTTTGTAGTGATAGGGGCTTTTTACCAACAATTATAATCATGCATTTATAATTCAAATTATGGAACAACAAGAGTTGCACAAGCATAATGGGTGATTATGTTTATTTTTGGGTGAATCATTTTAAAATAATGATTACAAAACTTCATATGGACTGCATAAATTGTAAAAAGCAGTAATATCAATTGTAAATGTGTCCTAAATTAGTACGAAATTAAAAATTCAAAGACTAATATGTCATCAATAATTAAACCTTTTGTTTAACAGCTTTTAGGATTACCGATTAGCTTTACTAGTGTGTATCAGTGGTTGGAAATACAGTTAGCGTTTACCACGATTGTGTTGCACCGATATTTGACCTCATTTTACCCCTTATTTGACCCACTTTTCTCATGGTTTTCATATCGTATCTTAAGAAAAAAACGGCCAAATTTGCCTCTTTCGGTTCATAATGTACTTATTTGATTGGTTTGTTTGTTTTCTAGAAGCTTTGCCAAAGAGATGAGAAACTCACCAACATCAATAAGGAATGAGGCATTTGAGATGCATTTGGAGGTGGAATAGAGGTCCAACACACCCCGGGATCAGAAGGAAGCTGAAAAGAACAATGCACGGCCAACCTGCAGGAAGACACGACTGTGCACCTGTGGCTGAAGCCACGCACAGCCAGCACAGCCAGGCGCACGGCCGTGAGTCTGACCGTGCGTGGCCGTGCGCCCTAGCACGACCGTTCTTCAGGCCCAGCTTCTGCGATAAAAGTCGATTTTCGGTCAGGTTTGAGGGGGTTGCCCGGGGGTTCGCTGCAGGCTTCTCTCTGGCGATTTTTAGGGTAGTTTTGGTTAGGTTTTAGCAAATAAAACCTCAATAGGAGGATTAGTTTAGGATTGAAGATTGTAATCTTGGATTCAACTTTTGGATTTCAAATTCCTTCTATCAATTCAAGATTAAGTTTTCTCTCTCTTTCTCTATTTATTTCTTATGTTGTTCTTGTTTATGTTTGTTAGTTTAATTCTCATATTTGTTTTGTTTTGTTCAATCTTTAGTTTTTGTTGTTAATTCATGTTTGTTTAGTTGTTTAGATATGATTGATTTCGTTCTCTTTGTTTTCTTGTTCTTGTTTGTTAGTTTAGGTTTTCATGTGTTTGTGATGTTTAGTTGGTAGATTGTGTTGGCTCGGATTGTGATTAGCCTCTTGATAGCTAATTAGTCTTGTATTTGGCCTAACCATACCCAATCTATGCCTAGAACTTACAGTTTTCTCTGACGCCCGTCAAGTGTTCGATGAAATGCTTGAAAGAGCTTTCATTCATATTTTTGGGTGATTGACTTATGCTGAGAGGTGAAGTCAATTAGCTAGTGTGGGAGAGGGAATAGCTGAGTTCGGGACATGAAAATAGTATCCGAATCAAGCTAGGTCCGAGGTTGTTAGTTTTGTGATCTAATTGGGCTAACCACATGAAAATAGGTGGTTAGGCTAATTAGACTAGCTCATGACCCTTGAGAGAGGGCTTGGGTGGTCTTCGATGGTGCAACCGACCATGTCTAATTCGTGATGTAGTTTGGGTAGGTTAGGACTTGTCTCGATTAGTTGGCTCGTCCATTGGTGAAACCAAAACTCCAATTCGCTTCTTCTATATTTGTTAGCGTAGTTTAGTTTGTCATCTTTTCCTTTGAATTTTCCTAGCTCGAGACGCTTTAGTTAGCTATGGTAATTAGAAACACAACTCTCTGCAGACGACACGCCAAGTACTCAACGATACACCTTGCACTTGGGGTTTATAAATATTAAAACTCTATTTTGTCCCTAACAATATTTTGGCGCCGTTGCCGGGGAGTTGGCGTTTTTCGATATCAGGGTTTATTTGAGCATTCGAGACTAGGCCTTTTAGAAAATCCAAAAAAATTTCATAATCAAAATTTTCAAAAAATTCAAGATGGTTGTTTTCCATTTCCCTCAGCTTGAGCACGAACCTTTTTGGCAATATTTGTCTCGGTTGAATGATTATTGTGCTCAATACGTGCATTTCACATATGAAAAATTGGAAATATGCGATGCGGTGCTTGAGGGGATAACACCTGAGACTCGAGTCATCCTTGAATCCATGTGTTATGGTGGTTTGTGTTCCTTAGATGTTGACGACATGTGGGATTTGTTTGAGTCTCTAGCTTGGCATCAATGGCAATTTGACGATGTAGGGACCCATATCATCACTATTCTTCCCCACATGCGTTGTGTTGTTTTTGCCAATCTTTTGACCATGATGTGAATTGTTGTCCTTATTATAATGTTTTCGATGAATGTTATGCTAGACTTGATGCCATGATAGGGACAATGAATTAGCAACATGAGCGTTTTGTTAGCAGGATGAAGGAGTGTAGTTTCTTGCACGAGACCGACCCTAGTCTACCTTGCCCTAGACTCGAGGCTTGTCTCTATGATGATTGTGAGTCTTCCATTCCCTTAAAGTCTAATGTTGCTCATGATGCACCCTTGACCGACCTAGGAGCAGTGTCTGACCCTTCATTGAGCCCATTGACATTTGTTGCTCCTTCCTTTTCTGGCACACCTATGGACACTAGTGTTAGTGACTCGATCTTACTTGCTTCTCCCCTTCCTTTAGCTCAGTGCACGGGGTTAGAGATGGACAAGACTTCTCGGGGTGATGCTAGTTCGGTAGCGGATGTTTTACTTTCTTGGTCAGGAGGACTTACATTGGTTGAGTCATATCTAGATGAGGCTCCTTTCGAGGAGTTGTGTGATGAATCCCCCTTACTCTCCACCATGCCCTCCCACTTGCATGCATTCCATGAGTCCCTAGGTGACATTCGAGGGTATAATCCCTCGTTTGACCCTTATTGTACATTCCTAGAGGACATGCCCAGAAAAATGGAGTGGCCCAATTTCATTGATTAATATTCCGATTTTTCTATGGCATTTGATGAGTTTCAAAGGCCATTGACTTTGTTTGCTCCATCTTCACTAGTGTCCTCTTATTCATATTATTTTGAGATGCATTCAAAGCCAGACGATAAGCTTCTGCGAGCTTTGAGTGCATTCGAGCCGAACTCGCATCTTGAGAGACAAGGAGTGACTGATGCTCCTTGTGCCCCTGCAGTATAGTACGGGTACATTGAGTACCCGACCTGGTATACTCGTTCTAACTTTTCTTCCTTCTTTTTACTTTCTTTCTTTTTCTTTTTGTTTAGTTGTGGATATTTAGGATTGTGGATTTGTTGATGATCATCTTGAGGTGAAATTTAGGATGTGTTGAGCCATTGATGGCTATGATCACCATTTTTTGTATTTTCGTGTATATTTGTGTGTTATGATTGGTGGTGTTGATGGATTGGCATCTCTTTGTTTTTGGTTGTTAGTGTTGTATATGTGTGGTCTTGTTTTTGATTTGGTGAGTATTTTTGGGAGAGTGTGCTAGCTTGTATATGTGTGCAGGCTTAGTGTTCTTGTGCGTGTTTGTTTTGTTTTGTTTTGTTTTGTTTTGTGCGTCTTGTGTGTGATTTTTTTTTTGTGTGTTTTGCGGTTGGTGATGACTCTCGGCTCCCAATGAGCACATTGTGAGAATTAGGTGTGGGGATGGGGTCATCTACCCACCCTTTTATTCTTATTTTTGTGGAAAAAAAAATCATTTTTGTGTAAATTTTTCAATTTTTCTCTTTTTGGAATAATTTTTCCTTTTTTTTGGATTTAGGGGAATTTTGTACTACTTCATCTACCTTGATCTCTGGCACCTTGGCTATTAGTTCGTATATAAGTATGATGTGCATGATAGATTTTTGTCCTAAGCATGTTAGTCTAGGCCTCGTTTCTAACCCCAATAGTCCATTATGATTTTACAATCCAATCTTGATTTATATATCATCATAATCTTCCATAATCGGCTCTCCCACTTGTCTACTGCACAGTTATCATTGTATGTGCTTGCACCCCTTTTACAAAAAACAAAAGCAAAAACAAACAAATTCATGCGCTACTGGGTGTATCCCTTTGAGGCGTGGCAAGAGTTTGGATTGAAAAATAAGAAGAAAAGAAAAAAGTGGGAAAGGAAAGAATTTGGAATGACAAGTACGTACCCCTTTGAGGCATGCGCTACTATGTGCTACCCTTTGAGGCAATATTGCTACTAGGGAAGCTTGTTTTCCATGCTAACAAATCAATAAGGTAGCTTGTGTCAGTTAAGTGGGCTTAAGTCTAATTTTTGGTAAGCCAAAGTCTTAGGGTGATGATACACTTGCACACCGGGCACCAAAATGGACTCAATGTTGTCATGCGTCGTGGGGTGAAAAGCTGATATCTGGATGCCATTCTTTGGAATGATGTGTCTTGAAATGCATATAATGCTTGTGTACGGACTGATACTTGAGTTACCAGGGGGTTTTGGTTGATCCGATTGTGTACAGTTTACCCCGACGTACATATTGTGTTTTGTCATTTTTATTTTTCGATTTTTGTTTCTCTTTTCTTTGTTTTTCCTTTTTGAGATTTTGTGCGTATATCTTGTGTAAACCCTCCCAAGATCTCACTCGTCCACTTGGGGGAACCAAGGGGTTCAAAGGGCTTTTGCATATGCTAACTGCAACCGTGATTCCTACGAAAGTGAGTTAGTTGTTTAGTTTAGTTTTTATTTTCATTTCGCTCGAGGGCGAGCAAAAGGTAGGTGTGGGGGAATTTGTTATACCGATATTTGATATCATTTTACCCCTTATTTGACCCACTTTTCTCATGGTTTTCATGTCAAATGTTAAGGAGAAAGGGTCAAATTTAGCTCTTTCGGTTCATAATATACTTATTTGGTTGGTTTGCTTCTTTTCTAGGAGCTTTGCCAAAGAGACGCGAAACTCACCAACTTCTATAAGGAATGAGACGTTTGGGATGCATTTTGAGGTGGAATAGAGGTCCGACATGCCTCGGGATTAGAAGGAAGCTGAAAAGAATAGTGCACGACCAACCTACAGGAAGCCACGATCGTGCACCGGTGGCCGAAGCCACGCACGGCCAGCACAGCCAGGTGCACGGTCGTGCGTCTGACCGTGCGTGGTGGGCGTCCTGACACGGTCGTTCTTTGCGCCCAGCTTCTGCGATAAAAGTCGATTTTCGGCCAGTTTTAAGGGGGTCGCTCGGGGGTTCGCTTGAGACTTCTCTCTGGTGATTTTTACAGTAGTTTAGGTTAGGTTTTTTAGCAAATAAAACCTCAATAGGAGGATTAGTTTAGGATTGAAGATTTTAATCTTGGATTCAACTTTTGGATTTCAAGTTCCTTCTATCAATTCAAGACTAAGTTTTCTCTCTCTTTCTCTATTTATTTCTTATGTTGTTCTTGTTTATGTTTGTTAGTTTAATTCTCATATTTGTTTTGTTTAGTTCAATCTTTAGTTTTCGTTGTTAATTCATGTTTGTTTAGTTGTTTAGATTTGATTTATTTCATTCTCTTTGTTTTCTTGTTCAAGTTTATGTTCTTGTTTGTTAGTTTAGGTTTTCGTGTGTTTGTGATGTTTAGTTGGTAGATTGTGTTGGCTTGGATTTTGATTAGCCTCCTGATGGCTAATTAGTCTTGTATTTGGCCTAACCATACCTAATCTATGCCTAGAACTTAGAGTTTTCTCTCACGCCCACCAAGTGTTCAATGAAATGCTTGAAAGAGCTTTCATTCATATTTTTGGGCGATTGACTTATGCTGAGAGGTGAAGTCAATTAGCTAGTGTGGGAGAGGGAATAGCCGTGTTCGGGACATGAAAATAGTATCTGAATCGAGTTAGCCCCGGGGTCGCTAGTTTTGTGGTCTAATTGGGCTAACCACATGAAAATAGGTGGTTATGCTAATTAGACTAGCTCATGACCCTTGAGAGAGGGCTAGTGTAGTCTTCGATGGTGCAACCGACGATGTCTAGTTCATGATGTAGTTTGGGTAGGTAAGGACTTATCTCGATTAGTTGGCTCGTCCATTGGTGAAACCAAAACTCCAAGTCGATTCTTCTATATTTGTTAGCTTAGTTTAGTTTGCCCACTTTTCCTTTGATTTTGCCTAGCTCAAGACGCTTTGGTTAGCCCTGGTAGTTGGAAACACAACTCTCTGCGGACAATACCCCAAGTACTCAACGATACACCTTACATTTGGGGTTTATAAATATTAGAACTCTATTTTTTCCCTAACAAGTTTTTGACGCCGTTGGTGGGGAGTTGGCGTTTTTCGATATCAAGGTTTATTTGAGCATTCGAGACTAGGCCTTTTAGAAAATCCAAAAAAAATTCAAAATCAAAATTTTCAGAAAATTCAAGATGGCTATTTTCCATTTCCCTCAGTTTAAGCATGAACCTTTTTGGCAATATTTGTCTCGGTTGAATGATTATCATGCTCAATACGTGCATTTCACGTATGAAGAATGGGAAATATGCGATGCTATGCTTGAGGGGATAACACCTGAGACTCGACTCATCCTTGAGTCCATATGTTATGGTGGTTTGTGTTCCTTAGATGTTGACGACTTGTGGGATTTTTTTGAGTCTCTAGCTTGGCATCAATGGTAATCTGATGACGTTAGGGACCCATATCATCAATATTCTTCCCCTCATGTGTTGTGCTGTTTTTTCCAATCTTTTGACCATGATGTGAATTGTTGTCCTTATTATGATGTTTTCCATGAATTTTATGCTAGACTTGATGCCACGATAGGGACAATGAATGAGCAACATGAGCGTTTTGTTAGCAGGATGAGGGAGTGTAGTTTATTGCATGAGACCGACCCTAGTCTACCTTGCCCTAGACTCGAGGCTTGTCTTTATGATGATTGTGAGTCTTCCATTCCCCTAGAGTCTAATGTTGTTGATGATGAACCTTTGACCGACTTAGGAGCAGTGTTTGACCCTCCCTTGACCCCATTGACGTTTGTTGCTCCATCCTTTTCTGGCACACCTATGGACACTTGTGTTAGTGACTCGATCTTACTTGCTTCTGCCCTTGCATGCATTCCATAAGTCCCTAGGTGACATTCGAGGGTATAATCCCTCCTTGGACCCTTACTGCGCATACCTAGAGGACATGTCTAGAAAAATTGAGTGGCCCAATTTCATTGATTATTATTCCGATTTTTCCATGGCATTTGATGAGTTTCAGAGGCCACTGACTTTGTTTTGTCCATCTTTACTAGTCTCCTCTTATTCACGTTATTTTGAGATTCATTCAAAGGCAGACGATAAGCTTCTTCGAGCTTTGACTGCATCCGAGTTGACAACTCGCATCTTGAGAGACAAGGAGTGACTGAAGCTCCTTGCGCCTCTGCGGCATAGTTCGGGTACATTCAGTACCCGACCTAGTATACTCGTTCCAACTCTTCTCCCTTCTTTTTACTTTCTTTCTTTTTCTGTTTGTTTAGTTATGGATATTTAGGATTGTGGTTTGTTGGTGATCATCCTGAGGTGAAATTTAGGATGTGTT
>JACYFF010010365.1:13160715-13179067 GCA_017589665.1 Selenicereus undatus
GTTATGATTGGTGGTGTTGATGGATTGATATCTCTTTCTTTTTGGTTGTTAGTGTTGTATATACGTGTGATCTTGTCTTTGATTTGGTGAGTGTTTTTTGGAGAGTGTGCTAGCTTGTATATGTGTGCAAGTTTAGTGTTCTTGTGTGTGTTTGTTTCGTTTTGTTTTGTGTGTCTTGTGTGTGATTTTGTTTTCTTTGTTTTTGTGTGTTTTGCGATTGGTGATGACTCTCAGCTCCCAATGAGGACATTGTGAGATTTAGGTGTGGGGGTGGTCTCATCTACCCACCCTTTTATTCTTATTTTTGTGGAAAAAAAAATTCATTTTTGTGTAATTTTTTCAAATTTTCTCTTCTTTGTGTAATTTTTCCTTTTTTTTGGATTTAGGGGAGTTTTGTACTACTTGATCTGCCTTGATCTCTGGTGTCTTGGCTATTAGTTCATATATAAGTATGATGTGCATGATAGATTTTTGTCCTAAGCATGTCATTCTAGGCCTCAGTTCTAACCCCAATTGTCCATTGTGATTTTGCAATCCAATCTTGATTATCATCATTGTCTTAGGATTTTTATCTTCTATGATCGGTTCTCCCACTTGTCTACTGCACAGTTACTCTTGTATGTGCTTGCAACCCTTTTACAAAAACAAAAGCAAAAACAAACAAACTCATGCGCTACTGAGTGCATCCCCCTAAGGCGTGGCAAGAGTTTGGATTGAAAAAGAAGAATAAAAGAAAAAAGTGGGAAAGGAAAGAGTTTGGAATGACAAGTATGTTCCCCTTTGAGGCATGCGCTACTGGGTGCTACCCTTTGAGGCAATATTACTGCTGGGGATGCTTGTTTTCCATGCTAGCAAATCAATAAGGTAGCTTGTGTCAGTTATGTAGGATTGAGTCTAATTTTTGGTAGGCTAAAGTCTTAGGAAGATGATACACTTGCACATCAGGCACTAGAATGGATTCAATGTTGTCATGCGTCGTAGGGTGAAAAGCTGATGTCTGGATGCTATTCTTTGGGATGATGTGTCCTGAAATGCATATAATGCTTGTGTGTCCTGAAATGCATATAATGCTTGTGTACGGACTGATACTTGAGTTACCAGGGGGTTTTGGTTTATCCGATTGTGTACAGTTTACACCGACGTACATATTGTGTTTTGTCTTTTTTATTTTTCGATTTTTGTTTCTCTTTTCTTTGTTTTTTCTTTTTGAGATTTTGTGGGTATATCTTCTGCAAACCCTCATGAGAACTCACTCGTCCATTTGGGGGAAGCAAGGGGTTCAAAGGGCTTGTTGCACATGCTAACTGCAACCATGATTCCTACGAAAGTGAGTTAGTTTTTTAGTTTAGTTTTTTTTTTTTAATTTTGCTCGAGGACAAGCAAAAGGTAGGTTTGGGGATATTTGTTGCACCGATATTTGACCTCATTTTACCCCTTATTCGACCAACTTTTCTCATAGTTTTCATGTCGAATCTTAAGGAGAAATGGTCAAATTTGCCTCTTTCGGTTCATAATATACTTGTTTGGCTGGTTTGCTTGTTTTCTAGGAGCTTTGCCAAAGAGACGAGAAACTCACCAACTTTAATAAGGAATCAAACATTTGGGATGCATTTCGAGGTGGAATATAGGTCCGACACGCCCCGGGATCAGAAGGAAGCTGAAAATAACAGTGCACGACCAACCTACAGGAAGGCACGACCGTGCACCGGTGGCCGAAGCCATGCACGACTAGCACAGCTAGGTGCACGATCGTGTGTCTGACCATGCGTGGTGGGCGTCCTGGCACGGCCGTTCTTCGGGCCCAGCTTCTACGATAAAAGTCAATTTTGAGCCAGTTTTAAGGGGGTCGCTCGGGGGTTCGCTCGAGGCTTTTCTCTGGCAATTTTTACAGTAGTTTAGGTTACGTTTTTTAGCAAATAAAACCTCAATAGGAGCATTAGTTTAGGATTGAAGATTGTAATCTTGGATTCAACTTTTGGATTTCAAGTTCTTTCTATCAAGTCAAGACTAAGTTTTCTCTCTATTTCTTTATTTGTTTCATAAATTGTTCTTGTTTATATTTGTTAGTTTAATTCTCGTATTTGTTTTCTTTAGTTCAATCTTTAGTTTTCGTTGTTAATTCATGTTTGTTTAGTTGTTTAGATTTGATTTATTTCGTTCCCTTTGTTTTCTTGTTCAAGTTTATGTTCTTGTTTGTTAGTTTAGGTTTTCATGTGTTTGTGATGTTTAGTTGGTAGATTGTGTTGGCTCGAATTGTGATTAGCCTCTTGATAGCTAATCAGTCCTATATTTGGCCTAACCATACCTAATCTATGCTTAAAACCTACAGTTTTCTCTCACGCCCGCCAAGTATTCGATGACATGCTTGAAAGAGCTTTCATTCATATTTTTGGGCGATTGACTTATGCTAAGAGGTGAAGTCAATTAGCTAGTGTGGGAGAAGGAATAGCTGAGTTCGAGATATGAAAATAGTATCTGAATCGAGCTAGGTTCGAGGTTACTAGTTTTGTCGTCTAATTGGGCTAACTACATGAAAATACGAAGTTAGGCTAATTAAACTAGCTCATGACCCTTAAGAGAGGGCATGGGTGGTCTTCGATGGTGCAACCGACCATCTCTAGTTCGTGATGTAGTTTAGGTAGATTAGGACTTGTCTCAATTAGTTGGCTTGTCCATTGGTGGAACCAAAACTCCAAGTTGCTTCTTCTATATTTGTTAGCGTAGTTTAGTTTGCCCTCTTTTCCTTTGATTTTGCCTAGCTCGAGACGCTTTAGTTAGCCCTGGTAGTTGGAAACACAACTCTCTGCAGACGACACCCCAAGTACTCAAGGATACACCTTACACTTGAGGTTTATAAATATTAAAACTCTATTTTTTCCCTAACAAGTTTTCGGCGCCGTTGCCAGGGAGTTGGCGTTTTTTGATATCGAGGTTTATTTGAGCATTCGAGACTGGGCCTTTTAGAAAATCCAAAAAAAATTCAAAATCAAAAATTTCAAAAAATTCAAGATGGTTATTTTCCATTTCTCTGATTCTGAACATGAACCTTTTTGGCAATATTTGTCTCGGTTGAAAGATTATCGTGCTAAATACGTGTTTTTCACGTATGAAAAATGGGAAATATGCGATTCTATGCTTGAGGGGATAACACCTGAGACTCGAGTCATCCTTGAGTCCATGTGTTATGGTGGTTTATGTTCCTTAGATGTTGACGACATGTGGGATTTGTTTGAGTCTCTAGCTTGGCATCAATGGCAATCTGATGACGCTAAGGACCCATATCATCAATATTCTTCCCCTCATGTGTTGTGCTGTTTTTGCCAATTTTTTGACCATGATGTGAATTCTTCTCCTTATTATGATGTTTCCGATGAATGTTATGCTATACTTGATGCCATGATAGGGACAATGAATGAGCAACATGAGCGTTTTGTTAGCAGGATGAGGGAGTGTAGTTTATTGCATGAGACGGACCTTAGTGTACCTTGCCCTAGACTTAAGGCCTATCTCTATGATGATTGTGAGTCTTCCATTCCCCTAGAGACTAAGGTTGTTGATGATACACCTTTGACCGACCTAGGAGCAGTGTTTGACCCTCCCTTGACCCCAATGATGTTTGTTGCTCCATCCTTTTCTGGCACACCTATGGACACTAGTGTTAGTGACTCGATCTTACTTGCTTCTCCCCTTCCTTTGTCTCAGTGCACGGGGTTACAGATGGGCGAGACTTCTCGGGGTGATGCTAATTCTGTAGCGGATGTTTTACTTTCTTAGTCAGGAGGACTTACATTGGTTGAGTCATATCTTGAAGAGACTCCTTTCAAGGGGTTGTGTGATGAATCCCCTCTACTCTCCACCACGCCCTCCCACTTGCATGCATTCCTTGAGTCCCTAGGTGACGTTGGAGGGTATAATCCCTCCTTGGACCCTTATTGTGCATACCTAGAGGACATGCCGAGAAAAATTGAGTGGCCCAATTTCATTGATTAATATTCCAATTTCTCTATGGATTTTGATGAGTTTCAAAGGCCACTGACTTTGTTTTCTCCGTCTTTACTAGTGTCCTCTTATTCACATTATTTTGAGATGCAATCAAAGGCAAACGATAAGCTTCTGCGAGCTTTGACTGCATCCGAGCCGACAACTCGCATCTTAAGAGACAAGGAGTGACTAATGCTCCATGCGCCCCTACGGCATACTTCGAGTATATTCAGTACCCAACCTGGTATACTCGTTCCAACTGTTCTCCCTTCTTTTTACTTTTTTTCTTTCTCTTTTTGTTTAGTTGTGGATATTTAGGATTGTGGATTTGTTGGTGATCATCTTGAGGTGAAATTTAGGATGTGTTGAGCCATTGATGGCTATGATCACCATTTTTTGTATTTTTGTGCATATTTGTGTGTTATGATTGGTGGTGTTAATGGATTGGTATCTCTTTGTGTTTGGTTGTTAGTGTTGTATATATGTGTGGTCTTGTTTTTGATTTGGTGAGTGTTTTTGGGAGTGTGTGCTAGCTTGTATATATGTGTAGGTTTAGTGTCCTTGTGCATGTTTGTTTTGTTTTGTGCGTCTTGTGTGTGATTTTGTTTTCTTTGTTTTTGTGTGTTTTGCGGTTTGTGATAACTCTCAGCTCCCAATGAGCATATTGTGAGAATTAGGTGTGGGGGTGGGGTCATCTACCCACCCTTTTATTCTTATTTTTGTGTAAAAAAAATTTTCATTTTTCTGTAAATTTTTCAATTTTTCTCTTTTTGTTATAATTTTTCCTTTTTTTTGGATTTACGGGAGTTTTGTACCACTTCATCTACCTTGATCTCTACCGCCTTGGCTACTAGTTCGTATATAAGTATGATGTGCATGATAGATTTTTGTCCTAAGCGTGTTAGTTGAGGCCTCGTTTCTAACCCCAATAGTCCATTGTGATTTTACAATCCAATCTTGATTTATATATCATCATAATCTTAGGATCTTAATCTTCCATAATCGGCTCTCCCACTTGTCTACTGCACAGTTATCCTTGTATGTGCTTGCACCCCTTTTACAAAAACCAAAGCAAAAACAAACAAACTCATGCGCTACTGGGTGTATCCCATTGAGGCGTGGCAAGAGTTTGGATTGAAAAACAAGAAAAGAAAAAAGTGGAAAAGGAAAGAGTTTGGAATGACAAGTACGTACCCCTTTGAGGCATGCGCTACTAAGTGCTACCCTTTGAGGCAATATTGCTACTGGGAAAGCTTGTTTTCCATGCTAGCAAATCAATAAGGTAGCTTGTGTCAGTTAAGTAGGATTGAGTCTAATTTTTGGTAAGCCAAAGTCTTAGGGTGATGATACACTTGCACACCAGGCACCGAAATGGATTCAATGTTGTCATGCATCGTAGGGTGAAAAGCTGATGTCTGGATGCCATTTTTTGGGATGATTTGTCTTGAAATGCATATAATGCTTGTGTACGGACTGATACTTGAGTTACCAGGGGGTTTTGGTTGATCCGATTGTGTACAGTTTACCCTGACGTACATATTGTGTTTTGTCATTTTTATTTTTCAATTTTTGTTTCTCTTTTCTTTGTTTTTCCTTTTTGAGATTTTGTGGGTATATCTTCTGCAAACCCTCACGAGATCTCACTCATCCACTTGGGGGAACCAAGGGGTTCAAAGGGCTTTTGCATATGCTAACTGCAACCGTAATTCCTACAAAAGTGAGTTAGTTGTTTAGTTTAGTTTTTATTTTTGTTTCGCTCGAGGGCGAGCAAAAGGCAGGTGTGGGGGTATTTATTGCACCGATATTTGACCTCATTTTACCCATTATTTGACCCACTTTTCTCATGGTTTTCATGTCGAATGTTAAGGAGAAAGGGTCAAATTTGCCTCTTTCGGTTCATAATGTACTTATTTGGTTGGTTTGCTTGTTTTCTAGGAGTTTTGCCAAAGAGACGAGAAACTCACCAACTTTTATAAGGAATGAGACGTTTGGGATGCATGTCGAGGTGGAATAGAAGTCCGGCACGCCCCGGGATCAGAAGGAAGCTGAAAAGAATAGTGCACGGCCAACCTGCAGAAAGCACGACTGTGCACTGGTGGCCGAAGCCACGCACAGCTAGCACAGCAAGGTGCACAACCGTGCGTCTGACCGTGCGTCGTTGGCATCCTGGCATGATCGTTCTTCAGGCCCAGCTTCTGCGATAAAAGTCAATGTTCGGCCAGTTTTAAGAGGGTCGCTCAGGGGTTCGCTTGAGGCTTCTCTCTGGTGATTTTTACGGTAGTTTAGGTTAGGTTTTTTAGCAAATAAAACCTCAATAGGAGCATTAGTTTAGTATTGAAGATTGTAATCTTGGATTCAACTTTTGGATTTCAAGTTCCTTCTATCAAGTCAAGACTAAGTTTTCTCTCTATTTCTTTATTTGTTTCATACATTGTTCTTGTTTATATTTGTTAGTTTAATTCTCGTATTTGTTTTCTTTAGTTCAATCTTTAGTTTTCGTTGTTAATTCATGTTTGTTTAGTTGTTTAGGTTTGATTTATTTTGTTCCCTTTGTTTTCTTGTTCAAGTTTATGCTCTTGTTTGTTAGTTTAGGTTTTCATGTGTTTGTGACGTTTAATTGGTAGATTGCGTTGGCTTGGATTGTGATTAGCCTCTTGATAGCTAATTAGTCTTGTATTTGGCCTAACCATACCCAATCTATGCCTAGAACTTACAGTTTTGTCTCACGCCCGCCAAGTATTCGATGACATGCTTGAAAGAGCTTTCATTCATATTTTTGGGCGATTGACTTATGCTGAGAGGTGAAGTCAATTAGCTAGTGTGGGAGAAGGAATAGCTGAGTTCGGGATATGAAAATAGTATCCGAATCGAGCTAGGTCCGAGGTTACTAGTTTTGTGGTCTAATTGGGCAAACTACATGAAAATACGAGGTTAGGCTAATTGGACTAGCTCATGACCCTTAAGAGAGGGCATGGGTGGTCTTCGATGGTGCAACCGACCATCTCTAGTTCGTGATGTGGTTTGGGTAGATTAGGACTTGTATCGATTAGTTGGTTTGTCCATTGGTGGAACCAAAACTCCAAGTTGCTTCTTCTATATTTGTTAGCGTAGTTTAGTTTGCCCTCTTTTCCTTTGATTTTGCCTAGCTCGAGATGCTTTAGTTAGCCCTGGTAGTTGGAAACACAACTCTCTGCGGACGACACCTCAACTACTCAACGATACACCTTGCACTTGGGGGTTTATAAATATTAAAACTCTTTTTTTACCCAACAGATTGCTAATGGAGATTAGCGTTACTAGTGTTTACCGGCATTTAACAACGTTTGCTAGTGGTCAGAATTAGTGGTTAGCAGTCGGAAGCGTGTAGTAATAGTTGAAAGCGATTAGCGATTATCGAATGTTTTCTAAACGCTAAAACGAATAGGCTCCGAGTTATTAAAGAAGGCATTAATGTGCCCGTTAATGTGCTCTCAATTGATTGATCTATTATTAATATTACTATTTAACTAACTTTATTTTATACGGACCGACCTGCATAATCCCATAAGAATTAAAATTATTGCCCATTTTTACCATTATATTTACTATAAGACGGTCGTAGCTTGGGTCCAATTATGTAATTTCAACCTCCAGCGAAACTCACATTTGTGAATTGTGTTAACAATTTATGACTCTAGGGTACTCTAATTTTATGGAAATAATTATTAGGGGTCAATGCTTTAGACTGTATTCCACGGTACCTACTATTTTTGGTAAACTATTAATAGGGGACAATTTTATTCGAAATAGTTACTGGCCAAAGTTTTTCTTTGCAACTTAGTCCCTGAACTTTCTAAATTTGCAACTTTTGCCCAAATTGAGGTTTAACACGCAAGCACTCAACTTTTTGGTACTTTTTAACAAAACTAAGCTTATATTTTTTTAAAATTTTTTTATAATGACTTTATTGGTACTAGTTATCGCAATCTACTACTTATATCATAAATATTATATTTTCTGTGATTAACGGCCCACCATTATTCTCAAACTAATTAAAACTTAATTAGAGAGTTTCGACCATTACCTGAATGTAGTCGGCGCTGGACTCCAGCATTCCTCTAGCTTTCGGTTTACAAAGATTGCTAATCTCAACCCTACCTTCCTTAGATCAGGCACAACACATATCTATTTTGTTTCCTACCTCGGACCATAGTCACTAATCAGGTTTTGTTTATTTTTAAAGAATAGTGAGACTTTAATCAACAAATTGTAATGTTTAAGACATAAGGTTCAATTGGATAATGTTCTTTACTGGGAAAACTTCTTTTATTGAAAACTAGAAAGTGAAAATATTACAATGAAAAGCTTGAAGAGGGATTTTAAGCTAAGATCGTTAGAGATGCTTGTTCATAGATAAATGGAGAATCCCGACATTTCTTCTACTCAAGAATGCTCAAATGACCTTGTCTCTTCTCAGCATTCGACATCTCTATTTATATAGGGGATGGGGGTACATAGGATGTTCTAATGACTATAGTACATAAAGATTTTTCACATGACTGCAGTACATACTGACTCTACAGTACACACTTTATTTTACAGACCAGACACTTGTCGAAATAGTACAATAATGGGGCGGCCATTTTTCAGAGCTTTTAGTGATGACAAGACCAGTCATCATTATTGAGGTTCTGCATTCCTTCATCTCCAATTATATCTTCCACACCATCACTATCTGGATAATCATCAAAATCTTCATCAAGTTGCTTAAGATGCTCTGGAGCCCATTCTTCAAATAATTCAAGGGGATTTTTTTTCCCTTTTTTGATAAGAATTTTCTAGCTCCCATATCAAAAAGATAATCAAAAATATCTTCTGACATAGCTCCTTCCACCTTCATATAGTCTTTGAATTCATATCACAGGCGAAAGTAGTATTTTCACAATGCATTAATGTTTTTCCTCATTTGATTAATGCCCAACATTGATGATAAATGTTGAAAAATCCAATGGCCCTTAATAAAGCAGGATCAGTAACTACATGTGTCGGATTTCCATGAACCCAACTTTGTCGTTGATCATTGAGATCGTCGCAATCAACGATTTGGACAAGATAATGGGCTGGTTTGGTTTTTTCACTTTCATATTCAATTAGAGCGCCATAAACCTCTAAAGTTAGGTATCTACAAACTGGAATTTTATTTAGACCTTCAGGAGATGTAATAATCTAATGGATCCTTTTGAACATGCACTGCTTAAATTTGGTTAAGGTTGAGAAAAATGAGAATTTTGGATCGGGAATTTTTGTGAAATAAAGTATCATCCCGTATTTCCAAGCTTTAACGACAAGATCATTTGGGGATAAAGAATTTGTTGGAAAACAAATACCACCAACTCCAGATCTGTCGAGAAAAAAGATTGTTGTACTCCAAAACTCCCAAATATCATAGGAATAATGATGGTAAAAGTCGCTGCAAGCTGCATACCACTCATTGAATCATTTTTCTTGAACAAGATAACTTATTTTTTCTTGGATATCATAAGGACGCTGAAGGTAACTAATTTGTAATTCTAGAAGGGAAAATATTCGGGCTATTAGGTAGCAGTAGATAGTAGACCAAATCATGATCTACTTTTTGAATGGAATTCTAGGTCATCGATAAGGACTTTACTAGAAGGCGTAACCCGTTCTAGTAGAAATGACATTTCATTAAGGGTCTCCTCCTTTTCTGGCAGGAGGTCGGCTTTGATGATCACCAATGGTGAGTTCTCGAGTTAGACGGTCTGCCAGAGAGTTCTTCGATCCCTGTATATGTTTAATACAGAAGAAAAACTGGTTAAGCCATAATTGCCAACGCAGGAATCTCCCTTGCGCCTGCATATTTGACAAATTCTTTTTCACAAAACCAAGTATTCCTTTGCAATCAGTTTGAATAAGAAAAGGTTTTGGGACTAAAAAGATTAAAAACCTTTCAATTCCCTTTATGACTATCAGGATTTCTTTTTCCATTGTAGGATAGTTGCATTCTGCTTTATTAAAACTTCCACTGCAATATTTACAGAGTTTTTCCCCTTCTCTGATTTTGAGTACCGCACTCCAGTGCTCATTGCTGGTATCTATTTCAAGAATTAAATCATCTCCTTCATTAGGCAAATTGAGGATAGGAAGATTTTTACACATCTTTTTGAAGTTTTGAACAATCTTTGTATCATTAATGGTCCATGTCCAACTTACTTCTTTCTTGAGTTTCTGCTGCAATGACTTTCTTAATTTGGCTAAATCTTTAATGAAATCTGAAGCATAGGTAAGGCATCCGAAAAATCTTTCTAGTTGCTTCCTATCTTAAATTTTTTCAAGAAATTTTTTTATTCTTTCTAGAATATGCTTTTGTAGGATGATTTATCCAACTTTTATCTCTAGACCTAAAAGCTCAATTTTTTGCTCAGCATAAATGCATTTGTTCTTACCAAATATAATGCCATGATCAATGCATCTCTAGGTGACCGCTAAGACATCATCTTTGTGCTATTCTATGGTTTTAGAAAAAGTAAGGATGTCATCGATATAAACTAAACAACAATGATTGAGATCTTTGAGGATATTATCCATTCTCCTTTGGAATATTTGAGGTGCATTTTTAAGACCAAATGACATTACTATCCATTCATAATGTCCTTGTGGGGCACTAAAAGCAGTTAAGAGAATACTCTCCTCACTCATTTTTATCTACCAATAACCACTTTTGTATTCCATTTTCAAAAACCAAGAGGTTCCTTCAATTCTATTAAAAAGGACTGTTTTATTAGAAATATAATAACCATCAAAGACAGTATTATCATTAAGCTTTTTGTAATTGATTACCATTCTACCTTTTCCTCTTTTTTCTTCAGCATGATTTCTTACCATAAAATTCGAACTAGTGTGAGGACTCTTACTCTTTCTGATCAATCCTTTATTCAGAAGTTCTTTGATTTGTTTATTGAACTCTTGAATGTCTTGGTGGGTATACACCATTTGTTTAACTCGGATGATAGTGTTGGGATTTAATAAAGTGATTTCAGGAAATGTTTTGTCTTTATCCCAAAATTTTAGAAGATTGTCAGTGTAGAGTTCTTTGCATAATTTTTCTTGTTGTTCAACAATTTTCTCTTTAATAGATAACTCAAGTAATGAGATTGTCAGTGCTAGTTCTCGTTGTGCAGGCATTACCTTCTCACCAAGCTGGCTGCGTGTAAATTCAATTTTTTGATGAGATTACTTAATTTTTCAATAGGAACTGAGTGACCATTAATTGTAAATATTATCTGGTTTTATGGTTTGGGTGCATGGAGAATATAATCTTTGAAAATTATTTCCAATAATCATATTATAAGAAGGTTGATCAGTAGCCCATAGAACTCGTATAATGTATTGGACTCCTCCTAATTCTACGGATAATCCTTCTATGGCTTCATTGTGGCTCATAACACTATTATCAGTTATCCTTACTTGTAAAGGGTTTTTAGCTCTTTCCACATAAATTCAGGAAATAATGATATTTTTTCAAAGTATACAGAATAGCCACCATCTATGTAAGCACACAATTCACATTTGTTATATCCCTCTAAACATACTTTTATTGGGATATAGATGCTATTAGGGTTTGTATTGGTAACTTCATAGCACATTTTCATAATCATATTTTTGACTAATTTATCCTCATAGATGGGTTCACTAATAGTTCTAGTTTTGTATCCAATGACTTTTCTATCTGGACTCATAATTCGATCTACACTGGGTCTTGCAGCCTCAAAACTCATTCTACTTATTTTACTACTTATACTAATTGTATCATCTTCCTTAAGCTCTTCTTTGACGGATGAAGATCTTTCTCCCTAATCTGACCTTGTACTCATACTTCTTAATAATTGGGGTTTAATGGTGATTTTATCTACCTCATCAATCTTTATTATATTTTTCTTATTGATCTTTGTAGGATTGGCAAACCTAGATATTCATGAACAGTCTATTTTTATCTCTTGAGGATTGGATTTAATCCTCTGGATCTTTTGCATGGGAGTGCGACTTTCAAATTTCTTGGTTTCTATCATTGTTACCTTAGTCTTAGGATCTATTGTATTATTTGATTTATAGATTATTTTTCAAAATATCCTGAAAGGGTATCCTCCCCCTGTCATATCCATCCGAACTATTTTTATTTTAAGGGATATGAGGTTTTTAGCAAATTCATTTTTTAGACTCACATAATATCCTGGTAAGTAATTGAATCCTACTGACCCATTACATAAATTAATTTCTATTCCTGTGATGATCTTATTATTAAATTTTGTGTGCCCAATATCACATAGCAAAGCGTAAAGATCAATATCTTTACCATAATATTGCAATGAAGTGATTTGAACTTGGACACTTTTGACATGAATGTACCTATATTTTTTATCTTTATTATGCTTAAGGATGTTCTCCCAGTTAATAAGATTAACTTTCCAAACGTCATACTCACAATCCTTTATCTCAAGATCTTCTTCCATCATTTCACATATGTATTTGCTTTTTAATTGAAAAAGGAATTTTTTATAGATCGTGTCTTTTTGGAGTATGGGAACCCAATCCCCTTTGACTTCTTCATGATCATTGTCTACAGCAAACTCTTTTCCTAGAAGAACACCAAGGCTAACCGAGCTACTTTCCACCATATGACTTGTTTCTTCATAATCACTTTCTTCATATTTATTATCCAATATAATCTCAACAATTCCTTTATTGTTACTTAGGGTTAGGTCTAATGCCTCATCTTTACTAAACTCAACATAATTTAGGCTTCCCAAGATTTCAATAAGTTTGTTATTCTTCCTATTTTGCATTCACTAGCATAATGACCTACTTCTTCGCATGTCCAACACTTGTAATTGCTTTTCCCTGCAGGACAATAAGCTGTTTTTCTAAAAAATCTACATTTTTTAGAACTTGGCTTATTATAATATTTTCTCTTATATTTCTCTTCCCTTTGATTATTACAACCCTTTTCCTTATAAAAATTTCTTTTTCTTCTTCTCTCATGTTCTTTTCCCCATTTGTGAGGTGAATCCCAATAAGTTAGGAATTGCTTCCTAGTTTTTTTTTTGCTTTTAGAGATCAAGGCATTGATCATTGGCCCATTTTCTTAGATAAGAGATTCTAGAACCAAAAGTATCAATGATATCTACTCGTTCAAGATATGCAATGTATTTTTCATTTATTATGGAATTTATAAGATATGAAAATTTATCATAGAACATACCAAGATTGGTTTCATTATGCCCAATTTTGTAATAATATTGACCAAATTCAGCAATATAATCTTTGCAGATATCTCATATCCCATAATTCTATGTTATTAATCTTTCTTTGCCATTCTTTTGCTTTTTCTTTGAAATCAAGTTTATCTCCGATGAACTCAGTTTCAATTTGTTTATATAGATTTTTGAACATTGCAGCTGGTGTTTCCATCATTCTTAATGTATTTTTACCTTCTTCAGTTAATGAATCATACCAGTCAGCTACAGTGCTAGAAAAGTTATGTTTGATGTAATTTAGGAAATTTTCCGTAGTCCATGGAGTGTTTAGGTTTAGGATACTATTTATTCCCCTTTTTTAGTGCTCAAATATTTCTTCTCTATTACGGGCTCCATCAATATTCAAGATATATCCTGTTTGACTAATTGGGGTAATGTCAATTTTTTCAAAAGTTGTGTTTTCCTTGGGATGAACCCAAAGAAAAAAATTGCTTGTACATTCTACTGGGACGTACCTAGGTCTTAAGAAATGAGTATTTCTTCTAGAAGGTTCACCAAATTCTTCAGGCTTAGGAATGACATTTTTTACAAGATTAGTCTCTGTTTCATATAAGTCGATCTCTTCTTCAATTTCATTTATCTCATATTCAATAGTCATTTTACCATATTTTTTTATCTAATTTTCTTCTAATTTCTTCTAAAGGTAATGCATAAAGATCATCAAGCTTAAGAAAGCTCATCTGCTGATATATCTCTTCCTCTAATTGGACATTATTGATCTCTTCGTTGTCATCAGATAAAACGTCATGTTTATCGCTAATGACACATGATTTTGTTTAATTCTTTCGGATTTTGTTACTTCTGAAACATTTTTTGTAACTCTTCAAGAGTATATTGTTCGTACTCCATCTTCTTTTTCTTTCCTTTCAGTCGATTTTTCACCAAATTATTCTCCTATTTCTTTTTGGATTTTTATATCTTGCAAAGAAAATTGAATCTTGTTTTTTGAATTTTGAAAATGATATTTATGCTGAAAAGCAGTACAAATACTAGGAGTAGTTTTTTTCACTTTGTCTGACTTCGTTAACAAGAGAAAAGTGGACAACGATTAACTACTTCTTAAGCTCCTTTAGTTTAGTCTTAATTTTAACTAATTCTACTTTTAATTTTAAAACTATATCAGTGATATAGTTTAATTGAGGTGCTAATGAGATATTTCCTTCTGGTGAATGAACAATATGGGAATAATTAGGATCAGGAAAAGCAGGTGATGATTCAAACATTAATAACAGCCAATCACGGTTAGTTAGCTTAATTAATCATTAATTAACTTAATAATCTTAATTATTTTTGTGCACGTGACTCTGAAACCAATTGAAAGAGGACCTCGAGTTTTATTGGTGAGCAAAAAATACAAATACAATTTTAACCTTTTTGAAAGTAAATTTTTAAGGATTTGAGTTAAAATACAAATATGAAAAGTTTAAAAGTTTAAAAAAATATAAACAGTGAATGATTTCTTTAAAATAGTTTTTATATAATATTATTTTTTTTAAATATATTCTAGTAAGATGATACTCTAGTTATAATTTTCACATAAAATAAAATATGTGGCAGTTATGCATCTCTTTGTCCCCAAAAAGGAAAAAACAATATTTTGATTGCGGGCGGCAGCATTTACAAATTGCTGAAACATTACATTATTGGTATGTCAGCACTGAACAGCAACTGCCCCACAAAAATTTAAAGCTCGTCAGTCGTCCTCTTCTTCACTGTTGTCATCACTCATCTACACTTTCCCTTGGTTTTTCACGCTTTTTTGCTTTTGCTTTTTTCAAATTTTCATAGCCCAATAGGCAAAGCCCAAACAACCCCTCA
The DNA here is from genome assembly GCA_017589665.1 of Selenicereus undatus. NCBI lineage: Eukaryota > Viridiplantae > Streptophyta > Magnoliopsida > Caryophyllales > Cactaceae > Selenicereus > Selenicereus undatus. The sequence continues at coordinate 13,175,829 of JACYFF010010365.1, forward strand.
TTCATTCATTCATCATTCAATCAAATCTATAAATTCATCCATCCACCCATTCACATGTTCATTCATGATTCATTCGTTCATTTACAGCTACCAAAGAAGGAAGAAGACGAAGAACAGCCACGCAAAACCCACTCACAAAAAACACAAAATCTGCCAAAAATCCTCAAAAATGGAGGAGAAAAATCTCAATCTAACCCACATCTTGGTGATTCCGTATCCTGCACAAGGCCACATGATCCCAATCCTGGACCTGACCCACCACCTCGCAGCCACCGGTCTCTTCACCATCACCGTCGTCGTCACCCCCAAAAACCTCCCTATTCTCTCTCCTCTTCTTTCCTCCCACTCTCTCCCCATCTCTCCTCTCGTCCTTCCTTTTCCCGCAGACTCCGGCGTCCCCGCCGGCGCCGAGAACACCAAGGACCTCCCGCCGGCCAGTTTCCGGCCCATGATGTTCGCCCTCTCCAAACTCCAGGACCCACTTCGCCGCTGGTTCAGTTCTCTCTCCTCGCCGCCGGTGGCAGTGATTTCCGACATCTTCTGCGGCTGGACGCACCGTTTTGCCTCCGAATTGGGGATTAAAAGCCTCGTTTTTTCGCCCTCGGGTGCGATGGCGTTGTCGGTGATTTACTCGCTCTGGAGGGATATGCCCAAGGAGGAGGACTGCAAAAACGGCGACGTTCTGTTCTCTGCCGTGCCGAATTCCCCAAAATACCCCTGGTGGCAGTTGTCGCCTGTGTATCGGAGTTATGTGGAACGGGAGGGCATTTCGGAGTTTATCAAGGAGGGGTTTTGGGATGATATGGCGAGTTGGGGACTCGTGATTAACTCGTTTGACGCGTTGGAGAGACTTTATTTGAGGCATTTAATGAGTGTGCTTGGTCATCAAAGGGTTTGGGCTGTGGGTCCGTTGGTCCCACCCAAGGAGAAGGTGGGACCCAACGGGCACAAAGAACGAGGCGGGGCATGTTCGGATCAAGGAGATAAAGTAATTTCGTGGCTTGACACTTGTCAAGATAATGAGGTGGTCTATGTGTCATTTGGGACCCAGGCTATGCTGACGGGTGACCAGATGGAGGCCGTCGGAGGAGCGTTGGAGAAGAGTGGGGTTCGATTTATTTGGTGCGCAAGGGAGCCAAAAACATCGGAACACAAGGCGAGTGGTCACGGGAGGGTCCCACCAGGGTTCGAGGACCGCACAGCAAGCAGCGGTATTGTCATTAAAGAATGGGCCCCACAAGTAGCTATACTAAATCATCGAGCAGTAGGCACTTTTCTGACACATTGTGGGTGGAATTCGGTATTAGAAGGGCTCATGGCCGGGGTAGAGTTATTGGCTTGGCCGATGGGGGCTGACCAATTCTCAAACGCTACATTGCTAGTAGACTATCTCAACATCGGGGTCAGGGTTTGCGAGGGGGCTAGCGCGATCCCCAACCCAAACGATCTGGCTCGAGCCTTAGCCGATTCAGTGAGCCCGGGGCATGTCGAGAGACGAAAGAGGATCCTGAAATTACGGAATGATGCTCTAGAGGCAGTCAAGGAAAATGGGAGCTCTTCCAAGGAGATGCATGGGTTGGTGAACACTTTGAATGAGTTGAGAATAAAGCCACAAGCGTAGGACATTTGAGTAGCTCACCAAATGTTGACAAATGAATTTATGGCATGAAAATTGTGGCGAGCTGAATGGATGGATGATGGTTTAGCAATGGTTTTTGGAATACTTAAATGTTATCGCTATTAGACCATTATTACCTTGTGCATGGCCTACAAATTCCAAAGGCTGATATGGCGACCTATTACCTAAAATTATTATATTCTGTATAACCATGCAAATCCGCTCCCCCCCTCCGCCTTCCTTTTTAAGATGCTTGTTCACCTAGTTGTATTTTTTTGAAATTGAAGTCAAGTTGATTTATGTGTTGATTAGAGTTGTATGTTAGAAAATTAATGAGAATCGCTAATTGTGTGAGAATCGTAGACCAACTCTATGTTATCATCTTTACCGAGTTGTTGTGTTTTGCACATTGGCTTAAAGGTTCTTTAGCCTTCATTTTGGGCGTTTTAATAACACTCCATATGTCCCAAAGTGATTGACTCTCTTAAACACTAAGGCTCCGTTTAAACCGTGAAAAATTTGATAGAAAGAAAAAAATTTAGGAAAGTTACTTTTTTCTTATGTTTGGCTTAGAGAAAATTACAAAGAAAAAAAATATGAATGAAAGTTAGGTAGAAAAATTGTTAGAAATAAGTGATAAAATTTTTCTCATGAAATTGTGAGGAAAGTTTGAAGAAAATTTTCAATCTCCTCAAATCTTACATTGCTTAGATGACATCAACATGATTTAAATAGTTCATCAATACTCAAATTTCTTATCCAAATTCTTGTATTTTTTTCTCAATCCAAGCAAGAGAAAAAATTCATTTTCTCCATGCTTTTTTTCCTTTACATTTTTTTCCTTCACCTTTTCTTTCCACCAAATTTTCTAAGGACCAAATAGAGCCTAAGAGCTCTACTTATATCTTTAAAAAAGCGGACTCTTGACAAATTATTAGGCGCATCTAATAGTACGTACTTTCATATTCTATTTTTTTTTCAGGCGCATTTATTATATGTTTTATTTTTTAAATATTTATTTGATGATATGTTTTTTAAAAGCATGTATTCCTAAGTATATAGTATAGGTTTTACAAACACTTAATTTTAAGATGGACTATATTTTTAGAGGTGAGCGGTTGATTATAAACAAGCTGTCTCTCTCAGCACTAGATAGTCAAACAACATTATCATCATGACGGTCATCATCCTGTGACGGAAACCAGGCAAGACTTCACCGTTGGTCTAGAGAACCTCCACAATGAAGCATCTAAAGGAAGCTTCCATGATTTTTCTTTCACCTTTTATCAATTTAGTTCTAGAAAAGGGAGGAATACATTCATCAATTTGATTCTTTCTTTCTCTGTCAATTCTTTTCTTATTTAGGCACATTGGTTGATCTATATCCATATATGTTGAATAGTTTGCATCGTGTAGAGCGGAAACGAGACAGGAAATTGATTAACATATGGTGCGCCCACCATGATTCACATAGCCCTTGTAATTCCCATATTTGCCAGAAGCAATTTGTAGTGTCTGACAGTAAGATCCATGAGGAGGTCGTGGTGTATATTACGGTCCATGGTGCATCAATTCACGTCTTAAAAATTATTTGTCTTCCAAAATTAATTGTGAATATTAA
>JACYFF010010365.1:13189067-13222058 GCA_017589665.1 Selenicereus undatus
GGTATAGCCACAACCTAGGGTATATAAAGCAACCAAATGTAAATGCAACTCCTAAGATTACCATAGCTTTCTCCTAAGCATATGGGCAACTAGCCACTCAGTAAATCATAAGAGCATTAGTTTTAGTCCAAATAGAAAATGAGTACCTCTACTAAAATCAACATACCCTCCAATGATGCGTGCAAAGATAAGCATGGAAATGCTAAGGACCGCAGCTGAAAAATCATGCTATGAAGTATGTTCACAATTAGCCCCTTAGCTATAACATAAGGGACTAGTTGCTATGCAGTGCTTCATTGAACACGATTATATGAAGCAACAATTCACGCAGGCTGAACTATTAGGTCTATCCAGTGACATACCCAACCAGAATCAAGCCAGCAAAGCACTAAATGGTTCATTTACCGTGCTATGCACTCATAAAATATACAAGTTCCAAGGTCCTTACGTTGTCCATGGTGCTATAGTTGTGCTTCAGAACACATAGATTCGTAATAATGCCGCACAAAAGGGCATCTATATGAGTCTACTTGATTGTAATCCTCTTGTGCAATCGGGGCTCACAGGTATGTCTTGGGGCTTGTCCAACCATTAATCAACCAATCCAGAGTAAAGACAATGACATTGATGGTCTGATAGACATAGGTTGAAGCTTTGCAATGCGTTGGTCACATAAGCTAACTATAAAGGGCCAAGGCACTCTTAGTACAAATGGAAAGGTTCTACCCTTTTGTTATAAGCCATGCCAGCTTCTACACTTGGTGCTAGTGCTTACACAATGTTGAAAAGGCATAAGTCCTCGCCTCGGGTAGTAGCGAGGTGATGCATGTGGCATAACAATTCCGAAGTCTGCTAGATTCTTCCCTTTATCACCCCTCTAGGTGTATCAAGGTTGATACAACCAGTACACTATTAAGCCTATCATATGAGCAGCGTTCAATGCCACAATGAGCATAGTGCTAAGCTGGCTCAAGGGTAATAGTAATTACATGTTGGGATGCAAGAATGCCTCCCTATGCATATAACAATCCAAGTTAAGGCCATATTCAAGTGTCATTAGCACTCACACTGACGTGCATGCGTACAAAGTTCTTGCTAAATTCTCTTGACATGCACATCACAATATTGAAAACGAGGCTGGCGTGTACGCAACATAATAGGGTATTGCCCCAAAGACCTTCTAGTCAGGGGAGTAATCATTATCCACTTACAACTAATCATTTGGCTTGTAAGCATCCAATACCTTTAGTCACGCCCAGGGCTTATGCTCATAGAACAAGACTCGAACATCATTGCAATACAATTGCACGTCTTTAGACGCAACAGCAAGGTTTAACTATATAGCAAGAAGAATCGTCCAATGCGAAGTAAAACCGTTAACTCACTAATTGGGAAGACCCTTGACTTTCAATGTCTCTAAATTTTGATAGAAAAATGATTTAGCTGCTTCTAGCCCTTTCTCTACTAACCTTTGCGCACATCTACTCACCCCTTCATGGGCCCAAGGAGCAACCCATACATTAGGGACAAGGATAAGCTTATAGCTTAAACATTTCCAATCATTTGAATCTAATTCAAGCATACTTTAAACCTTTACCGTATATCAATAACGCATCCCTAAAGTATATATAAAAGACCATCCTTATTGTGCTAATATCAGCTTGCTCTAGCAAGCGACTCATTCTTCCAATCGAGCAGCGTACTCATGCCACACATAGCCAACTAAACACAATGACTACCATACCAAAGCACATTTGTACACAAGGCACATCAAATAGCATCTCATTATGCAGCATTCTTCGGTAGCTATATGCAGTACAAGACATAGGTCGCGGTCTATGGTCGCAGGACTGTGCTCTGATGCCATCTGTAACGCCCCCAACCCTAACACTCCTAGCCCTAAGGTTGGGGGCGCTACATGTGGTGATAGAAGAAGGGTTGTGTCGTGGATGAGACCACTGACCTGAAAGCTTAATTCGCCCGACTTAGGTGCAAATCGTTATGGCGAAGAAGCTCCCCAAGGTTTAACACAGTAGGCTTCGCACTCGTGCACTCGAGGGAGAAGCTATGGAGTATAATCAATTTTATGCCCCGGAAGTAGAGAGGAGAAGAGAGAATTGGTTTTTTCTGTGTGTACTACACAGTTGCATAAGGGTCCTTTTTATAGTGGACTGGATGAGAGAAAACTACCAACCAAGCAATAAAGAAAGGAGTGAAACGGGGGCGGAAAATTAGGTAGCGGAGAGAATAATGTAACTGAAGTAGTAATGGGAAGAAGATCATGGTAATTAAGGCAGAGATGGACGAAGACTTAGTCAACTAGCCGTTAGGATTATGACAGCTTATACGCAGTTAGTCCTCTTGAAAATTCCTCCAAAAAATATGGTGTAATGCCCAAGCCCACAACCCGCAGGACGGACGGGCGGCGGTGGCGGCGCGCGGGTGCGTGTGGCAGCCCAAGTCCCTTCAACCCCCCTTAAAACATGGCTTCAAGTTATTCGACAAGTGCAAGAGGAGTAGGATATATAAACTCTTCAAGCTACTCCTAAAAGTTCCCTGTGGGACAACAAAAGAGATAGAGAGAGTAAGTGAACACCCCTTTTGGGGTGCCATTACTCCAACAGTTGTTAATTACCTAGATTCTATTGGAATGAATTTATCTGGAGGAGCAGTAACAGCTCTTAAATTGTAGTTAAATTTGACCATTGAAGCTAAATATAGAGAGCCCAAACTGCCTTACTTCATAACAACAATTGTGGGGTAACAATTATCCAGCAAAATGCCCAAATTTTGTGCCATATTTCACGGAAATGGAAGGTTGGATAGGGAGGCAAATTCGTGTGTAAATAGGGGTTGAAGGGGAGGAGGTGACCATCAATTAATCCAGCAACCATAGCTTAAATCGTAGTCTATCTCTCTATTTTACTTCTTTTGCCGCTGATTTTGGTAGTTCCTGTGCTCTTCTCCATTTTTTGTTAGAGAGTTGGGAAGCCATTGTTGGGAACTTTGAGTAGTTGGTAGTAGTTTCTTTCTCTCTATTTTGTGTCTTTTTTTGAAATTTTTGGCTATTGAGTTGAATTAATCTACAAATTTCGGTAGTTTGATTGCATCGGGTCTTCTTTTTTTTTTTTCTCATACTCTATTCTTTTCCCCACACTATTGCTCTGTTTCCTGTTTCCTGTTTCCATTTTCGGTGCCCCATGTTCCCCTTGTCTTGTTTAATTTACTTCAATATTTTTTTTGGTTTTTTCGTTGACGACCCCCAACCCTTTTGTTTAATTTCCCTTTCTTTTAGTCCCTGCTTTTCTACGGCATTTGTCTCTTTGTTCCGTGGGCCCTTATCTTAGTTTGGTGGTATTCCATTAGATTTCCATTATTCAGATTCTCTTTTTTATTTTTTTGCAAAAGCCCAAAGGGACGAGTGTAAGTGAAGTTGCTTAGGTTTGGACTTTGAGGCAGCAAAAACTAAGAAGGAATTGTGTTTTGTTTTATTTATTTATTTATTTTGGGTGCATTTGGTAGGGAGAAAAATTATTTTTTCGAATCATGATTTTCCCATTTACACTGTTTGGTAAAACAAGGAGGGGAAAATCATTTTCAGGAGAAAATCATTTTACCTTATGTGAAGGAAATTGTTTTCCCTTGAAAAAGTAGGGAGATTGATTTTCCAGGCTTGATTTTCGTTTCTCAATTTTGTCTCTCATTCTATTTTCTTTTAATTGTGGCCAGAATCACTCTATTTTCACTATCATTTTGTCTCTCATTCTTCCCCTCTTCTTCATGTTCATCATCTTCATCGATGATTTCCATCGTCAATCTTTGCAATTACTTCTTGAATTCTCTGGCCTCGCTACTATTGTCATTTTCAAGAATTTCACAATCTAAGACATTCATAATCAACCCCTTCGCCATTTTCTTTAATTTGGTTTTAATATCACTCAAATTCTAGTGGGCAATCCCTGAGAATAGTGAAAAAATTGAGATTCATTAATGTTGACTATCTCTTTTTCTGGGTTTATTACCAAGTATATTTCTTGCTGATGTTTTAGCTTTGATTTTGAAAAGAAGAGAAATAGAATTCGTTGATTGGGTTAGAGCAGTGAGTATGGGAGAGGGTTGATGGTAAAAAGTTTGTGTGCCATAAGTCTGTGTAAGTAGAGGGTTGATCCTAGGGTTTATTCTATCAAATAGCAAAAAATGAAGCGGAAAGGAAATGGTTTTCTATTATACCAAATAGATAAAAATGTAAGTGGAAAATCATTTTTCTTGAAAAAATATTTTTCATGAAAAATGATTTTCTGGGAAAATAATTTTTGCCCCTACCAAACACACCATTTATTTGTGTCTCGTTAAACCTAATATTGTTTATTTTATTTAGTTAGTGTCAGATTTTTTGTTAGGTCAATCTATTAGTTTGGTCGTTCATTTTTGTTTAGTAATTATAATTTAGCAAACCCAATGGGTGAATTTGATACTAATTTAGCTAACCCAATGGGTGAATTTGATACTATCATCCTTATGGGAACAACCCGTATTCGTTGAATCATTACTATAAGTTGACACCGTGCGCTTGCAGCTACTTTTTATATCAATAGATCTCTAAATAAACACAAGGTAATTCTCAGATTTTGCTCATCTAAGAATTCATAGAAGACTTATTGTATCCTAAAGGAAGATTCCTTATATAGAGAGCAACTATATGTGTGGGTGAATAATTCCTTAAAGAAAGAGAATTTCTCACGCCTTTAGTCTTCAACAAAAAAAAAATTTCCCCCTTCAAATCTTTGATATTCTCAGTAATTTACCAACAAGATAGATGTTGCTCATAAAACAATTTAAAAAGTACATAGTTTCTGTTCACCCATATTGTATTATTTTGATTCATTGATCTAACTTTTGATTTAATTGAATTAAAATCTTATGAAACATCAAAGGAAGAATAACCAAAAAATACTTGTAATACCTTCAATAAATTAACAAAAAATCTAGTTACAAACGCATGTATATTGCCCTCATTTCAAGTAAAAAAACCTTTACATGAAGGCATCTAATTTTAATTTAATAACATTATTGCTAATTTGCTACCTAGTAATGATTACTGCTGTTATTGCTAACAAGCAACTACTCTACTACTACCTTGTGCATGGCCTACGAATACCGAAGGTTGCTATGGTGATCATTACCTAAAATTATCAAGTTACGTATGGATATTAGACTATCTTCAAGGCATTCATCCAACCCCTTCCCCCCTCCCCCTCTAAAATGATGGGAGAGGTAGGTGATCATCGATAAGAACTAAGAACTGATAAATACTCTAGAATAAAAAATATTAATCACCAACCGTTAAGAATAAACATTTTAAAGCATTTGTCCACCTTATATTGTTTATGTTCAATTATAAACAAAGTTGATTTTATGTGATAATTAAAATTCTACGTTAAAATACGAAAATCTCTTATTTATGTGTAGAATTATGGACTAACTCTATTTTATTATTGTCGCAAATACACATTTACCCAACCCCTCCCCCAGGGGGTGTTTTTTCCTCTCACATTTACTGTCCCTTGTGGTATGACTATTACTGTATATTATTTTTTCCTTCTTTGAATATTTTGCATGTGGGACTTTGAGTGGTGGAAATCTTGCTTAAACTTTTTCCTTCAGGGAAAGATAGCCAAGCTAGCCTGTATTGGTCTAAAGAACCTCCACAACACCTCGTGAGGCATCTAAAGGAAGCTTCCGCGATTTTCCTTTCACCCTTTGTTAATTTGCTTCTAGAGAAGTAAAGAATATATTGATCAATTTTAATTCCTCCTTTTTCTAGTAATTCTTTTTTTATTTTGAAAATATTCTTTTGGACTTATGATTAATATTTATTAGTACTTTAAAAGATACTAAGTTATGTTGAATCATATTGAATTGTGCTAAATTAATTTACATGTAATTGTAATTAAGCCAAGAAGTGGTTTTTATAATGTTGTGTAAATGTGTACGTACCCAATATAAGCTATTTTAAATGCATATTTATTTATGTTGTGATAAAATATGAACGTATTTCATTGAGTTGTATATATACCCTATGATTGTTCTAAAATAATGTACAAATACCTTTTTTTTAATTGATATTATGATAAACAAATAATTTGCAAACATATTTACTATGTGAAGTCGCTTTAGTGTTAATATAAAACTTTCTGTATTGTTAGATTTAATGGAGTACATCGGTAGTTAATTTTTTTTAAAAAATTATAATTAAGACTATAGAAAATATACATTTTGAGTAGTTGTTAGAACACAAGTCGGCATTAGAAATTTAGGATTAAACAGTCAGTATATTCTATCATAAGTATAAAATAAACTACACAATAAAACTACAATTTGTAACTTGGTTTTTAGAGGTGTTTGGTAACAACAGCTGTTTAGAAAAAAATAGCTATTTGGGAGAATTTTAGTTGTTTTGACCAAGTCAAATAGCGAATGAGTGTTTGGTAAAGAGCTATTTGCAATAGCTGTTTGGCTCCAAAATGCTCCTTTTAAAAAAGCTATTCCCATTAGCCTTTTGAGAAGAGCTTTTTATGAAAATGATATAATTATCCATAAGTTTTAAAAAATTACATACATCTCATTAAAAACTAATTCATAAATAAAGGCATAAATGAGAATTTACCAATATATTTTTTAGGAACAACTAGTTTTTATCAAACATTTTTTTTTTCTAAAAACAGCTAATTCAAATAGCTAATATAAATAGATAAATCAAACAGTTAACAGCTGTTTGTCAAACAGTGTCTTTAACCTTCCATGGAATCCCAAATGTCATCTATAAATACAGCTTGCAATTCATTCAATGCAACATTGTTTCATGTATCTGACGTGTGAGGATTGTAACTTCCTTCCACATATGCCACCCTTGGAGTGATTGCCATACCTAAAGTTCTTGATTGCAAAAGTTACTATAATAATGAAATTTGATGCAATTTAGGCTTCCTCTCCAATATTATCAACCTTACCTCTAGCACCCCAAATGACAAATACTCCCTCCATCCCAATTTAATTGTTTGTTATTCTTTTTTTAGTTGTCCCAAAATATTTGCATAGTTTCTATGTATATACATAAAGTTAATGTTCTTTTCGTTATTTGCTCTTTTATAATTTAAAATAATTTATTGAACTTAAGCTATAAGCATTTGACCACTATAGCGCCAATAATGAATGTATGGCACAGATTCGACAACCCTCCTCTTCACAAGTTCCATGAGCTTTATAAAAATCATGCATTTGGAAGTAAAATTTTCTTTTACCAAAGTACAATGGCTATAGCATTAAGTCAATTTTTTAATGTACATTTATTTTTAGTCTATTTTTTAACAACTCTATTTCTTTAGCTACTGGGTATTGTAGACAATTTCATATCTTATTGACTGATTTCTTAAGATCCATGTTTTGTTGACCCAAGTGATTAAATTGGGACGGAGGCAGTAATTAACAAATTGGAGTAGGAAATTGTTAATAAAATAATTAATTTTTTATTACAATTTTTTTTTAAAAAATTGTGCTTCAATTTCAACTAGGTTCTTAAAATAATTATATACTTTTAGAAAATTAATGAAAAATTTATGAAGTTAAATCATATAATATGTCTTCAAAATAATAAGTATTTTACAATTACAATAATATTCATGTAAACATTATAAGTGATAGTATGAAACATTTTTCTTAGTTACATAATGTGCTAGTTTTTTCAATATTTAGGGGATTTTACAATTATAATAATAGACCTATTTACATTGTTAGTAAAATAAGTCCAATTATTGATGAAACAATGTGGTGATATAGGTTTAATCACAATATAATTCATAAGTATTTTTTACCAGTGTTGAGATGTATTTAATTGTGTTGCATGATGTTGAATGGTGCTAAATGATGCTCAATGCTTAATTGTATATGGATCGACCCGCTTTCATATATATACTTCTCATGGAGCAACAAAAAAGCAAAAAAACTTATGTTTACCAAAGCTTGTATATTGTTCCAATTTCAAGTTAAAAAAGCCTTTACACGAAGACGGTCTAATTAAATTTAAGAAGAAACCTTTGTTTACATAATAAATTCACATAAAGAAATTGGAAAAAAAAAAAGCTCGTCCATTAATTGTCCCCAAGTTGATAGCATGAAATATCAAAGGGAGGCCCCCTTGTTGACATTTCTTCACCTTTTTTTATTTTTCCACATAAATAATTTGATGGAAATTGCACAATAACATGTCATTTTCTACCATTAGGACAAATTGTCAATTTCTTGATTCTACACCTTTAATTTCAATTTTCATCGAATGTGATAAATTAGCTTGACAAATTGCCAATTGCACAACAACATATTTTAGTCAGTGCTAGGTGGAGTATAATGTATTCTAAGATTAAGGACCTGTTTGGTGCTTAAAATAGAAATAGAACTTGAAACTGGAGGATTTAAATTCTTTTCTTTCCTGTTTGGTGAGAATTTTGAAGGAAATGGATTGATACCTCAAGTTCCAAGTGCCTTTCCAATTCTAAGGAACTTGAACCCCCTCACTTATGAGGGGTATCAAGTTTCCAACCCTTTACGAATCAGTATCATATTTAAAAAAATAAAAGAAAAATAATTTTTTTCATTCCCAGCCCTCATTTCGTGCGTGACTCCTTTGCCTCTTTCCATTTTCGCATCTTCTCACCACAAAACCGAGAATCATCTACCCCGCGCAGGTCACCATCGACCGCCGCCCAGTCGACACCGGATCCCGGTCGCTCCTGCCGGTGCCCCTCCGTTGCGCCTCAAGCAGCTAAGCTTCCGGTGACTGTTCATCTTCGATTTCTCATCATCGTTTTTTTTTCCTTTCAATTTCTTCTCACCTGTGTTCTAATTTTATAGATCTGAGCAAGAATTTGCAGAGGAAGGGAGAGGAGGATGATTATGAATTAGATATGAGCAAGGGAGATAGAGGAAGTCAATGGTGAAGTTCACAAAGCCTGGGCTGTCTTTCGTATAGCCTTCTTTCCTTGTTTTTTTTTTTATTTGATTTTTTCGTGGAAGGGGGACTGTGTAGGGAATTCAATTATCTTTTTTTCTTCTTTTTGATAGTACGGAGCTCAATGATCTGTAGTGAGATATGAATGGAAGAAATCAATTTTTTTAGTGGTGTATAAAGTAATTAATTTGTGTTGAGTGCTGAAATTTTATTGAAAAATCAGTAAAAAAAAATGAGAATATAATATTTTGGAATTTGGTTTAGAGTGGCTCAGAGTTTGCAATTTTTTGTATATCTCTCTTTTCATGAGATAATTTTTTGTGTGGAGTGCTCAAATTCTTTATTGAAATAATAAAAGTTGAAACAATAATCATATAATATTTCTAAAATAAAAACAGAGTTGATTCCATTTCAAAACTGTTCACCAAACATCAAGGACTGGAACCTGATTTCATTTCAGTTTTCACCAAACAACTGGGTTCAGGATTCAAGTTCCATATCTAACCTCCCAGGATTCAAGTCTTGATTTCATTCCATTCCTGTTATCCTCACCAAACAAGGCCTAAATAAATTTCAAGCGTATATTATGGGTCTGTTCTTTTCGTGGGTAAATTGGGTTGGGAAAAAGGGTGAAGTAGGTTGAAGTAAGTTGAGGTGAGTTGAAATTGGTATTTTTTTTTTTTAGATGGGTTGAAATAGGTTGAAGTAGGTTAAAGTAGATTGATGTAGGTTGAAGTGGGTTGAAGTTGGTTTATTTTTTATGTGGTGGGTTGAAGTGGGTTAAAATAATGAGAAGTTGGTATATTTTGTGGAATTTTTGTTTATTCTTTTTTATTTTTTTTTATTTTTTTTTGTTTTTTTTATTTTTTTGGTTTTTTATTTTTTATTTTTTATTTTTTATTTCATTATTTATTTATTTATTTATTTAGTATTTTTTATTTTTTTTATTATTTATTTATTTATTTATTTATTTATTTATTTATTTATTTATTTTTAAAAATTTCTGTAGCTTTTTTTTGGAATAAAACTAAAAAGATAAAAAATTAAAAAATAAATACAAAAAATTGAAAAATACAAAAATAAAAAAATACAAAATACAAAAAATAAAATATAAAATGGAATTAAAAATTAAAAATAAAAATTTAAAAATAAAAATTAAATGCAAAAAATAAAATTTAAAAATACAAAATACAAAATACAAAAATTAAATACAAAAATTAAATATTAAAAATTTAAAATTTAAAAATTTAGAAATTTAAAAATACAAAAATACAAAAATAAAACAATTCCAAAGTACGATAATTTACAAAAAAAGTAGTATAGTGAACTTTTTGGTGCAAGAATGATTAAATCTCACATGATACTTTACAAATTATTAAAATTATGAATGGGTAGGTTGAAGTTGGTTGAAGTTGGTATTTTTTTTTCAAGTGCGTTGAAGTAGGTTGAAATAGGTTGAAGTAAGTTGAAGTTGGTAAATTACAATTGATCAACGAAAAGAACAGGCCCTATGTCAAATCACTGCTAAATAATTGTATAAAATGACTTTTTTTCCGGAATATAATGTGCTATGGTAAATAATGCTTGGGATTTAGCCATCTAGTGTGGATGGGTAATAAATGGATATTTCCAATTTCAGTACGCTGAGTTACGGGTGGAATTAAATTTGTTACATAACCAAAAAGATCGAGATTCGAGACCTCTCCAAAGTAATTATTTTACGTTGTTGAATATGACAAGCAAGAAATTGCGTGATATTTAACAATGAAATTTTTTTTTCTCCGTTAAAGATTCTCATTACAGCTAAAAGAACTTGGGCATCATGGAAGTTTAGGATTGGATCGATCCACCACCTGCTTCATCCACCATTATTCCTTCTTCACTTCCCACTTCTTTCATCAAGTGGATTCCACCAACCGAGGAATTCATCAAAATCAATTTTGATGTATCTAAATCATCACAAGGAGCAACAACTTATGTCATCCGAGATAGATGAAGCATAAAGTACATAGTTTGGGATATGCATCTATTTTGATAATCGAAGTGACAACAATGCGAAATGGAAATAGGAAGGTCATTCAAGCAAGATTCGAGCATGCTGCGATTAAAGAATATAACAAGTTCCTTATCCAACCGCACTTTCCATGGCAGATTCAAACTCTAGTCCAAGATAATCTTCAATATCTTAGATATATAGATGAAGTATAAATTTATCATATTTACAAAGAAGGTAATATGGTAGCTGATTGAATGGCCAAATAGGGTCTCTATCTTCTTGAGTATTCACATGCTTATTTCCTTTATTCCTCAAAAGAATTTTTTAAATGTTTGAACAACAAACTCCCAAAGTGGGTCCCGCTTTCGCGGGGTCTGGGGAAATCCAGCTGTAGGCAACCTTACCTCTACCGGTATTCCTACCCATAGAGAGGTTGATTCCATAAGACCCACAAAAACAGTTTTGAGAAAAGGTTTGGAGGGGAAACGATTGCAAAACCATTTACCGAGGTAAGAGAAGTAAGAGAAGTAAGAGAAAGGGAGTGGGGACATACCTGGACAAATCGTGGGCGCTTGGTGTCGTGACCATCCGGGAAAGCTTGACCTGCAAACAGGCAAACCAAAAACCCACCCCACCCCACACCGCCTAGGCTACTACCCCCTACGGAGCCGGTCCCCTACAATCAGGGACCTTAATCCTGTCCCGCCACACCCTCCTATCCTGAGCCATGTCCTCCGTGAGACCTACAACTCTCAGGTCCTCTCTAACCACCTCTTCTAGATTTTTAAATGTTTGAGCGAATGACAATAATACGTAGGGCTATCAATTCAGGTGCACGGGTTATATGAGAGTCGGTTGTATTTCGGGTTTGCGTTCGAAAGTGTTAAACCATAATCCTAAAGTTTTGGTTCAGGTCAAACCCAATGGCTTAGAAATATTTTTTTCCTCCTACAAATATTTTAAGCATTAATGTAATTTCTTCAAAATAAAAAAAGGATCTACTTCTAAAGTTTCAATTGTTAATGTTTAAAATCTTTTCAAGAGTAGCTATGTTGAACCTAGGACTCATTTACTTTTTAGATCATACTTTGTCAACAACAAAATAAAGGAAAAAAGAAAATAAAAAAAAATTCCAAACACATATAATCAACTTTCCGAATCATTTGTCCCAGATGAGGTGATCAACGTACGACTTCTTTTTTGTTGAACAATATATTACTTTACACTATGGTGTAGGATCTCATTAGATATTGAAAAGGTAGTTTGTCATAAGAAAAAGGCTAGACAGTATTAGCGATAGTGCATCATGATGGTGATATTGTGACACTATAGTAGACTTGATCAAGAGGAAAAAAAGATAAGAGAGTTTAAGAGGGTGGAAGCATATAAATTTCATTCTTTTAAAATCATACTGTAATGATTAGGTATACTCATTAGAAGGGGGGAAAAAGTATGCACATGCATTGGATAAATATAATTTTCGCATAACAAAATAGATATTAAAAATTCAGCTTAACCTAGACGGGTGAACCCTAACCCTAGCGGGTTTAACCCAAAGGGGTACGGGTCTTAAAATTTTATCTAACACCCTAAATTTTTCGGGCATGTTCGACTCTCATTATTAGATTGGACTAGTTTTTATTCGGCATAATAATACAGGTAGATGTTTAAGTAAAGGATTACCTAATATTTTTATGTTATATACACCCTTTTAGACAAAAATAAATCTACTATCCATAATAAGGGATTTTTTAGCAAATGTTAGTCGCAACTCACGAGAGTGATGCTTGCCCACACACACACACAAACTCACAGAGGGAAAAAATAGCAATGCTCCATAAAAAATTTAAAAAACATTGGGCCAGGTCATGTCATCCGGGTCATACAAATGACGCCACATTATTGACTGTTGACTATTGACTATTCGCCCTTTCGGTGAGGGGAAAAAAAATTTCAAGCACTCAACAAAGTCCTCGTCAAATTGATTGGTACATGAAGTCATCATCACAAGATGGGCCCACAAAATTAAAATAAGTAGGCCCGTTAGGCTTCTAGGCCCACTGAGTGGACACCTTGGGAAAAGCCCTTTCCGTATATGTTGCGCCTTGAAATTCCAAATTAGTGGTAGGGCCATTCGGCCATTCCCAAACAGGAATTTAAAACTCGATCGTTTTGTCACGGGACGGCCTTGGTGACATTAATTTTCACATTGGCAAACCGAAAAATCCCGCAAAATTGGTGTGATGACCTGGTCACAAGGGAACGGCCGCGACAGCCATGTCGTAACGCGTCACGGACGCTCCACTCAGACTAAAATGCAAAAAACTCATAGCGACAATGGATAAACATACCTCACTAATGCTATTTTTCAATTTTCGTAGCAAAAACTATTTCTGGAGCAACGTGGCCAAGATTTGGATGGCAGGGGGCAGAGCTGATGAGATGGCCGTTGGTGGTGGGCAGAATTTGAGGGTGGCAAGCCGCGATTCTGTCTAGCGCGACGGCAGTTGGTGGTGGAGTTCGGCACCGGTATCCAGGCTGGCAAAGGAGCGAAGGAATGAAGATGGGGGTGGTCGGTGGGGACTGGAGATTGAGAGGCAAAGGTCAAAGAGCGGTGGTAGTGGTAGGTGGAGAGTTTGGGGATCGGACAGCTGAAGGGTCAAGGAGAAACCCACAGTGAGAACTGAGAAGTGAGGAGTTAGGGTTTTAGCATTTAAGATGAAAATTTTTAAAATTTAATTTAATTCAAACGTAATTTTTGGGGAGTTTGGTGGGTTGATGGTGATTGTTTGTAATTCAGAAAATTATAATTTTGGTCAACAAAAGTAAGTGATGGGTTGTAAATTATTGAAGAAATTAACTTATTAAGTTATATTTATATTAATTACATTTATAATAATTATGTTAATTATGTGATTTTTTAGTAATACTTATGTTAATTATGTGGTCATTGTTGTATTTTGTGTCATTTTTATGTTAATTATATTGTATCATTTATATACTCATTTGTTTGGTTTAACTAAACTATTTCAATGTTATACTGTTTGTACTATTCTGTAACCTTATAATTTGCCGTAAAACTTCCGTATATTATTTTGTTTCACTATCGTCACAATTGGCCTATTGTAATATGATAAAATAAGAACTATGCTATAAAATAACATTACTTAGTGAATTGTGGTACTCAAATACAAATATAGAAGACAAAATCAACTATGTGAACCTACTCACGTTGCAAGGGATGCAATCCAATCCGCGATCGCCGTATCCGAACGCTCCCGTATTAACGCGACCGTAACCACAAACGTGGCCGAATCTATGTTTTAAATCCCTGTTCCCAACCACTTGTTGTGGCACGGGGTAGATACAGTAGAGCATTCCATTGTTTTTTTTTTGGAGTTTTATAGGTTTTTCTTTTTTTTTCTATTAAATATATTATTTACGTTATTAAAAAGAAGTTATATGATATGAGATGAATCCATCATAAATATTTTATTTAGTGATTTAAGTTGAAGTTTTGTGGGTTGGCGAAATAAAGGAATCCAAGTGGAATTTGCTGATGTAGAAGAGTGGAGTTCCAAAATTTGGAACTTGCGTTGGGGATGCTAAAGAGTGATGATACATGTTTTAACGTAGGACACTTCTTAATGTCTTGTCCTATCTTAAATTAGTGTGTTTTATAATTTAAAATCATCAAATTTTTGATAGTTGTACTTAATTATAAATTCCTAAGTTTAAATATTTGTCGGCTACGTCAATAAAGTATTAAATGACACTCGAATCGTATCAAGTCTTTCCACAAGTGTATATGATACGCATATTTTAGTAATGTAGTAAATTATATATAAAAAGATAATTTCACACAATTTATAATATACTTTCACTATTCGATCATATCTTTTTTTGAATTTAAAAATAGTGTATATGATTTTTAGACCAAAATAAGACACTTACAAAGTGTCTGATAGCAAGACATTTATCATCTTGCGTGGTAAAATATAATAAATGTCTTACTACAAGATATTTCTTGTCTTAACTTTAAAAAGTCATATTATCATGTATTAAATTTAATATGAAGTGAATAGTTGAGTAATGCATGGAAGGGGGTTGACACGAAGAAGTTAGATAATAATACTTTTTATTTATAAATTTTTCACAACTATAAAATTATACGTATGAATGGTATAATACTTCTCCATTGGAAGGAGTTCCAAAGAAGTGCTTCACAAATGTAGAAGCGCAATACTTGGCATGTGGAATTTGAAGTACAGAATCAAAGGCTCCGTGTCAACTCGGTGGCTTGGGAAGATGATTTCCTCTCAAATCTAGACTTTGAAAACAATATACTTATTCTTTGAGAGCGTTGATTTAAATAAGTTGTCCTTGGTATCAGTCAACATAACTGATAAATACTTAAGTTCGCATTTGATAATTACTTCTAATTTCTAACTATTAAAAAAAATGATGATTTCAGATCATTTAAGAAATTAATCTAGATTAAGGTCAGATAATTAAAGCGTATCTTGTCACAAAACGTTTTTCATCACCCAGTAACTAATAGTTAGGGGAAAAAAATCTGCCAGGAAACTCGCTAAGGAGCCAAATGTTGGTTATCATCACTTAACACCTCAATCTTGGGGTTTTCAAAACCATATTTCCATCGACAATTAAATGTTTTTTTGTCACATACACAGATTATTTCATATTCACAAGGCCGCAATAGTTTGCATTAGCATATCAACATATGATACCCCTCTTTATGTTAGTAACTATTGAACTGTGTTGGGGAGATTCAAGAAAGGAGCCTACTTCAACCAATGTCCATGACAACAAGCCCAAGTGAGGTTCCATCCTAAAATTAATTGGCAATAGGAGGAGTATCTCATGTGTGATATTCCCAACAATCTCCCCCTCGCACATGAGTCTCTTTCACACCACATCACAACGCACAAGCTCCCCCTCGAGCGGAAGCCTTTACCAAGGTGTCAAACAACCATCAAGAGCTTATCCACACTATCGAGCCACGCTGCAGCACATATGTTCCCGCTCGATCAACACCTGCGTGTCACTTCACCAAGCTCGTCCATGGGGTCCACCATGCTGCACCTTTGTCGCCTAGCCGAACACACCATCGGCTCTGATACCACTTGTTGGGGAGATCTAAGGAAGGAGCCCACTGCAACCAAGATTCATGGCAACAAGCCCAAGTGAGGTTCCATCCTAAAACCAATTGGCAATGGAGGAGTAGTTCACTTGATTTATATATCATGATCCTTCTTTTCAAACTCCCGATATGGGACTTCTTTACTCATGTATGATATTCCTAACAAACTGTATGTCCAAAAATCATACATGTTCAAATGTAGACTTTGCTCCAACTATTGAACATCTTACATAAATGAATATATATATGACAAATTTGAAGTCATAATATGTATATAATTTATCATTCGAAAAGCCAAACTATATTATACTTTGTATTTTTTTTTCTTGTTCCTAGTAGACACAACCATACACAAGACCAAAATTGTCAACAAATTAGAACACTAACTAGAGGGTACCTTACTATGCTACCAAAATTGGCACCTCCATTTCTATTTTAGACAGCCCCTCCAAAAAACCAAATTATATGTCCCATGTAATTTTGGTCTTGGATCCTCCATTTCACTAGAGGTGAGTTATTATTCGGCCCCATAAAAGGTAAAGTTCTCCCATAACAAATTTTCTCCATTCACAAGATTTGAACCGAAGACCTTGCCTAGAGAGAATAAGTGCCAAAGCACTTGAACGAACCTTTGTCAATATATGCCCCATGTTGAAAAAATGTACAAAACTTTAGCGATTGTTGATGGGAGGATTATGGCGAGCTTTACCATTCCCGGGGTAGTCTTTGTTCATCAATGTCCATACCTCATTAGCAGCCTCAATATCATGGGACTTTCCCATCCCTTTGTTCTTGTGACTTGTGTGTTGCCTAGCAATATTGACATTGCTTAAGAAAGTCATTTGCTTCGCCATCGCCCAGGAATTTCTATCCTGGTCCAACAAAAATAACTGAGAAATCAATAGTTGTTTCACAGAAAGAAAATTAGCTTTTAGAAAAATTTATTCTCGAAAATATTTCTTCAAGAAAATGAATTGCACCATAAACTCACTAATCTTTCATTAAAGAAGATACATTTAGATATGTTTTTTTATTGGAAGATAATTGTTCTTGTTTCGAAGTTTTTGCAATTGAAAGTGTTGACCAAAGAATAACAGTCATATTATGGCACCATAATCTCCCATTGATATATCAGTTATAAGGTGATTAATTCGGTATTAATCAGCCAAATTAATTCACTGATTCTATTACAATCTATGTGTTATTGTAAAATAGGGATAAACAGATCTGGAATAACACAACTGAGAAGCAAACACTCCTAGATCAATTAATATACTTTCTGCCCTCTCCCGCACATTAAATCTAGCCATTACTGAGGTTTGGGTTTGGCGTGTGAATTTCATTGGTGACTCTAGTAGCCACCAAGTTCATGGATAGTACTCAGCAGGTGAGACCGGGGCAAAACTTCCGCATTAAGGCGAGTCATAACTTTTTGCTACGGAGAGATTGTTTTTCTAGAAATTGATTTTTCCCCTATCCAACATTTATACACAAACCTAGCTCAAAGGAATGTCATTTTATGAAGACAAGGTGTTTTACTTAAATTTCAACTAAGAAGAAACTAAATAGTAGTTTTTAGTTATGAAAACGTTGAGAAAAGCATGGTTAGTTTGGTACCTTAGTCGATGCTTTGGACTTCCTATTCCTTGATGCATTGATGACCCTTCCTGCAGGCGAAAAATAAGATAATTCAAATTGACCCCCCCTATCTTCAAAACCTTTCCCCTCTGTCACACCCTTTATCTCTCAAATTCCAAACATCACATTGTTCACATATATATGGATTGAAACAAACTAAACTTTAGTAATATTTGCTCGAAAAATCCAAAGTGATATTCCTTTCAGAAAAAATCGAATATAAAATATATAATTGAAAAAATTTCGACATAATGAATCTCTGTATATATGATAAAATACAAGTAGTATGAGACAATCTACTCTTGTATGTTTTTCCTAATTAACAAAATTTGAAGCACTTTGCAAGCTTTGAAGTTAGGTGCTTGACTAACTTGTTGACTGTTGATATATCTCAATTGTGCTTAGGTGGATGGGACTTGGGATAGTGATAATCAGCACTCAAAGCTACAAAACCAGCTTCTCCATTCATCGTGTTGGCCTTACTTTGTTTACATAGTAGAACGTGATTCGATTTCCCCTTCCCTTTAGTGTTACAATTCCGGATATCAGAAGGGTTTGCACCTGCTCCCTTTGCTCCCTCTCTTGCTTTCGTTCTCTCATTGCCGCCTTTTCTTCCCAATTTCCTTCCTTTTGGGTTCATATCGTTGCTCTCTGGCTTCGCTTCAAGAATATGGAATGTAGTGTCCTGCAAGTAAGACCAACAACATCAACATTAGCAACCCGGTATGAATCCTGCATAAGCCTAACGTATGTAGAATTTATGTTAATTGATCAATGTACCTTCACAATTATCGAAGGTTTAGAACTTCCAATGACATGGTCTAATCGATATGGAACCATTTTTGCGTCAAATTTACCTACAAAAAGTAGGTAAAATGTCGAATCAACGACGAAATTAAAGGGGGAGAAGCACAAAATACATCATCATTGGAATAAATGTGTACCTTGATAGTTATGATGCTTGTAAGTGGAGTCTCTTGCTTCAAGCAAAGTGAACATAAGCATAAGTATAAAGCTAGTAAACCTTAAATGCACCATTACTTTCTTCTTTTCTTGTATGGGTAATTAAGCAAGGGCTTTTTTTGGTTGCCAAGTTGAACTTCAAAATGCACATAACACAGAAGAGAGAGGACAGAAGTTACGTTGAGCAAAGAAGTGGGGTTGGTTGCCTTGGTTTTATAGGAGATGTAAACCCAAACAGAAAACTACAAGTCAAAGCTGCAATTCCAAGGACAATTGGTCTGTTTCCGTACGTTGGTAAGTTAAATTGGATTAATGGTTAGAATTATAGTAATTAGGTTATTATGTGTGCTACTTGTATTGTAATACGGTTGTGTAAGTATATGTATGAATGAGATTTTATGTGATTTACATATACAGTTGCATTAATCAAGTTTGAGAAAATAACATAGATTATATCGAGTATTCGAACAGTGAAGAAGCATAATTAATGCTATTCCATCCAGCTTTTAACTTTTACCAGTGATGGGTCCAGTATAGTTCTGTGTTTGACATTAATGTTTGCTTTAGTGTTTAGTATTTTGACCTAATCAAAATATTTATTAGTCTAATATTGGAATTTGGCAAAACTAGTATTTTTGCTACCGTTCAAAGTATCATTCAATGTTTTAAATAGCTATTTATGAACTTTTTATAAAATTAGTTTTTGACTTTTCAAGTTAACACTTCACATTTTTTGCGGTCAAAGTCACCCTTTATTAATTTTATATTTGGTTACTTATTCATATCCTTTATATCAATTTACATTAACAAGCTAACTTAATAGTTAAATTTACGAAACACATTTTCTTCAACTATTAAACTGAATGCAATTAAATTAGACTAATTATATGTTACCTAAACAACTATTCGTTGCCTACACCGTTAAATTTGTTCAGCAGGGTCCAGATAAAAAAAGAGAGGATAAAGTTAGACATATAGTCAATAACAGGCATAAATCTTGCCATACCTTCCTTGAAAAAAGAAAAACAATTCCAAGAACATTGCATGTAACACTAAATTCTTTTTTAAATTTGCAAATTAAGTTGATCTATTTGAATTAGATTAGTTGTACTACGTACACTTTGGTGCCACCTATATGGTTCTTATATTGTACGTACTACTACTTTAATTTCTTTCTTTCCTCTTTTTTTTCCCCTCTTTTTTCTTTTGGGGTCCTACCCTGTGAGATCAAGGGTGGAAGATAGGTAAAGAGGTAGGTGCATGATAGTTTTATGTGTATAGCTCAACTATCAAAGCTACGTGTTAAATATTCTTACATGAAATGGAAAGTTGAAATGGGTGTACATATATATAAACTTAATAAAGAGATGTAGGGGTTCAAAAATGTTAGGAAAAAGCATACAATAGCGTGGAACCGGAAGATACGGCATGTTTTTCACTTGTCTGCCGCCATCCATGCTCCGAGGCATGAAAACTTTTGAAGTATGTTCTAAGTGCGAATGGTTGACCTAGGGATGGTAATTACATTCAAGTTCGAGCTAGGTATATTCAAATTGATCTGAGGTAAAAAAGTTCGATTTGAATCCAAGATAAAATTGTGAATGCCAAAAATCACGTTCTTCCATCTTTTTTTCCTTCGCATTTTTTTCTTTAATTTTTCTTTTCATCAAATTTTCTAAGGATCAACGGAGTTTTACAGTATGTTCTAAGTGCTATGGGTTGACCATACACCTAGCTTTTCTACTTCTAGGTATGCTAAATAGTTACGTATGTCTAATTGTAATGTATTTGAAACCTGTAGACTTGGGGTTTCACATTGTACTTCTTTGCATTTTAGAAAAATGACGGCAAATAAGTACTAATGCTTAGTATTCTAAGAAGAGTAGCATTAAAGATCTTTGAAGGTTATGTCTCTTTTTTTGCCATATGGAATAGCTATAAATTGCACGAAGTTGTAAAAAATTATGTAAAAAATTGTAAAAAGATGGAAGGGTAGTTGCGAGTAGTTGTTAAAAATATTTAAAAGTTGTAAGAAATGCAAGGAGTTGTAAGAAGATGAAAGGATGTATAAAAATTCATTTTATTAAAGATATAAGGAGCTGTAGAAAGTTATAAGCGATAGGTATATTTCTCATTTCGTTTTGGAGAAAAAAAAAATGGGGCCTAAAAGTGTCAAATTAAAGATATCATGAAAAATAGATGTCAAGTAATTCACCTAACAAGTTTTGCAAGGATGGTATCAAATAGATGGCTTCAAAACTTGCTTATGTTAGTCTTGTGCTTCCTTCTATGCCAATATTCCTACACCACGTCAATGATATTGCTGAAAAACATAAATCTCAATTTTTATGTTATTGACTTCTCCAAAATTTATTAAGGAAACAATTCCACCAAAAGTTCAGCTGAATATTGACAACATAACAAAAATTTTGCAATATTACTCCAATGTATTCCTATCAAAATGAATATTATTTAAATTTTAAATATAAATGTTTTTTTTTGTGTCTTGGATCGATCCTCCATTTCACTGGAGTCGATCTACTGTTGGCCGAATAAGGAATAGAGCTCACCCATCACGGATTTTCTTCATTCATAAGACTTGAATCCGAACCTTACTTAAGAGGAACGAGGGTCAAAGCACTTGAACCAACCTGTATTGATAAATTTTAAACATAGACGTTGTATAAGCCCCTCAACTTTTTGACAATATACTTCTAATATATACGACATTTTTGTAATATTTCTAATCCACTATGGTCAAAACTTTGCAATTGAAATTGGAGCTATATGGACGTTTGAAACGATGAAGGATTTCCATGGCGCACAAGTTACCATTGGCACAATTACCAGAGAATCATAAAGTTAGCAGGCCAACTATAGTCTAGCGTATACTACTTTTCATATTTTATTTATTTTAGTGTGAAACTCAACAGGCCCGCCTCACTTTGTGGCTGTAGAATCTTGGAATTGTTTCACTTGTTTAATTACTTTATTCATCCCATTGACTGAGGGGTAACATGTCCACATGCAGACATGCTTCTGGTCATGTGACATTAACAGTTGAGTTAGCATAAAATATCACATATTATTGGATAGGTAAAAGAAGTCTAATAAAATATAGAATTATGTAAACGATTACTAAAGAATTTAGATGTCCTTATCACAATATTTTTTCACTCTTTTGTGTAAAGGAGTCGCAAAAGAATACATAATACAATTACAATATAACAACGAGTGAAATCAAATCTGGAGCCTAATATACAGAGTCTAATTCATAAATTGTTATGTTAAGAGTTAAGATCTCATTGGCGTATCATACCACAACATAATAACAAGTTTTCTTGATATAGGCCCTGTTTGGCAAAATTATCTATTTAAATAGCGGATAGTGGTTCACGTAGCGGGGGTAGCTGATAGCATTTTTAATTTAGCTGTTAGCAAATGGCTATTTAGATCAGCAATTGAAATAAATTGTTCGGTAAATTTAGTTGTTCGTTAGCTGATTAATGTAAATTAACGTGAAAGGACATAGATAATTTTCAAATATAAAATTTTCAAAGGATATTTTTTGGCCAGAAAGTATGAAACACAACTTCTGAATGTTAAAAGCTAATATTGTTAGCTTTTCAGAAATGGCGCTTAAAAACGCTAAACACTATTTAAAATATTAATCAAAACACTAGGTTACCGAACACTAAAAATTGACTAATTAATTTATTGACTTGGTCAAAATAATAAACGCCACTCAAAACGCTATTACTGAACATGACCATAATTTGATTCGATAGGTAATGTTTCTAAAGTTTCTAACAAAATTTTTAGACTTAAATTGTCATTTTAGGCTTAACTTAATAGTTTGAAATTCCTATGATCCGTCACTAGTAAAGGCGATTTAGTCCCTATTCAGCAAAATTAGTTGTTTAGACAGCGGATATTGGTTCAAGTAGCAGATAACTATTTAGGTAGTTGATAATATTTCTAATTTACCTGTTAGTGGATAGAAGTTTAGATTAGCGGTTGAAATAAATGTGTTCGGTAAATTTAGCTATCAGGTTAGTTGATTAATGTAAATTGGCATAAAAGGATATAGATAATTTCTAAATATAAAATTTTCAAGTGATATTTTTTGACCAAAAAATATGAAATGCTACTTCTGAATGCCAAAAGCTAATACTGTTAGCTTTTCAGAAATGTTGCTTAAAACTAAATGCTACTTGAAATGTTACTCAAAAATCAAAATACTAAGTTACCGAATACTAAAAATTGACTTGGTCAAAACAGTGAACGCCACCCAAAACGCTATTGCCAAACACAGCATTAGATGAACTTTTATTAGTTTTGTTGACATAAATCATTCATATTAACTTTTACGTCTGCTAATTAAGTAAAACTTGTGTTATTCATCAAGAACATATTTGGTCCTACCACTATAAATAAATGTTTATTGAAAAGCGAAAAAAGGAAAGTGTTAAGAGATCCGACAAATGATTGATCAGATCGGTGACATAGATTGCAAAATGGATTTAGTTAGTTTCTGCAAATTGTTCAGGCATATGGTGATTTTTTTATTAATTTAAGATAAACAGTAAAATCTAGGCAACCCTTCTCTTAAGGGTTCTCCCTAAATTATCCTTATAGAGGATAAAAAAAAAATCCTGGATGGGACCACATTCCAAACAACCTTGGAAAGTAAGGAGTGATCAAACTTTGCCAGTCAATCAGCTGCACGACTACCTTCTCTAAAAATATGATGAATAATAACTTTGTTACATAATTTAGTGTAAGATAATATATCTTGCACGAGTACTTGAATTTCCTATGGGGGTTGAAAATGTCACTGAACTGCTTGGATGAGAATTTGTTTATCTCCTTCAACTTTAACATGAGTGAAACCTGCTTGAACTGCTTATTTAATATCATTACGCATTGTTGTTGCTTCCGCTACTAAGATTGATGATCTTCCCAAATTGAATGCTGAAGCTTGGATGAACTTTCCTTCCTAGTCACGGATGATGAATCCTCCTGCTGCACCTTGTGATGATTTGGATCCATCAAAATTGATTTTGATGAACCCCCCGCGTGGCTTCTTCCATGCTACCCAATATGTCTTCTTCCGGTTGGTGGTTGAGATAATTGGGGTTGGTAATTGAAAAGAATGTGTCAAGTTATGTCTAATGTGCCATTCAACAGTAGCTTTTTTGACTCTGATCAATGTTATTCCTGGGTTGGGCGTTTTATTATGAAACATCATATTGTTCCTTGTTTTCCACAGTAGGGCAACTAATCTAGGCATATGGTGATTGGCATGGATGAAATAGACAAAGGTCTTCTTGACATGATTACCTCTTCATAGTTTGATTCTTGATCATCAAGTCTCGGTACATTATGGTAATCCCAGCAGCCACTAAATTCTCTCTCAAATTCTTTAGTTTTGATCTTCCATTGACTCAGCTAATATCGAGCTACTGCAAAAATACATATGTTTTTGTGTCAACTAACCAATATTCAATCAAAAGTTAAATTGATGGTTCAATATTTCAGATAACTTAGGGTGTGTTTGGTAGGATTAAAAACTATTTTTTGTAGAAAATAATTTTTCATGCAAGATGATTTTTCATGTAAAACGATGTTTTGGCTCCTATTTTCAATTGTTTGGTAAAAAGAAAAATGAACTTTCCAGAAAATGAGTTTGACTAGCAAAAAATGAACAAAAAAGTTAAAAAGAAGCACATTAGTGAACACAAAAAATATGCAAGAAATTTAGAAAAATGGAAATTTCTACGCTTTTTTTTTTCTTTTGGGAATTATATTGTAGTAGTAGTGTCATCCAGATTAAAGCTGTCGCAATATGTACGTTTGTCATTTTTTTTATCTTACCTCCTACAATTTGATACTAGTAACGCTTATCAAATTCTTACCTTCAAGTAGGAATCCAAACAAAGAAGAGGAAAAGCCTAGTGAATTTCTCTATTTTCTTAACCCTGACAACAAATTGCAGAGTGTTTTTTTGGATTTCAATGAAATCATGGCCGTTACATTTACCAGCGTCACCATTGGAGTGATATAGCTTCGCTAATGTTTAATACACTACCTTAATCTTCGAACCATATCTCGCTGCCTTAATCTTCGAACCATATGTCGAGGAAATAGACATGGAGGAGAGAAAGACTGTGAGACCATGTAAAAACTGAAGAAACATAAAATCAACTTACGCTCTATGCAAAGTGAAAATAATTTTCTTCATTTTAGGGAAAATGATTTTCCTATGAAAACAAATAGTCCCTCATTATTGTACCAAATACCGTAAAAGGAGAAAATTATTTTTCAACACCCCTGTCAAACAAACCCTTAATGTTAGCTAGGTTTTTAACATTTGAACTCAAAACCTTAAGAAGAATTTGTATTAGCTTGTTGAAGTCGTTGTTACTCAGGTTGTTTTATATTGTACTTGACATTTACGCTTGTATCTGATATTTTAGAAAACTAATAATTAAAAAATAATCTAATATTTAAAAACATCAGCTGAATTGAGTTTGTGACAAATGAAATTTCTTAAAGTAAAAAGTGTGTGTCTTACTTCAAACAAGTTACAAATAAAAATTGTAAACATAAACATGCACAAGTGGTTAGCTTGTAGTAATTGGACATTTCTTTGTACTCTCATCCTTGATATTCTTGGTCGATAATTAGCCTTAACTTTCTTTTAATTTGCTATAGCTAGTACAACAATATTGTACATAGCATAAAATAATTATTTTGAAGGACTAATTCAACCAAAAATTTAAACTCATGATTGAATGTTCATGAATGGTTTTATACTCTAACATGTCCTTTTCATACGGACACCATTGGGGCTTGAAGTGTGGATGTTGCACCCCCCCCCCCCCCCCCGCCCCCAATATGCAATAATTCAATTTAGGAATTGTTAAGAGACAAACCTGAAACCTCTTGCTGAAAAATGCTATAATACCATACATTCAAAAATCAATTCACTTAGAAGCTACCTATGTTTAAAAACCATCTCAACTAAAAGTAGGGTCGGCAAAAAACCGTACCCGCTTAAAAACCCGCAAAATCCATCCCCATGGGTATGCGTATGCATATTGAAAATGGGAAGAAAATAGGTATCGGTATGAGTATGGGTATAGGTTCCACCCCCCATGCACACCTCATATCCATTTTATCAATATCCATCTTGTATCCATCCCATATAAGAACTGTACTTGTTTATTCAAAGTTTTACTTTGTTGTTTGGACTTAGATATTTTGTTAGTTACTTTGAATTGTATTATATTCAAGACTCAAAAATGACATTTTGTTAGAAAACAATAACTATTAAGTGTTAATTTATTACTTGAATTTGGAAACGTTTAGTTGTATTTGGTGTAATATAATGGGGGTGTTTGGTAAACAATTTTTTTGCTAAAAAGAGTTTTTTGGACCAAAATTAGCTGTTTTACCTAGTCAAAAAACTCATTTAAGTGTTTGGTAGAATAGTTTTTTGGAAGAGTTTTTTGACTCCAAAAAGCTAATTTGACTGGCTTTTTGGTGTAACTTTTTAGAGAATTAGCTTTTGGTCTTACAACTTTGTTAAAAACAGATAATTTCATCAAACACTTTTTTGACAAATAGCTAATTCAAACAATTAATACAAACAGTTGATTTAAACAGCTAATATAAACAAGTAACAGTTGTTTGCCAAACAGGATTGTTGGAAGCTTGATGTTGATGTGACATATTGGCTATTTGATGTTGAATGTGGGTATAAAATGAGTTTAATTCTTTTTGATCCATATATATATGAATAAAACTCGCATACCCACTATACCCAACAAGTATGAGTATGGGTTTAGCTTTACGATATATGGCGGATATATATGGGTATGGCTATTAATTTTGAAAATGGGTAGGGTACTATTAAACCCGTCCTTTATCTACCTCATTGCCACCACTAATTAAAAGTTTAAATTTATGAATGAAGCTAAGGTTTTGAAACGACTTTATACTCCAGCAAATGATAGCACCACTCACTATGAGTTATGTTGCAAACATTTGGTGACTTGGTTTTTTTTCCCCCAATTATTATCAAGCCAAGAGGTTAAAACTAGCATACAATAGATCCAAAAACTTAAAAACAAACACATTTTCACCATGTGAAAAGCAAAGTCATCAAATAAGACTAAACTTCCAATATACCTTTTAATTCCTGATCAAACTCTCCACAAATAATTAGATCACAAAAAGCCAGCTAGCCTGTGTTCTCGCATACCAAGGGAGAAGACAAACAAAAAGCTGCAGGAAGACTTTAAGGGCAAAGTACATGAAATTTGAGCTCAAAACATTAGTAACTCTCATAAATTTTATCAGTTGAGTTGGTTGATGTTCACTTTGAATAGCACATTGCTTAGAGTTGAAAGCTTGTATAAAAGAATATGAGTTTCCAATGTGCCCTTATCAATCTACAAGCATGTATGTGCCTTGTAAAAAAATATAATGTATGCTTGCTTATGAAACACTATTGTACATAATTTTATGAAACTTTTTATCCAGTGTTTTTTTTTTTTAATAGTTGTAGCTCTAGTTCTTCTTAACCAAAAACGTACGTACGTTCGAATTCAAATCTATATATTTTGAGAGTTTGTTTAGGGAAAGTATTTGAAATTATATTACCCCTAAGTTAAGAAAAAGGCTCGATTTGTTATACTTAGATTAATTAAAATGTATATGTGTGGCACAAAACTTAAAGTAAGAGTTGGTCAAAATTACGACTGCCTCGAATCACTAATCTATCATATGCAAGATCAGTAGAATAACAGTAAACAAAAAGAAAAAGAAATAGGACAAAACTAAAGTATATCAGTAATTAACAGTTAAACAAGCTGTCAGGTTAAGTTAGCAAAACAAAGCTAGCTGAGAACACGAGGATGAGCAACCCAATATATTTGTTGATTTTTTCTTTTGTCGGTTCTCTTTGTATTTTTTTCCTTCAATAATATTATATTGATTAACCAGAATTAAATAAAACCACTACGAACCCTTTATTTTAAAAATACATGAAAAAAAAAGTCGGGAAACCCCCCCCCCACCAAAAAAGCTAGTAGTCAAATAGAAGACTAATATTGTACTGATTTTGACTACCCTTTCTAGTGTGTGCAGTGTATTCAACCCTTTATCCCCCCCCCCCTCTCCCTCTAAATGGGAAGTTGGATGGCCTATATGTGGTGTTCTACTTATGAGCTTGAGGTTATGAAGGGGCAAAAGATTGTTTTTAAGAGAGTTTATGGTGTGAATTGCTCTAAAGGAGCTTAAATGGCGTGGTGAGGGATAGTGGCAGATCGAAAAAATTTGTATATCAATGTTTATTTTTAGCTTTTATTAAAGAATTTTATAAAATTAATCAAATGTCGTTGGTTTTTATATATAAAAATTGAAAAAAAAAATTATCAAATTCTTTTAGATTACTAATGTCAGAGATCCCAATAAGCCGAACTATGCAACTGATGAGGGATGATGAGTTGAGTCGATCACAGGTGGTGTTGACAATGTCAGACACTATTCCATATCAAGACATTTTCAATATTTCAAATTAAGGTGGTGTGGCTCGAAGAGAACGTGAACTCACTCAAGAAGAAAATGAATTGACAATTCACAATACTAGTACAACAAGAAGGAATGAGAGAAGCCAAAAACTACAACTTTGATTGACAAAGAGGAGAGATGGAGAAGGAGATTGTGAAGCGAGAGGAAGAGAGTTAAGAGTGATACAAATATTGCTTATGTACAGAGGATGGACCCTATGGTGATTTTTCGAGGTTTAGGGCCCAACTCAATCAAATCAAAGAACAAATTGCAAAATGTAACACCCCCACCCCAACCCCTTCTCGGACCACAGACACTTATCAAGAATGGCTTCAAAAATTATTTATTGGCCGCAAAAATCATCACAAGCCTTTCTGACGTACTTCGTCCTTGCGCACATATTGTCTGGGAAACTTCCCAGGAGGTCACCATCAGAAGATTTCTCCACAGCGAGCTCACATAACTGATGATGTAACACCCCATTATTTAATCATGTTTATTTTTTCTAATCTTTCATTAGTCATATGATTATGAACATTTATCAGAGCAATGAGCCACACAAAATTTAAGGTATGGCAAATTAAATGTCCAAATCGAGCAATTTATGTGATCATGACTTTTTAAAAATAAAATTTAATTGCAAATAACTATGTATAGATATATATCTGAATACAAGAATGCATATGCACCCGAATAACACTAGAAATGAACAAGAGCCGATTTAATTTCTTAATGATTGAGGAAGCACATTACATAATAAAAAACCAAACTACAATAAAATAATAAAAATAATACCAGTCAATGATAGCCAAATTCATGGTTAAGAAATGACATATGGTAATTTAGATAAAATGATAAGATCAAATTTAATTCGATGTGAAAAAAATTTGAAAAAAAAAACAGAAGAAAGGAAGGAAAATATGTGGATTAGACATTAGTTATTTTGTATGGTTATAAATTTAAGCATGTGGATAAAAATTTCGGATAAATTTGAATTAAATTTAGTAAGACAAAAATTAAAATCAACCAAAAAAAAAAGAAAAAAAAAGAAGAGGAAAAAGAAGTTGGGCACTGCTAATGAGTGAAAAGGAGGAGTTGTCTTTTTTAGGTTATGCTCAAAAAGGACTTGGGAATTAACATGTCTCATTTCCTCCATTACTTAATCTTCTCACATTTTCCTCTAAAGTCTGCCACCGCCTGGGACTAAGCCCTGGACGCCACCGTGCGGCTGTCTTCTAGCACCACCACAGGCCATCCTTACTCCTCTTCTCATCCCTTCCTCTCAAGCCATCAAAGATTATGGGAAGTCATCAAAGATTATGGGAATAATATGGATGCATCAACCAATAAGGTTATCATATGCATCCAAGACATGAAATACATTATAGAAGGGATTCAAAGATTTAACAACTAAGGGAACTAAGCCCACGATTTAGTGGGCCTTATATTGTCAATAACCCTCTTGGTTACTGATCGGTCGTACCCCACGCACTACAACACGACCATGATTTGTTTCAGACTTTGCAACTATTAGGAAAAATAATAATTAGAAAATTCGAGCAATGCAAATGCGGACGCATGAATGCATGTAGATATTAAAGAATATAAAATAAGATCAACAAGATTATTGTAGGCACATCTTAAACACTCTCTTACAAATTTTAAAAAATGGTGGAGTAGAGAAGAGGCAAAGACGACTCACATGACGCCTCCACAAAAAGGTAATGCCTAAAATGTCTCAAAGTTGCCCACACAAAAATAGCTACTAGATATTCCTAATATATAGAATGCCCACATTGAAACTTCCATAGTAAAGGAGGAGAGACCATGGGTTAAGTCATTATTCACCCAGATAAAGGCTCAAAAAAAATGTACATGAATGTTGAATTGATGCTCTTGAAGCATCCATAACTAAATTAGTTCTAATGTCCCTGCCCCCTGGTAAGAGCATTACATCTCCAGAATCCTTTGAAAGAACCCTCAAGGCTAAATTTAAGCCAATTTTTCTTTATTTGTGAATACATATATAATTTGTTATAAAGAGTTTCATGCTTCATTTATGAACTCCAAAAAAAAACTAGACTTTAGGCCTTCACAACCTTGTATTCCAATGAGGACCCTCATCACAAGCAATATAACAAAATATGTGAGTTTTGGTGAGAGGTCATCGCGGCCGATTCAGAGCATCTGCTACATGCACTAAAATGTTACAACTTGCTAATGTTACATTACATTCCAATTACATAAAATCAATGCATGCAAGTTACAAAAAGTGCATCTTCAAATCCAAGCATCGGCCTCCAAAAGGAAAAATTTTGGGATTGGGTGAGCAACCATAGCTTAGTGGGAACTCTTGCCTCCCAAAACCAAAATAGTTTTTGCACACAATAAGTCATAATAATAATAGTAGTACTAATAGCAATATTATCACAGGCAAATAAATCTTCAAATCATCACAAACCTTTCTTTCCTGAGCACAAATAATGCACTATTAAATCCTAATCAACAACATAAATAGGCTCGAGGAGTTAGACATAAAGGAAGCGTGCATATTTCTTACATAAATAGACTTATTCTCGGAATCCAATTTCCTTTTGGACTAGAGATTCACTAAGCACCAAAGTTGATTCTTGCACAAGTGAAAGCAAGTTAAGAATTGACCTTGGCTAAAAGACTGCCTACCCGAGAGAACTAACGCCTAAGAAGGGGAACTTATACCCTCGTCAGGTTACAACACTGCCACCTTTTTTAGTGAAAAACTACCACTCTGTAGAATTTGCCACTGCAGAATTTACCGCTAAGTGGACAATTAGACACTAGCTAGAATCTTTCGACAAATCCCCGATCTGGGCACACATAATTGTTTGTCCTTTTAGATACTGGTTTACTCAAGTTAGATACCAAAATCAAAGTCAGTGGCTTTATAACCTAAATATACATATGACATTTGGTATCAAACTAAGACCATTTCATATGGTGTCATATGCAAATCTTAATAATTTTCACGCACTAATTTTCACCACTCAATTAAAAGGATATTTGGGATCCCATGAAAGTAATCTTTTAACTAGGACCCATTTTTTGTGAACGATACGTGCTAAATAATCGATATAAGGTCATGCCAAATATTATATAAAAATCATAGTTACTCAAGTATCCATGTCCCCAAGTATAATTTCATCTTGAGATACAAGATGGTCAATCTCATTAATTGTATGAACAATTGGCCTATTACCAAGCGTCTCTCTTATTTCAGCTGTTCAGCTCCACTTCCATTTGCTCTTCCTTGCTTGTAAAGTTTAACCAATTTTTTCCAATTATGAAATGTCTTCCCTTACAGGTCAGCAACAAATGGTGTATTCTAAAAAATTTTAGGAAAAAAAATAATACACATGAGTATAGTAATATTTAACTCTACCAATATGATGACAAATAAATTCATAATTAACTAAAGAAGGAACATACCTTAATCAACTCTTCCCAAACTTAATTCTCAGCTTCCCAAGTACAAGTTTGAGAGCTAAAGGAAAACCTGCTCAATCCACCCTTGAAAACATCATAAATGGGTCAAAATGTATTTTTAATGTGTTTTCATCGATTCTTGATTTTTTCTTTGTTAAGCACTTTGCCAAGGAACATTTTTGTCATTTCTATGACAATATTCTTATAAGCATCTGATGTAAAAGTATTATTGACATGGTTTCCCATTCCTTGTTGACGTACAAACGCTTCTATAAGGGCATCGTTCATAGCAGTTGACCATGTTAGCATATTATCAGACTTTTCAACAGCATCAGAATGAGTTGAAGTAGATGCAGAGGTTGTATTCTTTAATTTTTGCCATGCTTAAGATCATAAAAATAAAACAAATAAATACCAAAGTCTCTATAATCATGAAGAATTTACATAAATATCTGTAAAGAAGTTTATGTAAATGAGAAAGAAGTTGATATAAATATTCCTGATCATGAAATAAGTTCACATAAATATCTGTAATCATTAAGAATCAAATTATTAAAAAAAAACAATCCTAACAACATGTAACCTAAGATGAACTTGTGTAATCTCTCCAAATTGATGCTGAAACGCAGCCTGTTATCCCTTCATCATTTCTTGTTTCTTCGTCGCTTTCTTTATTTCCATGATACTCAACTACGCATTGATCTTGATTTACTAGCTCATTGGCTACCTCCTCAACAAGATTTGTATTTTGATCCACACACGTTAAGTAGTTGTTTATAATATAACAAGCTACAATGATTTGCTTTTGCACTTGAACACCATATCTAGGTTCAACTCCACTTTCTAATATAGGAAATTATTTTTTCGAAACTCCAAAACATCTTTCAATTGCATTGCATAGTGAGGCACGTCAGAAGTTGAACAATTGTCAAAGAGTTAGTGGAGGGCTCCTTGAGTATTCCTTTAAGTAGTAGTGTACACCTCTATATGGTGTTATTAATGCGCTCTTCGTCATAAAATCAGCATCAACTAGATAGAATTTTCCTATAAAATGCAAATAATACTAATTGCTATTATTATCATCACATTCAGAGTACATGTGCCTTGTGTGTGTGTGTGTATGTGTGTGTGCATACACACACACACACACACACACACACACACACACACACACACACACACACT
>JACYFF010010365.1:13222458-13269682 GCA_017589665.1 Selenicereus undatus
AATTAAAGTACAACTTTTCAATTCCTCAAGAGATTAGAGAAGATATAGACCGGGCACGAGCAACACATATGAGAGACATTAGTATAGTTGTGCCAAGTAAAACTTGTGCCTTTAATAAAACTTTTCTTCTATTCTCGTCTTTGTCCATCTATATAAATATATTGTGATACATTAGTACGTGATAAAAAATAAATTTGTGCGTTATATGTTGTTAATTATTTATTTGATTTTTATTCCATGATAGATTCATATTTGAGCAGATTGACGACAAAACAGTTAATGTTCACTTAAAAAGAATTTTTTAAAAGAAAGTAATACATATGATCATGTTCAACTAAAAAACAATTTCAATAGAAACAACATTACGAAATTTATACTATGCTGCTAGAGATTGAAATTAATAAATTTGAACAAAGCAATTAAGTTACAAAAAAAAGGAAACCAAAACAATTAAGGGGAAAACAAAAGGAGCACGCATAGTAGCACTAACCTTCCTTTATAAAAAAAAAGCAATAGCATAGAAATATGTTCAATTAAGGGAACATTGATATGAATAATCATGGAGTCTCAACATAAAAAAAAGGCAAATCATTTGATGGAAATTGAAAAGTGCTAACCTGACAATGAATTGAAGGAGCATGCACAATAGGACTAAACTATCTAATTTTATAAATAAAAAAAAAGAAGCAATAGCATAGAAATATGTTGAATTAGTATGAATAAATATGGAGTTTCATTTTTAAAAAAGGGCAAAGAATTTGATGGGAAATGAAAGGAGCTAACTAACAATTAGAAGAAGACACAATAGCATAATAACATAGAAATATGAAGCAAAATGAAACCCTAATTGGTTATATATATATATATATATATATATATATATATATATATATATATGGGCCAAAAAAGGAGGGGTTGATGCAAACAGTAGCATGCATTTGCCCTAATTTTTTTTTTGTTCGATAGTGGCCCACATGATCATCACAACCCTTTGATAAAAAAAAATTAAAAAAATGGCATTCCCTTGCAAAGTGTTCCGTGGCCACAATTTATAAATTATTATAATTAAAATTTTTATATCACTTCCCCTTCCCTCGCCCTCAATTTGGGGGTGAATAAAAATTGGATTATGGGAGTTAGTGGAGGTGAAAGGATGCCCCTCTTTCCCCCTATCTTTTTTTTTCCCAAACAAGGGAAAGAAGAGCTAATTAACCTTCCTTCCCCCTCCTTCCCCTCCATTCCCATTGTAAAAATACATGAAAAAGAAAGTTGGGAAAAAAAAAAATCCTAGAAAGCTAGTAGTCAAATAGATGACTAATATTGTATTGATTTTGACTACCCTTTCTAGTGTGTGTATTCATCCCTTTCCTTTATTTTTTTCCCCTTAAATGTGAAGTTGGATGGCCTATATGTGGTGTTCTACTTATAAGCTTGAGGCCATGGAGGGACAAAAGATTGTTTTTAAAGGAGTTTAAATGGCATGGATTGCTCTAAAGGAGCTTAAACGACGTGGCGAGGATAATAAAAGATCAGAAAATTTTGTACAACGATGTTTATTTTTAGATTTTATATTAAGGAATTGTATAACATTAATTAAATTTTGCTGGTTTTTATATATAAAATTGAAAAAAAAAATCAAATTTTTTCAGGTTACTGATTTCGGAGATCCCAATAAGCCGAATTATGGTGGATGTATGGTTTTATGAGAATAGACAGAATTAGGAATTGAGTAATCAGAGACTTAGGTAAAGTAGCTCCCATCGAAGATAAGATGAGAGAAATTAAACCCAGATGGTTTGGCTATGTGAAAAGGATGAGTGTGAACGCTCCAGTGAGGAGAGGTGAGATGATCAACATCCCCAAAGGCAAAAGAGGGAATGACCGACCAAAGAAGAATTTGGATAAGGTGATTAGAGAGGACTTGAAAGTTGTAGGTTTGACGGAGGACTTGACTCAGGATAGGAGGCTGTGGCGAGATAGGATTAAGATCTTAGATCGCAGAGAGTCGTCCCTGTAGATGTTTTCTGGTTGCAATGGCCTACTGCTGGTAGTGGTTTTGTATGTCATGTTTGTTTGTAGGTAGTACTTTCTTCTGGGAAGAGACAACCTTATTGTTAAAGTATTTTAACCTCCTCTGTTATATTGTTCTTGTGCTTCATAGCCTCATAAACTTGTCCTTTGATTTATCTTAGTTATTCCTTGCTATGTGGCCTTAATTTTTCCCATTAATTATTTTCATAAAAGCTATCTTCTATAAAAGATTTTCACAAAATCCTTTTTGTGGGTTTCTTGGAATCAGTGTCTCTACAGGTAGGAATGCCGGTAGAGGTAACGTTGCCTACAGCTGGATCTCCCCAAACCCCGCGAAAGCGGGACCCACATTGGGAGGTGGTGTTGTTGTTGTTGTATGCAATTGATGAGGATGACTTGAGTTGATCACAGGTGGTGTTGACAACATCAAACACTATTCCATATCAAGAAATTTCAATATGTTAGAGTAAGGTGGTGTAGCGACAAGAGAATGTGAAGTCACTCAAGTAGAAAATGAATAAATAATTCACAATAGTAGCACAGCAAAACGGAAGGGGACCACCAAAAAAAAAACAAAAACTACAACTTTGATTGACAAAGAAGAGAGATCGACAAGGAGATTGTGAAGCGAGAGGACGAGAGTTAAGAGAGATGTGAATATTGCCTACGTACGGAGGATGGACCCTATTGCGATTCTTCGAGGTTTAGGGCCCAACTCAATCAAACCAAGAACAAATTACAAAATATAACACCCCGACCCCTTCCCGGCCTGCAGCCAGTTACCAAGAATGACTTGAAAGATCATTGATTGGCCGCAAAAATCACCACAAGTATTTTCGGCATAGTTTCTCCTTGCTCACACGCAGCTTGGGAAACTTCCCAAGAGGTCATACGTCAGAAGATTTCTCCATAGCGAGCACACTTAACTGATGATGTAACACCCCATTATTTGATCATGTTTAATTTTTCTAATCTTGCATTAGTCATATGATTATGAATATTTATCTGAGCAATGAGTCGCACAAAAATGAAGGTACGACAAATGAAATGCCCAAATCGAGCAATTTATGTGATCACGACTTTTTAAAAACAAAATTTAATTGCAAATAACTATGTAAAGATATATATATATATATATATATATATATATATATATATATATATATCTGCATACAATAATGCACATGCACCTAAATAGCACCAGAGATGAATAAGAATTGATTTAATTTCTTAATGATTAAGGAATTACATTACATAATAAAAAATAAAATACAATAAAATAATAAAAATAATCCAATTAATGATAGCTAAATTCATGGCCAAGAAATGGACCCATGGCAATTTAGATAAAATGATAAGATCAAATTTAAATTTGATGCCAAAAAAAGGAATTTAAAAAAATAGAAGAAAAGAAGGAAATTATGTGGATTAAACATTAGCCATTTGTATGGTCATGAATTTAAGCATGTGGATCAAATTTTTGTATAAGCTTGAATTAAATTTAATAAGATAAAATTAAAAGCAAGAAAAAAAAAGAAAAGAAAAGGAAGAAGAGGGGTTGGGCAACTTATGAATGAAAAGGAGGAGTTGTGTTTTTTTAGGCTATGCTCAAAAAGGACTTGTGAATTGACTTATCTCATCTCCTCCATTACTTACTCTTCTCACATCTCAAGCCATTCATAAACTCAATTACAAGCCCATTGCAATATCAAAGGATATCAACTTCAATTCTTGGCTCTTCAATAATGGAATTCTAGCCTGTTTACTTGCCTTAAGTTTTTTTAAGAGAGATAGAGAGAAAGAAAGACCAAGGGAAAGTTAAAAGTGTTGTCTGCAAACTGCCCTATTACAATCTGCTACCTCTTTCACATCAAATGATAGGGGGGAGAGCGAGAGAGAAAGAGAAAGAGAGAGCGAGAGAAAGAGAGAAAGATTGGACTTGAAAATGGGTGTAAACAGTATTTTTTAGTTAAAAAATTTAAAAAATACTTTGGGCTGGTCAAATTAATAGTATCCATGGTGTTTTCGGCCCCTTTTATGGGTGTCCATGGAGATTAATCTCAGCCTCCTTCAAAGAGCTTATTAACATGTTTTTAGGGGGGTAGGGGGTGTCCATGGACACCCCTCGCCAACACATAGATCCACCCCTAGAGAAACTAAACTTGTATATTGGCAAATTTGAGTGTAAAGTGCTTGGTAGAGAGTTTACACCCTTTGTGAAAGTTAAGTCATTATTAGGCCTTTGATTGGAAAATATATGTGTCTAACTAGCCTTTTAGATGTTAGTTAGGTGTTTAAGAGTCGGGGGGATAGCATTTGAGCAACATTCTGGAGTACCAAGAGCCAATAATTCCTTCAGGTGTCATATACAAACAGTTGACCTGTATGTCATCTATACCTAGATGCACAGATAATGCGCCATAAATGTCATAAGATATTATATGGCTAGCTAAATATTTAGTAAAAAATGAGAGTACTAGTCTAGTGTGATGTCGAAACCTACAAAGATAAAGAATTAGTTTATTAATGAACACCTATGCGCTTTTCATATGAAAAATAGTTTACAATGTAGCCAAGCCATCTCGTTGACATCGGCTAAGCCACGTTAAGCTCATCGCCACATGCATTGATCAGCAAGACAGTAAGATGGTAACCTCATGTGGCTATCTTTTTATTATGTTGTGTAATGGAGAGAATGTTATAGTCAAGTTAAGAACCATAAGACAAACTCTATTAGGGAAGACACAAAATTTTTATGGGTTCAAGAATCTTAATTTAATGGAATTTGTACTTGAAATAAAAAGATAATTGTTAAGAATATGGCACATGACGTTATCAAACATATTAAATGTTAATCATAGTACCACAATGAAAAATGATAGCTGAATTAAAGATTTTAAATATGTAAGGTATATCATCAAAGGCAAGCTATGAAAGGCAAAAAAATACATGCTTCTAATAAAAGAAATTTTTTAGAGGAACTCATCAAAGATTATGAGAATAATATGGATGCATGAACCAAGAAGGTTATCATGTGTATCCGAAACCTGAAATATGTTATAAAAGGGATTCAAAGATTTAACAACAAAGGGAACTAAGCTTACGATTCACTGGGCCTTATATCGTTGAGAAATTAACCCTCTTGGTTACCGATTGGCCCTATCGCACGGACTACAACACAAACATGATGTGCTTCATACTTTGCAACTATTGGGAAAAATAATAATTAGAAAATTTAAATGATGCTAGGGTTTGCCTGATGGGGTTAGTAATTGATTCTCTAGCACAGTCGTGTTGTTAATTCCTACCTAGGTGTCTTACTATTCTGCTATCTTATTCAGTTCTTTAGTTGTTATCATTCTCTCAGTTTGTATCCAAACCTACAACTTTGATTTGCCTAGATTGAGCAAATTGATTAGTTTTGGTAGTTGAGAGCAAGTTCCTTGTGGATACGACCCGTACTTGCCGTTGCCGGAGAACTTATTCCTTTCAATATTAGAACCGATTAAAATACTCTAGACTAGCCTTTATTTTTCTTTTTATAGCTTGTAACTCTTCTTTATTCTTGCTAGACACTGTTGATGCTGGGGTAGTGTTTGTTTTGTATGCATAGGAGGAGCCAAGGGAGTCAAAATCTTGTTCCATTTAATCCTGAAATCGAAGCAACCGCTCAAAAGGGAGTGGAGAAGCAAGAAGAAAGAAGAGAACAGTAGTAGAGATGGCAGGACAAGATCAAAGGGTGTTGCGAGATTATGCTATGCTGCAATCATTGGGCATCACATCTTCCATAGTGAGCCCAAAGATTGAGGCACATAATTTCGAACTCTGATCAACCCTGATCTCTTTAGTGGAGAAAGACCGATTCGGCGGTCACCCTTCTGAGAACCCCAACAAGCACCTTCGGAACTTCCTTGCGAAGTGTGACACCATCAAGTTGAATGGGGTACCCGCTAATCCAACTTGAATGAGGCTCTTCCCATTGTCATTGAGGGACAAAGCCAGTGACTGGCTCCAAAATGAGAAGCCCAACTCATTAACTACGTGGGAAGTCCTCTTCAAGGCTTCCTTAGCAAATATTTCCCACCAGGGAATATTGTAAAGCTGAGGATGAGTATCACCTCCTTGCTCAATGGGATGGGAAATCCTAGTATGAAGCATAGAAAAGATTTAAAGACTTGCAGCATCAGTGCCCTCATCATGGTGTTCTTAACTGGCTTCTAGTCCAAACATTCTACAATGGGCTAGAACAGCCAGTGAAAATCTCTGTTGATGCTGTAGCAGGAGGTGCTCTAATCGGAAAGTCCATTGATGCGGCAAAGGTTTTGTTGGAAGAGATGGCTTCTAATAATTATTACTGGTCTAGTGAGAGAGCCATCTCAAGGAGAGGCAATGACAAGTATGAGGTAGCTGCAGTGACATTGCTGGCCAGTAGGGTGGATGCATTGGCGCAGAGGCTCAACAAAGTTGGTACCTCCCTTGCTTCAGGCGGTTCTTCTTTAGGTCCATCAGCTCAGGTTTATGCTATTTATGAGACTTGTGGTCTGCAATGCCACGCATCTGTTGAGTACTACAACGGTTCCCCTTCCATTGAGCACGTTAACGCCATGCATGCCTTTAACCCATCAACACCGCAAAACAATCCATACCTTAATGCCTACAGTTATGGGTGGAAGAGCTGATCCAAACCCCTTCATAGGAACCACAACCCACAACCTCAGAATGCTATGCAACCACCTGGCTTCCAATATAGAGCTCCCTATAACCTACCTCCTCAACCCCCACAGCCAAAGTCTAGTTTGGAGAATCGTATGGAGCGTTTCATTCATACCCAAACTAAGACTAAAAAAACCCTCAGTGAGTCCATCAACCAGCTGACCTTCAAGTTCAATGCTATGGCTTCACACCAGAGGGTAATGGACATTCAGATTGCACAAATAGCTCAGCAAGTCAACAGTCTGTTCAGACCTCAAGGGCAACTACCAGGCCAGGACGAGACTAACCCCAAAGGACACATTAATACCATCTCCACAACAGGTAAAGGGTTAATGGAGAACCCTGTGATGGTAATTCAGGAGGCTGTTTCAGTTCCTATTCTTGTAGGAACAGAGGAGAGAGAGAATTTGGAGAGCCTCGATTCAAATGAGAAGATCACTTTTTCACCTCCAATCCACCCATGTAAGCCACCTGTAACCTACCCTTGGAAGGTGGCATGGGCTAAGCTATCCAAGCTTGAACCTAAATTCGCCAGATTCCTGAATCTGATGAAGAGGATTTATGTCAACGCTCCTTTCCTGGAGGCTCTCAAGGAAGCACCAACATATTTGAGATTTTGGAGAGAGCTTCTTTCTAGGAAAGGCAAGCCTTTAGCCATCACAAAGGTCCTCGTTGAATAGGTGAGAAGCGTAGTTCTACAAAACAAGACACTCTCCAAGCTGCATAATCTTGGTAGTTTCTCCATCTCCTGCTCAATAGGTGATCAACATATTGAGAGAGCTCTTTGTGATCTAAGAGCTAGCGTGAGTCTACTGCCTCTTTCTCTCTACAAGAAGTTCAAGCTGATGGACCTAGCACCCATCGACCTGACCATACAACTAGTAAACTGCTCTATCAGGCGGCCTGTAGGTATTCTGGAAGATGTTGTAGTTCAGGTGGGCAAGCTCCTTATCCCATGCGATTTCATGGTGCTGGATCTGGAGGACAGCCCCCAGGTCCCTATCATTTGAGGAGACCATTCTTCACCACCACAGGGGCAATGATTGATGTGTAGGCTAGCCTCATGTC
This sequence comes from Selenicereus undatus, assembly GCA_017589665.1. NCBI lineage: Eukaryota > Viridiplantae > Streptophyta > Magnoliopsida > Caryophyllales > Cactaceae > Selenicereus > Selenicereus undatus. Next base: position 13,230,271 of record JACYFF010010365.1, read on the forward strand.
TTTTTAGTTATGCAAGGAGATGATAGATTTCTATTTCCCTCTACACATAACATTCCCAACTCCTGCTGCTTACTTATCTCCTACAATCCCTCTGTGTTTCGCGCCCTTCACTATTGTTTCCAGGATTGAGATATCTGATAAGGATGGGGGGTCCCCATATGAGGTCTGCAGCATTTTTTGATCTTCCTCTGCAAATCCCAACCAGTCTTGGGATCACTTCTACTTGTATCGGGGAGATAGTGGACCCTATACCATCATTCCATATCTCTACTAGTCCACCTCCCTTGTTGCTATCTTCTACCATTTGGAGGTAAGGGTCAAGCCAATGACCTAAAACAAGTGCTTCACGGGAGCCAACCCAAGCTTGTTTTTTTCCTCAAAAAAAAAAGAGATGCAATTCTTTTCCCCCCTTCCCCCATTTCTCCCTTGTCTTATGAGTCTTTCTTCACTTGCTACATTGGGTGTCCTTTCCTTGAGGACAATAAAAGTCTTAAGCATAGGGGAGTGAGCTTGTAACTTATTGGGTGAATTTGTGGATGATGGGGTAGGATTTGAACGACATCTCTTGCATTTGCATCATATAGATAGCACTTCACATAGTTTATTTGATTGTTTGTACAGTTGTCTTCATTTAATAGAGCACGTAGTTTATAGAGCATGTAGTTTAAAGCACATAGGTCAAATTTTGTATCGCATGCAAAAGGACAAATGATCGAGTTGGGCATTCATAAGTTTTTCCGGTACTACTTCTTACAATTCTCTTCATTATCGCTTAGATGTTTTATTACTTTCTTAGTTAGTTTTATTGCTTTTGAAAAAATGAATAAAAGTTTGTAAAAACTCATCTTATGACGAGAATATAAGGGGTGATGATCGATCGATCATGTTGATTGTGTGTTGAAGTGTGGCCTGTCCTGCTGTGAGTTTTGTGAAACTGTTGTTTGACATTGCCATCTGTAGTTCATCTGCCCTATGTTGTATGCAAATTGCCCTTGAGATTCACGTAGTTTGACTTGATTGACTTTGATAAATGGGACATATGTTGGAGTAACTTATTTGACTATGGTAGATTTTCCTGTGAGATCTTTGAGCATAATGACTATTCATTACATATAGTCTCATACTTTCTTTGATGTCTTACGCTTCCATGATGCATCTCTAGAACTTGGTTTTGTTCTCTTTGAAATCGCATTTAGCATTTGCATATATTGATATGATTGAGGCAATCTTTGTTTCATATATCCATATAAGCCAAAAATCTACCCGTTGATGTGTACTACCCCTTTTGCTACCCTTTGTGCCTTCTTCCTATTTTTATTGTTGCATCCCATCCATTACACAATTAGCCTATGCATATTCTCTATACCCTTGTCAGGGTCTAGTAGAGTAACAATTCCATATTTTAGTTGGATGTGCTTGGGAAGTTGATTAACCTTGGATACCATATCGATGGCTTATTTTGGAGGAATTGGGAATTGATTTTGTGTTTTCAATGCTATCCACATGTATCTATTTTTTATACTCAAAGAAAACAAAAAAAACAGTAAAGAGAAAAAAAAAAGGATAAAAAGAAAGAAAAAAAGGAAAGAAAAGAAAGAAATAAAGAAGTTGTGAATAAAGTTGTTAGCATGGGACTATTGCAATAAGCTTGTTTGATTCCTCCTTTGAGGTTTTTATGGGGTTTGTTACTCAATTTGCAATTATGGAATGAAGTTGTTATCTTGGCATTGGTTGTGGAAGTGTTCTTTGCCCCCTAATCTTTTGACTAATAGCTCCACTTCTCACCCTTAACCTTAGTCTTATTACATCCTCCTTACAAGTCCTTATGATTGACATATTGCATTTTGCATCAAATGGTGGAGAATTGAGAACTTCACTAAGCATATGGTAGTTTGCCTGATTGGATGGATTATTGAGTGCATCCTTGTTTTGTATTCCATAACACATTTAGAGGAGTGTTCTACTTCGTCCCAAACTGAGGTCCTACCTGTCTTGCTTACTCACCATTTATTGAGGAAGGCCTTGTCCTACCATGTGTTTCAATATTGGTGTGTTTGACGTGTTGTATTTTGGCTACGGTGATTTGTGGATGGCACTGTATATGTTTATTCGAGGATGATTTTCACACCTTAGCTTGGCCACCTCCAATGCATGATTTAGCGTGATTTGTTGATTTGTCATCCCTTTCTTCAAGATGACGCGTTTAGAGATTCATCTTTCTTTCTGATCATTCAAGAGTAGTCTTGCTTGGGGACAAGCAAGAAATAAGCATAGGGGAGTTGATAACATCTACCTTCACCTCATTTTAGCCCTTAGCTGACCCTCTTTTCCATTGTTTTCATGCTTGAGCTGGATGAGAAAGGGTTAAATTAGCCTCCTTTTATTTAAATTACGCTCATGTAATGGTTTTTCATATTTTTTGGAGTTTCTGTTGAGAAAACAAGAAGTTTGTTGATGTTAGTAGAAAGGAGGGCAGAGGAGATGAGTTTTAAGTCAAAGAAGAGGTCGATTGAAGCTTCAAGGGAATCCCATAGGTATAGCACAAGTACCCCATGCCACCTAACGCATCCGTGCCTATGCCCAAGATTTCAGCGAGCATGACCAGAGATATGGCACGGGTACCTTGTGCCAGGTGGCACGGTTGTCCCCCCCCCCCCGCCTTCATGACTTAAGTCTTTCATCAGGGAAGTTTAGAGGGGTTTTTGGGTTTTTTTTCCTTGGAGAGCACTTTATTAAGGCGACTTCTAGGGTTTTATTAAGGGAGTTTTTGGAATACTTTTGGATTAAATTGCTAGCATTGAAGATTATTCTACTTTTTCTCGCACGATTAATTCAAGTTTGTTTCTTGATTCTCTCTCTACTCTTCATTATTATTCTAGGGTTTTGCGTTCATCACAATTTATGACTCTAGGGCACCCTAGATTTTATGAAAATAATTTGGGGTCAACATTTTTAGAATGTATTTCCAAGTACCTACTATTTTGGGTAAACTATTAACGGGGTTGATATTTTAAGAAATAGTTACTGGTCGAAAATGTTTTTGCAACTTAGTCCCTAAACTTTCTGAATTTGCTATTTTTGCCCAAAATGAGGTCTTAGGTGCAAATACTCAAGTTTTTGGGGCTTTTTAATAAAACTAAGCTTATATTTTTGTTTAGACTTCTTATAATAAGTTTACTGGTATTAATTATCACAATCTGCTACTTATATCATAAATATTATATTTTCTGTGATTAACGGCCCACCATGCTTAGGAAAATAATTAAAGTTCAATTAGAGAGTTTCAATCATTACCTGAACATAGTAGAAGTTAGACTTCGGCGTTCCTCTAACTTCCACTTTACGGAGATTGCTAATCTCAACCCCACCTTCCTTAGATCAGGCATAGAACATATCCGTTTCGTTTCCTACCTTGGACCGTAGTCACTAATTAAGTTTTATATATTATTTTTAAAGGATTGTGAGACTTTAATCAAGAAATTATAATATTTAAGGCATAAGGTTCAATTGAATAATGTTCCCCTATTGGGAAAACTTCTTTTATTGAAAGTTCGAAAGTGAAAATATTATAATGGAAAGCTTGAAGAGGGACTTAAGTTAAGATCATTAGAGATGTTTGCTCATAGAGAAATGGAGAATCTCGATTTCTCTTTTGCTCAAGAATGCTGTAATGACTGTGCCCTTCCTCAACACTCATCCCCTCCTTTTATAGAGGGTTGGAGGTATAGGATGCCCTACTGGCTATAGTACACACTAATTTTTCATATGGCTACAGTACAGACATGACACTTGTCAAAATAGTACAACAATGAAGCAACCACCTTTCAAAGCTGTTAATAAAGATAAGACTAGTCATCATTATTGAGATTCTGCATGCCTTCACCTCCAATTATATCTTCCCGACCATCATTATTTGGATAATCATCAATATCTTCATCAAATCAAAGATGCTCTAGGTCTCATTTCTCAAATAATTAAAGGAGGTATTTCTTTCCTTTTTGTGATAAGAATTTTTCAACTCCGATATCAAAGTGATAATTAAATATATCTTCTAAAGTCGCTTCTTCCACCTTCATGTATTTTTTCAATTCATTATCATAGGCAAAGTTAGTGTTTCCATAATGCATTAACGTTTTTTCTTATTCAATTAATGTCCAATTTTAATGATAAATGCTATAAAAACCGATGGCTCTTGCTAAAGCAGGTTCAGTAACTATTTCTCATCGATCTGGAACCTGTTCTTGACATTGATCATGGGGATCATCGTAATCAACAATTTGAACAAGATCATGGGCTGATATGGCTTTTTTATTTTCATACTTGATCAGTGCACAATGTACATCGACATATAGGCATCGATTTTTCGAAATTTTTGTTGGACCATTGGGAGATGTTAGAATCCAATGGATCCTTCTGAACATGCATTGTTGAAACTTGGTTAATTTTGAGAAAAATGGGTACTTTGGATCTGATATTTTCACAAAGTAAAGTACTATCCCATATTCCCAGGCTTTAATGACGGGGTCATTTGGAGAGATTAAATTTGCTAGGAAACTAACACCAACAACTCCAGAGTTATCAGAAAAGTAGATCATTGTACTTCAAGAGTCCCAAATATCATAGGAATAATGATTATAACAACCAATGCAGGCTGCATACCACTCACTGAACCATTTTTCTTGAACACGAAAACTTATTTTTTCTTGGATATCATAAAGACATCTAATGTAATTAACTTGTAACTCTAGAAGGGAAAATCTTTGGGCTATTAGGTAGGCAGAAGATAGTAGACCAAAGTGTCATCTACTTTTTGTATGGAAATCCAAATTATCAATCAGGACTTTATTAGAATGAGCAACCCGTTCTAGTAGTAATGACATCTCATTATGGATTTCCTCCTTTTCTGGCAAGAGATCTACTTTGATGATCACCATTGGCGAGTTCTCGAGTTAAACTATCTGCCAAAGAGTTCTTCAATCCCTATATATGTTCAATAGAGAAGGAAAACTGGTTAAGCCATAATTGTCAACGCAGGAGTCGCCCTTATGCTTGCATATTTGATTAATTCTTTTTCATAAAACTAAGTATTCCTTTGCAATCTGTTCGAATAAAAAAAGGTTTTATGGCTAAAAAGGTTAAGAAAATTTCAATTCTCCTTATGACTGTAAGTATTTCTTTTTCCATAGTTATATTTTACCTTATTAAAGCTTCCACTGTAATCTTTGCAGAGTTTTTCTCCTTCTTTGATTTTGAGTATCGCACTCCAGTGGTCATTGCTGGCATCTGTCTCAAGAACTAAATCATCTCCTTTATTAGGCAAATTAAGAATAGAAAGATTTTTACACATCTTTTTGAAGCTTTAAATAATCTTTGTATCATTAGTGCAGCGGCCCATGTCCAACTTACTTCTTTCTTGAGTTCCTGCTACAGTGATTTTCTCAATTTAGCTAAATCTTTAATGAAATCTGAAGCATAGGTAAGGCATCCAAGAAACCTTTCTAGCTATTTTCTATCTTCAATCTTTTCAGGAAAATTCTTTATTTTTTTCAGAATATGCTTTTGTAGGATTATTTATCCAGCTTTTATTTTTAAGCCAAATAACTCAGTTTCTTGTTCAGCGTAGATGCACTTGTTTTTATCAAGTGTGATACCATGATCAATGCATCATTGAGTGATAGCTAAAACATCATTTTTGTGCTGCTCTATGGTTTTGGAAAAGACATGAATGTCATCGATGTAAACTAAACAACAATGATTAAGGTCTTTAAAGATATTATCTATTCTTCTTTAGAATATTTGATATGCATTTTTAAAACCAAATGACATTACTATCCATTCATAATGTCCTTGTGGGGCACTAAATGCAGTTAAAGGAATACTTTTCTCATCCATTTTTATCTGCCAATAACCGCATTTGTAGTCCATTTTTTAGAACCAAGAGGCACCTTGAATTCTAGTGAAAATGACTGTTTTACTAGTAATGTAATAACCATCAAAGATAGTATTATCATTAAGTTTTTTTTAATTGATTACCATTCTCGCTTTTTCTCTTTTTTCTTCTGCATGATTTTTTACCATGAAAGCAGAGCTGGTATGAGGACCCTTGCTATTTCTGATTAATCCTTTATCCAAAAGTTATTTAATTTGTTTATCAAATTCTTGGATATCCTGGTACGTATACACCATTTGCTTGACTTGAATAATAGTATTGGGATTTAACAAAGTAATTTTTGCAAATGTCTTGTCTTTTTCCAAGAACTTTAGTTGATTATCATTGTATAGCTCTCTACATTATTGCTCTTGTTGTTTAACAGTCTACTCTTTAATAGATAACTCAAGTAGTGAGATTGTCAATGCTATCTCATGTTGTCCAGGTATTACCTTCTCACCATGCTAGCTGTGTGTAAATTGAATTTTCTGGTGAGTGTAAGCCTTGCTCAATTTTTCAATGGAAACTGAGTGACCAATGATTGTAAATATTATTTGATTAATGGTCTGTGTACATGGAGAATATAGTCTTGATAAATTATTTCCAATAATAGTATTGGGATTTAACAAAGTAATTTTTGCAAATGTCTTGTCTTTTTCCAAGAATTTTAGTTAATTATCAGAGTAGGGCTCTTTACATTGTTGTTCTTGTTGTTTAACAATCTGCTCCTTAATAGATAACTCAAGTAGTGAGATTGTCAATGCTATCTCACGTTGTGCGGGCATTACCTTCTCACCATGCTGGCTGCGTGTAAATTCAAGTTTCTTATTAGTGTAAACCTTGCTTAATTTTTCAATAAGAACTGAGTGACCAACGATTGTAAATATTATTTGATTAATGGTCTGTGTACATGGAGAATATAGTCTCTATAAATTATTTTCAATAATCATGTCATGAGAAGGTTGATCAGTAGTCCATAGAACTGGTATAATGCATTGAACTCCTCTTAATTCTATGGATAGCCTTTCTATGGCTTCATTGCAACTCATAATGCTATTATCAGCTATCCTCATTTGTAAAGGATTTTTAGCTTCTTTCCGTATAAACTCCAAAAATAATGATCCTTTCCCAAAGCATACAGAGCAAGCACTATCTATGTACGCACACAACTCATATTTATTATATCCCTCTAAGCATGCATTTATTGGGATACAAATGCTATTAGGATTTGTGTTGGTGACTTCAAAGCATATCTCCATAGTCATGTTTTTTACTAATTCATCTTCATAAATTGGCTCACTAATAGTTCTTGTTTTGTACTCAATGAACTTTGTATCTAGACTCAGACTTCGTTTTATGTTGGGTTTATAGATTCAAAACTCATTCTGTTCATTTCACTATTCATACTAACTGTATCATCTTCTTTAAGTTCTTCTTTAGTTGATGAAGATCCTTCTTCCCATTCTGATCCTGTACTCATGCTTCTTAATAATTGGGGTTTAGTGGTTATTTTAACATTCTCATCAATTTTTAATCACATTTTTCTTGTTGATTTTTGTAGCGTTGGCAAAGCTAGATATCCATGAACGATCAATTTTTATCTCCTGTGGATTGGATTTAATCTTCTGAATCTTTTGCATAGGTTTAGGACTTTCAAACTTTTTTGCTTCTATCATCGTCGCTTTAGCCTTTGCATCTATAGTATTATTCAGCTTATAGATAATTTTCTAAAATAACCTTAACGGATATCCCCCTTTTTCATGTCCATTCCGACAGTTTTTAACTTAAGAGATAGAAAATTTTTAACAAACTCATCTTTTAGACTCACATAATATCCAGGTCGACAATTGAATACGACTGATCTATTGTACAAGTTGGTCTTAATCCCTGTGATAATTTGATTATTAAATTTGGTATGTCTAATGTCACATAGCAAAGTATAAAGATCAATATCTTTGCTATAATATTGTAATGGAGTGATTTGCACTTGGACACTTCCAACATGAATATACCTATACTTTCTATCTTTGTTATTCTTAAGGATGTTTTCCCAATTAATGAGATTTACTTCTCCCACATCATACTCACAGTCTTTTATCTCTAAATCTCCCTCAATCATCTAGCACACATACTTACTTTTTAATTGAAAGATAGATATTTTATAGATCATATCGTTCTAAATTATGGGAAGAACTCAATCTCCTTTAACTTCCTCATGATCATTGTTTACAACAAACTCTTCTTCTTGAAGATCACTAAGACTAACTGAGCTACTTTCCATCATATAACTTGTTTCTTCATAATCACATTCTTCATATTTATTGTCCAAGATCATTTCAACAATCCCTTCATTGTTATTTAGAGCTAGGTCTAATGCCTCATCTTCATTATGCTCAACATAATCTAGGCTACCCAAGGTTTCGGTAAGCTTGTTATTCTTCCTATTTTTGTAGCCATTAGCATAATATCCTACTTTTCTGCATGCTCAACATTTGCAATTGTTTTTCCCTGCAGGACAATAAGTTTTCGTAAAAAATCTAGGTTTTTTAGGATTTGGTTTGTTCTAATATTTTCTTTTATATTTCTCTCCCCTTTGCTTATTAAAGCTCTTTTTCTTATGAAATTTTCTTTTTCGTCTGCTTTTAGGTTCTTTTCCCCATTGGTAAGGCGAATCCTAGTAAGTTAGGAATTACTTCTTAATATTCTTTTATTTTTAGAGATCAAGACATTAATCATTGACCCATTTTCTTAGTAAAGAGATTCTCGAACCAAGGTTATCAATGACATCTACTCATTCAAGTCATATTTTTCATTAATTATGAAATTTATAGGATATGGCAATTTGTCATAGAACATATCAAGATTGATTTCATTATGCCCAATTTTATAATAATATTGACTAAATTTAGCAATATAATGTTTCAGATATCTCATATCTCATAATTCTATATTATTAATCTTTCTCTGTCATTCTCTCGCCTTTTCTTCAAAATCAAGTTTAGCTCTGATAAATTTAGTTTCAACTTCCTTGCATAGATTTTTAAACATTGTAGCTGGCATTTTCATCATTCTTAATGAATTTTTACCATCTTTATTTAATGAATCATACCAGTCAGGTACAATATTAGAAAAACTATGTTTCGATGTAATTTAGCAAATTTGCAGCAGTCCATATAGTGTTTAGGTTTAAGACACTATTCATGCTTCTTTTCTAATGTTCAAATATTTCTTCTCTATTACTAGCTCCATCTATATTTAAGATGTATCCAGTCTAACTAATTTGGGTAAGGCCAACTTCTTCAAAAGTAGTAGTTTTCTTTGGGATGAACCCGAAGGAAAAATTGATTATTCATCATGTTGGAATGTACCTAGGTCTTATAAAGTAAGTATTTCTTCTAGAAGGCTTGCCAAATTTTTCAGGTTTAGGAACAACATTGTTAACCAGATTGGTCTCTATCTCCACCTAAGTCGAGTTCTTCTCCAATTTTATTAATCTCATCTTCAACAACCGTTTTATTATATTTTTTATCCAATTTTCTTCTGATTTCTTCTAAAGGTAACACATTAAAATCTTCTAGTTTAATAAGGTTCATCTGCTAATATATTTCTTCTTCTAATAATATATTATTAGTCACTTCATTATCATCAGATAATACGTCATATTATCATTAATTGCGCTCATGATTTTGTTTAATTCTTCTGGGTTTTGTTCTTTCTCGAACATATTCTATAGTTCTTCAAGAGTATACTACTTATATTCCTTCTTCTTCTTCTTTTTGTGTTTTTTTCAGCCAATTTTTCTCCTACTTCTTTTTAAATATTTATATGCAAAGGAAATGAAATCTTATTTTTGGGGCTTTGGAAATGATATTTGTGCTGAAATAGAGTACTAATACTAAAAATAGTTTTTTCACTATGTCTTACTTCGTGAACTAGAGAAAGATGAATTACTGATATTTGCTTCTTAAGTTCCTTGACTTTGGCCTTAATTTTTGCTAATGCTGCTTTTAATTCTAAAACTATATCAGTGATATAGTTTAATTGAGATGCTATTGGAGAAAGGTCTTCCAGAGAGTGAACAATATGTGAATAATTTGGTCTAGGGCAAGCAGATGATGATTCTAGGATTAATCACAGTTAATTAGCTTAATTATCTTAATTATTTTTTATCATATGGCTCTGATACCAGTTGAAAGAGGATCTCAAGTGATACTTGTAAGAAAAATTTCACATGCACAAATTTTAAGGGCTAAAAAGAAAATGTAAACAGTGAACAGTCCCCTTAAAATAGTTTCCACATAATATTGCCCTTTTTAAATATATTCTAATAACATGATCCCCTAGTTATAATTTTTACACAAAATGGGGTACCTGGCAGTGATATTTTCTCAATAAAGACTCAATATCCGTGACGTTTTTCTTCGCGTGCCTTGTGCTTCTGAATGTGTGCCAGAATTTTGTTTAGATTTTTTTTATGGCCAGTCTGTGTTGGAATTTATTGTTCTCCGACATATAGCCACTCCTACGCTAGTGTTTGAGCCTAAAAAAAAGCAAATGTGTTTCATAGAAATCGAACCTGTTTATTTTTAGCATTTTAAAGAAGTGGTTGGTGGATAGAAGTAAGTTAGAATAGGCCGTTGGACATTAGTGCTTGAGGTTTGAACCACCAAAAAAAAAAAAGGGTGTGTTTGGAGACTAGTGCTTGAGCCCACAAAAAAAAAAAAGGTGTATGTGGTTCATAGACTTCAGCCTGGTTCTTTTTTAACATAGAGAAGCGATTGACGGGCAGAACTAGGGTTAGAGTGGCAGATATTAGCTTCAATATGTTGAAAACCAAAAAATTCTTCATATAGCAAAGTTGCCACGCCAGCTCTTGCAATGCATTTCAGTTGCTTAGACCTCTTCAAGTTTAATTAGGCATTTCTTTGAGTGATCAGAACTCCATGGTGTAAAATTGAACCAGGAAAATATATCATCTCTCTCCCAAAAAAAAAAAGAAAAAAGAAACTCGAGTCTCTTTCTAAGGAGTACATAATGTACAATAAGTAGAAATGCTAGGATTATAGACCCCTACTTTTTTTAGTGCCTAAACCTTCTGATGCATAATAGTCCATAGGAGTACACAGCGTTTAGTTAAACTTGGACTATTCTAAATTACTCCAACCCAACTGGTTTTGTCTTGCTGTTGCAATTGTGCCACTCATTTCCATTTCGAGCAATGTAAACGTGATCCCTAGTATCTCTCATATAACTCCATTAAAACCTTATGATATGATTCTTGATCTTAATCACCTTCTTCCAGTAACAACAAATATCATCCTTAGAAATATACTTCGACCAGTTTTGAGCTTTTATGCAATGAGAATTAATACACTTAACCTAAAAGGCGTTCTTTTTATTGACAATTGCACATCTATGTTCGATGTCTATTCAATAAAGCATAATTCCAATTCCCGAGATCCTTAAATCCTTTGCCACCCATTTTTCTTTGGTCCAAAAAAAGGTTCAACCAAGGATTCAAAACGTGGTTTCGATCGTAATTGTGATTTCGATCGCGATATGAAAAAATCGTTCTAATGTAGAAATCACACTCCATATCATGACTAAAACGAGGTTCGACCAACTCAAAAATATTTTTAATACAACTGTTTCATCGTGACTCAGCCACATTTTGAATCCATAGTGTCGACCAGTCAAAGACCTTCCAGTGTAGTTGTCAACTCCTCTATGTAAGGAAATTCCTACAGATAGCCTCACCTCTTTTACCCACTTCATGAGGAGAGTAAAATTGTAGACTCAAAACTCATACACCTCCACTAAGACAATATTAAAAAGTGAACCCCAAAGTGCTCAAATGGTAGCTTACCCTTACACAAAGGCCAAAGCCAATCAGCTCTGACAGCAATGTTTTTTCTGATGCAGCAGTGACACCAGTTACCTATCACAATCGGAGATTTTTATTGATTAATCTCCATTCCAAAATCACCAACAACTCTATATTAAAACGCACATTTTTAAGGCTCTTGCAAATCAAGATACAGCTTAATTTCCCATTCACAACAAGCCTACTACTTGAGCTTGTTGGAAACGGGGATCTGTGTGAGGATCAGGCACGCTATGCAAAGGGCCTGACCAAGTTTCTGCATGCGCTGAGAAACCCTAGGGCTTTTGGTCTCCAGATACCACCCAAAAAACATGGAGTATCCCAAGAGTGTGGACACCAAACACAGAAAATGCAAAGGCTGGATTATAAAGTGCTCCTTGGCCAATCACAAAGTAACCACCCCAGCCCACAGCGGAGGTAACACCATCTGGGTGGCTAGCGTGACCTTCGGTAACCCCTTGGCCTCTTTGACCTCTCCATAATCGTCATCATGTGGTGGCTCAAGCTCCGGCTACGGCTCTGGCTCTGGCTCTGCATTTTCCGAGGGTCTTGGTTGATGTGGCTTGAACCTTTTGGCCTTGGTTGTCCAGCTCAGACAGTAGCGGAAACTTGTCCAGATCCTTGAGTTGGGAGGGACTTCTGGGAGTTGAATCTCCCCAAGAGTAAACCCCATCTCAGGATCTGCAACTTCGTGAATCTCATTGGGAGTAGTGATCTCAAAGCCTGATGCTAGTGACCCAAGCGTGTGAACAACAAACCCCATCTGGAGATCCTCACAAACCCCCTTGGAGCTTGCTTTTACAAGACCTAGACCAGGCCGTGTCAGCCACCAGTTGGCCCCGGTAACTTTCTTAGCCGTTTCCATCTCTCTCTGTCTTTCTCTCTCTGGATTTGATGTGGTGATTTTCTCTCTCTGTTTCAATATCTCTTTCTGTGACCAGGGGGTTATTTTTGTAATTTCACTAAGGGAAAGAACTAAGAAGATGGACGGTCGAACAAGATCCAGGCGTGTTTTTTGAAAAAATGTTTTAAGATACTTTTCCAATCCCATTAAACCCCCACTTTATTCCTTCTCATCTACCTAACCCTACCCACCCCCCAGCCACAGTGCATTCACATCCTCTCTCTCATCGCAAACCCACCCCAAATCAGTCATCACTTTCCAACGATGTGGCCTGTTGCGGTGACTTCAATGTCATCGGGGAAGATTCATTTTGGATTTCCTCCTCTTGGGTATCTCATCGCCACCGTTTTGGGTGTCTCAGCCTCATCCCTGGCGGCGCTGTCTTGGGCATTCAATCGCATCGACAAGGCGCTCAACGAATCGCAACGAGACTGGATCTTCTGGATAGATATCGCTCTTATACTGGCCGCTCCTCTCTCTCTCCTATCTCTACAAACGATGACGGCGAAGCCTAAACTGGGTCGTTGCTGTGGAATCGCATCTATCCTCTGCTTCATCGTTGCCCTTGGTTTACTACTCTCTTTCCTCCTCGTTTGGCTAATGGCCTCCTTCATCGTATGATCTTCCCCTGGTTTTCGAATTCAGCTTGTTTTCTTTTATATTCTGTCCTCCTTCATCGTATGTAATGTCATGTAAGGTAATATCAGAATGGGAAACTGCTGACACTTAAATGCGTTCGAGTTGTCAGAGTGTCTTTTTCATTCATATCCAGAAGAACTGTATTCAATGGGATGAATGTTTGTTTTGTGCTCTTATGTTGCATTAGTTTTGCCTAATTTGGTGCCCTCCTGACTCTTCAACGAAGATTGCTTTAGGTATGAACTACTTCAGGTTTTGTAAATGTACTTTAATTTGGCCGAGTCTCTTAATTTTTGATAGATAATTGTGCCTGGGAAATTTGGTTGCTATTTTCCAATTCACACCCATGGTTTGCATAGAGGAGACTCTGTCATCAAACTAGTTCGGATTTTTGGATTTTCAAATGTGTACGAGAGTGCTTTCTGTAAAACATCGATAAAAATAGATATCCAACTTTGAAATCATTCATTGCTAGGAATCATATTGTTCGATCAACACTTGGTCCTAATTGCTTGTGCAATGACTGCAATCCCTCAGATTGTTGAGGTCCTAGTGTTGCAAATTCCCCTCGCCACCAAATCTTGTAAATCTTTGTTCTTTCGCTAATTATCTTCTGATCTGTTAGAGCAACAGTATGCAACACTGATAGCAAACCTTAAAAGAGTTCAACAAAAAAGTGATTATCACATTAATTTGCTTTTTGACGGCAGATTTCAAGAAGGTAGTCTCTATCCAAAATCTAAGGGACAATTGCAAGCCGCAAGCATGGCACCTTGGGGTTGTAGTGATGTCTAGTCTCTGGGGTGCAAAAATTAGTTAACAATTGAGCTTCAAGTATATGTTTTGTTTTGTAAGCTATATATGAAAGTACATATTGGACTTTCAATGTCTAATGTTCCAAACATTTTCAAAGGGAAAATATTAATAAGCATTTCTCTACGCATGAAATGTAGTACATCTTCCAATATCAGATTCACCGATTGCGACAACCAATACAATAACGCTACAGCCTGTAGAGAACATAATGGCAGGATTTCGCAAGCTGCTCTTTCGTGATGGCCTGTCATATCAGGAAATTGAGAATCCTTCATGTTACGTCACAGAGAGAGAGAGAGAGAGAGAGAGATCAGAGGACAGCACTGAACATGTTAAGTCATTCAAACTGCAGGCGTCATGAGGAGTCAGATATATCATTCACAGGAAGAAAAACGAATGAGAATATTCCATGTAAATTGAAACTGGAACTTAAAAGAACCGCAGAGAAATGTCAAAAAGTAAGACACAAGTTGGCAAACATGAGACCAAGAAAGAAAAGAGTAAACTTGAGCTGAGAAGCTATAGTCTCTCCAATCATCCTTGTATATCCCCTTGTTGATGTGAACTGTAAATATTCAAAGCAGTTAATCACATCGTCCACCAGAGTTAAAGATGTGCGAGTAGCGTACATGCTACTGCCATCAATGCCATGGAACATAAATGAATTTACAGGCACAATAAAAGAGCTCATCTGGACTAGAAAAATTCACATTGATTCACAGCAAGGATTATGAAAGTCATCAATTAAGATCCCCACCAGGGATCAAAAGGATGAATGCCATAGAAATAAAAGAGACTCCCATCATGATATTCATTTCTCGACATCAAAAGTGTTAAACTACTAAGGTAAAAAAAAGTCTTCAATGCCTTTCATGTAGTACCATTAACAGCAGCCTCAAACAGTCTCTCAGATCTCTGGCTAGAAAGAGTCGTAAGAACCTAAGCTTGAGAAGCAACCACAGAAGGAGAAATCCTAAACATAAGATTGACAAATCTCTTAGAAAACAGTTTCCAGAGACGAGCAATTATACTAAAGATCTTAATACAGAACATAAAACTTCATAGATCAGAAGTACCCAGCGACGTCTCAAGTGACGCCACAATGCAAATGCCTCGAGAATCTGTGAAGACATTGTTCCCTCACAAAGAATCACATTGTTTGTTCAAAACCTCCTCCTAATGTGCAACAACTCCGTTTGCGGTCCTCCTGCAGCTGCTGTTGCAATTTCCCTTGCGGCATGTGCACCCAACATCATTCTGCCAGCATCAAATGAGGGTGCAACGAGCTGATTCACCGCAATATGACAGTTACATATATCAAATTAGCATGATACCCAGCATGATATCCACATAATTGAAGCCTGTGAAGCTCTGTTCAAGAGGAGAGGAAGAAGGAGCAGAGAAGAGACAGAAAGATTTTTAATTTCCTTTCTCTCTTGAACCTTGTCTTTCAGAGGGGAGTAAGGACTCAGGAGGAGCAAAGAAAATTCAGTAAAATAGATCTTGCCTTTAGCTTTTTCCAATTCAGACACCTATATCCAGATTTCAGAGAAGAGTATATGACAAGTTGACAACTTTCTTTGATCTTATTTACTTTTGTACTCTTATTATATATGAGCAGAGCTCTGAAAAATTGCCGTTAGAAACCCCCAAACAAAGCCTGACAATTCCTTAAATTGCATCCATCTGGCTTAAGACCCAATTCAAAGCCCAAGTACCCTCCTAAGGTCGGACACTCCGACACAGTGCTACAGTTGAAGAGCCTTGATTCCAAAAGCGTATAAAAGTCCACGAAAGCTGACTCGCTCCTTTTTGCAGTTTGGTGCACGGACTGACAGACAATACTCCTAGCTTTCCTTATCAAAAAAAAGAAAGAAAAAAAAGACAATAATCCTAGCTTCTATTATCATTTGTCCCTGAACTTGGGCATGTCAGATAGATAGCATACTTGGACGGTCAAAATTCGACTGAAATCCCATAAAATTTCTTTAAAAAGCCAATTCTATTTACTTGGATTCATACCAAATGATAGCCCCTCGCAGAGTTAAAAGACATAGATGATAATTAAGCCAAACATGCTTTAACACAAGCGTTCAATTGTATGTATCATTGGGTCTCAGATACACAGGTTATGAACTTCCTTGACCAAGCAGGAGGGGGAAACGAGACAAACAAAAGATCTTGAACAACATAGCATATCTATACCCACACCATGGAAGTCCTGCCGCAGGGTGTGGGGGGTCAGTCTGATGTTGCAACCTCACCTTTAGATTATTGAATTATAGAGAGGCTGATTCCTTTAAACCCTATATCTAAAACCTATAAGTGCCAACTACTCTGTAGAACGGAAACAACATGATAGTTTGGAGATCCATTTATTGCATTTTGCTTATATTCCATTACTATCCAAGCTAAAAAAATCACCCAAAATCAGGTTTCCAGCAGTCCAAAAAGTGGACATACTTCAAAACACAACATAATTCATTAATGACAACAGTCTTTCAACACAGCTGACCAGCGCAGCTAAGAGATCATTCATGAAGTAATCTAAAAGCTATGCCATAATTTGTACAATGTATTCCCAAGTTATGAGTTCTATGCATTTACCTGAGGCATTTCTAATCAACAAAAGAAGCCACTGCATGGCTTCCATTGAAGGTAAGCTTCATGGATAAGAACTCCAATTTACAAAAGATAGAGTGAACAATTGATTTATGCCACAAACAAAAACAAAAACAAAAATATTTAGGCACTAAACCAATAGGACTTTGGAAATTTTCACAAAACAAGGCTTGAGAATTGAAATTTGAAAAGAACAGACTCAAAAATAATTTCATACGGCGAGAAACTAGAAGGCCGAAAAATGACTAACTGAGAGTGTCGCTGGAGAGATTGTACATAATTGATGATCTCATCAAGGACAAGTGCTTTTCCAATAATCTGAATCAAAACAGGAAGAAAAGCAAGTTACATGATTGCAAAAGAAAATTGTCAAAAAATATTTACTACAGCGATACAGCTTGACCACCAGAAAGGCAGAAAATGGGACAGTTTTTCTGCTCCAAGGCGCCATAATAAATTAATAACTCTCAGGTTATCCAACTAAAAAGTGAGAACTAGTCAATACCAATTTATCAGACAATGTCATAAACCTTAGTGCATGAAGAAACCAAATCTTTTAAATCTTCATTCTTTCACTTACCTTTTCGCTTGTAGCCTAACAGAGCAACAGCAAGGAATGCTGACAACAAACCTTAAAAACTTAAACTATTCAGCGAAGCTAAAAACATGAGACAAAGAAGAACACAAAGTAAAGAACTCCAGGGACGAGCCATTTTACGGTGTTTATCATGTTGATTTGCTTATTCACGGCAAATTCCAAGAAACAAGATAGTGCATCCAAAATCAATCAAGATAATTACTCCGTCAGCCAACCTGTGGCTATCTGTAGCTTGGCCCTTTCTCCTCTGACATGAATATAATCTTTTGGTCCTCAGCTGGCTTATCATCCATGGAGTCTAATGTTCTCAAGCATTTACCATTATATTCCTTCTCTAAAATATGTAGGTCATTACCAGTGGGTTACAAAATTCAATTCATCATACATACACCAAAGGCCAAAGACAAACTGGCAGCACTAGCCCAAATTCCTATCCATGTATTTTTTAAAAATTGCCAGTTCTTAAATGCTAAAATAATAAATTCAAGACAAATTTACAATGCACCTCAGCTAATGTGGCGCTCTCTATGCTCCAAGAAATGCAGGAAAAGGCTTAGTTTATCAAGAATTCTACCAGCACTGAATTTGAATTTGGAAGGCATCCTTAGCAACAACAGAACATCCAACATAGTGGAGATCCGAAGAGTTCTGTGAAAGAACTATGGCTTAAAAAGCTGCCAAAGTAAGGAGGAGCCTATCTTTCATTTGTCCTCACAAGCATGGTTTCTTTATATCTCAGTCTTGATGTGTTTGTCTTTCTTTGCCTTGTGTTGTTACAGTCAATTGCATCACCAGAGAAGAAAAAGAGATTCTTCAGCACACTCACTTAGCCATGTATTCCCACCTCACAACCTTCCTCCCACAAAGACAGATTCTTAAGCACATAACTCAGCAAACTGTGCTGTTACCCGGTTCAGTGTCAACTATCAAAGGTCTCCTTCGAACAAGCACTTTACAATGCCATAGTTAAGGATCCCTCTGGCTAATCAAGAAACTCAAGACACCCCCATCCCCTATCTACCAGAGGGGGGGGGGGGAGAGGCAGGACAATGAGGAGAAAGTTCACTACCTTCAAAAACTCTACACAGTACATCATGCAACTTCCAGACCTACTTCTAACATTACGCAGCGAAGTCACCAGCTAAGCTAACAAATATTTGTCAGAACTTCAGTTTAGGAAAGTTACATTCTTTGCCATCTTCCCGAAATGACATAATAACACTTTTGCCATTCAAGAAAAGGTTAATACCAGCCTCCCACAATTCAGAGAATAATTATGAATATGTGTGACGGTGTTCCTGCAAAAGCTGGTTCTAGCTTCTAAAAGACAATATTGTAAGGTGGCGTTTGACAAATATACACATGTTTCTGGACTCTAATCCTCATGAAATATGCACAAAGAGTGGCACATATGAAAGTCTAAAAGATCACAAACAGCATGGTAAACCAAAAAGCCTTCTGGTGCAAATCAAACACTAAATCCCAGATTGTCATGCCAGAACAATCAACAGATTAGACTAAACATTTCAAACCTAAGTTCCACAATCCTAATTCAAAAACCATACGAACAGATAATACGAATTATAAGTACCTCATCACTATGAAAGAATTTACGTGAGATTTTTTATTAGGGTTGTTTTGATTTAAAATATATATAAATTTCAAATATTAACACTTTGAATCTTTTGCTAATTTGTACCTTATCTAACATATTTTGTCTTTGACGATCCGCATTAATTAAAACTTTTTTGTTGCAATAATTTAAAGAAAAAGGATCTAATATCTCTTTTATATAGATTTATTGCATGTAGTTGTCCTCATTTATTTCTTTGTTTGTAGTAAATATTTAGATAAAACCAACAACTTTTTTGGTTTGACAACTACTTCATTTTTTTCCTTTTTCCTAAAAAACAAAAAGATAATTGTCATTTTCTTTATAAGTATTTACAAAGAATACAGGAATAAATTGTGAAGGAGATGCAAGCTATATTTGTTTCCGTGAATTATAATAGTTGCGGATTTTCGGGTTCAAGTTAACAATGTAGGTTAATAATTTTATTAGCTATGATTTAATACATTAGCTATATTCGATTATTTTTGCATGTCAATTAAGAATGTAAATCTATGTGATTCGGTTTTTAAAAATTTTCTTAAGTACTATGTGAATTAGATCGACAAGAGATTGTGCGGGATTAGCAAGACAAATTAGGCTATTCTATGGTAGGAGTCAAGTGGGCTTTATGTTTTAGGCGGTTAGGCCCAGAGCCACTAGGTGGGTCACCAAACTGAGGGGGGGGGGGGGGAGAAATTCAAGCCAAAACAAATCAGCCAGCCGCCTCTTCCCCCTCAAGGCCTCAGGCATTCAATCCCCACCGTTTCTACCCAAAACAGAGAGAAAGCGAGCGAGGGTGGGAGGAAGAAGAAGGCGAACAAAACGGGTCATTGAGCTTGGATTAAGGTGGGTACTTCCTTGCTTGCTAAATTAGTATTAATTCATAAAATTAAAGTGAATTTTTGAGCTTGTGTGGATAGTCGACTACTTAGCCAAAATTGCCATCAAACTTGTTATGTTGCTAAAAAATGTCATCGAATTAACTTTGTACGTAAGCGTGTCACTAAACTCTATTATTATTGTCAATTTTGCCACTATGACCGGTTGTAGCAAGTAAAGGAGTGTTTTGCCGATGGAAGTGAAAAGATTTTGTTTGTGGGCCTTGAAAAATACACGAAAAATGAACAAAAATCATTGACTACTCCTAAACCACCCCAGTCTGCCATGGCTCTCAGTTCATCTTCCTCCCCATCCCTCTGAACTTGCCCTTTGAAGAAAGCCTTAGAAATCCACAAAAGCACTCCCCTTCTACTTCTTTCTCCTTATTGATAATCACCAGGTAAGCACTCCCCTTCCACATGAGCCAACTTTCTTCTCCCCCTTCTATTTCTTTCTCTCTCCTCTTTCACTTTAGATTAGAGTAGAAACCCGCACCCTTTCCTCTGGCTTCTTTGACCCAACTCACTAGCACAGCACCATCATCAGCATCGCCACGATTTTGGGCATCATCATCTCAACCATCATCTGTGCACTACCCATCTTGGAATCCCTCCAACCACGAGGGCCATCTTCACCATCCAACTTAGCTCAAAATTAACGCCTGGATCGAGAGGACAAACCGATCTTTGGGTGGAAATAAAGCAAGGGTACTAACGATTGAAGGTTCAGCAAGGGTTTTAGGGAAGATTTAATTTCACTTTTAGATAATTTTTAGGGTTAATTTAGGGTTTAGCTTCATTGTCCATTTCCCATGTTTCTTCTTCAAGTTTTAGATCTAATTTTGAGTTTTAGAATTTCATGTAATTTTATTTGAATCCTTCGAGTTTCTGGGCTGAATTCACTAACTTTGACTCGAATTTGTGATATCTACGTTTAAACTCGTTCATAGTTGGTTCAATTCTGCTGTTTCCCCCCTTTTTGCTGGAACTCGAAGTATTACAATGGTGACTCCACCATTGTTGGTGAGCTTCGAAGCTTGGTTGTAGTTTAAATTTGGACAACTTTCTAATCCCTCTTCCCCTGTTCTTGTCTTGTACTTGATTGCCATTTTTTCTTTCGATTTATTTTTCATTTTTTTGGGATCAAGTTTAAGATGGTAGGGTTGTCATGTTCATTTGATTTTGAAGCCGGTTTTTTTCTTGTTGCTTCACTCCTTCCATTAATGGAGCTCACAGAACCTGAGTTGATCCTTGAAAGGGCAGGGTAGCGTATGACTTCTCTTCAATTGTCTAATGCTTGACTTGGTTCAATTTCCTTCCCCTGTTTTTGTGCTATTCTTGTTTACTCCCTCTATTCACTTCTACTGAGGACTGAACATGGTGAAATATCCATCATTTGGGCTTAGCCATAGGAAGCTAGGAATGTCACGGTTTTTTGCTTTCTACCCTTGTGTCCATTAAGGGGGAAGATAAGGAAGGGAACGCTGAAGATTAATTTTAGTTTTAAGACATTTAAATTTTAAAGGGAAAATAAATAAAAATTGGCTGCAGCAGGTTAAAACAAGTCACAGTGGCAATTGACAATAATAATAGAGTTTAGTGACACGCTTAGATACAAAGTTAATTCGATGGCATTTTTGACCGAAACCAAAAGTTTGATGGTAATTTTGGCTAAGCACTCGTGAATAATCAAATGATATGTCGGTGATCTTCGATTCCCAATTTAGTACTGATTTTGAACTATTTTGGAGCTTAGCAATGAAATTTGATTGATTGTGGCAAGTTAGTTGAGTTTGAATGTTCGATTGCAAGTTGATCGAAAAAAGCTGGCTGGAGTGAATTGTGGAAGAAAAGATGAACTGGCTGAGTTCATGATTGCATTTGAATGATTGACGATATTTGAGGTTGAACTTTGGGTGGCGATGTTAAAATGTGAACTCCAAGTGCTGTTTGCAGGAACTGAACTATTACATCGGTTAATTGAAACATACAACGACGTGTTTGCTTATAAGTTCCACCCTAAGTGTCTATACATGAACTGTGAGCTTGGTTTGGCTTGAATTGTTGTTAAACGTTGCTAAAACCACTTTGGAGGGCTGATGTAAATAGGTTAATCTCATATGAATATGACAAAGTCATAGTAGTCTCACGTATTTTTATTGTTGTTGTTTCATCCGATTATGGAGTGACAAATTTCATAGAGTATTATTTGGAATACATCACGAAAATTTGCTAAAGGTGAAATTGTAGGTGGACTAAAAAAGGTGACAGTTTTATCATTTTATGACTTAATTTTATATGTATATTCTTTTCCTTTTTTTATGATAAAAGTTACCCAAGAACTGGATTGGTTTGAACTTTGGCCTTACAAGTTACAACTTTACAAATTACTAAGCCTATTATACTGTCTCTTTTGAACATTAATTTAGTTTTTATCAAATTTTGATATTATACTTCAAATTTTGAATTAAACTTATTTTCAGTTACAAAATGTGATCTATAAGATGCTTCAAACATAAGCAAAATATGATTATACTATTTAAAAGGTTCCATAAAAATAATGAGTCTCACATAAACAACTATTATGACTTTTTGGTTTGGGGGAGTGTTAAGGGGATGTAGAAGGCACCAGAGTAAATATAAGCATGATTGAAATATACTTCTTAGATAACAAATCACCAAAACTTTGCCAATTTAATAGTTGACATCAATTCTTCCTTATCCCTCCCCGCCCCCCCCCCCCCAAAAAAGTTTGCATCAAGATTATGTTACGGTTTTAATTTGTCTTGAATGAGTGCTATTGTTGCCCTAATCTTACCTTGCAATAAGATTTCGATTTTATGTTTCTTTCAAAATTATTCTCATTTTATGAGTCCTTGTTTAGGTTTCTTCTTACGTTGGGGTTTTTGATGGGTTTTACACAAAACATCTTGAGCCTTTCAAACTGGGTAGGTATATCAAAGTCTGGGCTTTGAAATTTGAATACTCAAGCAAACATATTTGGTACCGTCGCCCCCTACAGATATTACTTAGCCATTAGGAAAATCTTTGTTGCAGCAACAAAAACTCTACTACAATCACCATACAAATCAAAGTTCATCTTTCTTTTAACACTTTCACCCCATAAAGACTCGAACTTTAGCAGTTGATAGAGATGGCAACTTCACAATCACCAAATGTATTCATTCCTGAAGAATGGTCTGACGCTGTTGAATCAATAGTCCGCGATTCAACTAGTTCACTTCCTCCCATTACCTTTATTTGTGGCCCAAAGAACAACGGCAAAACCACCTTCTCTCCTTATCTTCTCAACAATTTATTTCTCAGGTTTCGTTTGCTTTTCTAAAGTTGCTTTCTTTTGAATGGTACGTTTGATTTGGGCAATACTTTCATCTGGGTATTTATTATCTCATCTTGAATTTATCTGGGAAATTGTTCTTTTGGTACTTATCTAAACAAAATTTGTCTGTTTTTGTTTTTTATTAAGCGCATTTGTACGTGCTCGAGGGGTTTAAGGATAGCTAATATATTCGATTCAACGTTACTTGAATTGGGTTTATTCGATTTCGTTGTTGAGTATGCATGTTCATCAAAACATGGTATTGAATTTGAGCTGATTCTCGAATTATACAACATTTTCTCTTTGTATGTGGTTCATGGCAGTTTGTTTGCACATGTTGTAGTCTTGTAAAAATACTTTCTTATGTACCAATAATTAAATGGTAGCATGTGATCTTCTACCTATATAACAATTCCATTTGGAATAGTTGTTTGCCGTTAAAGTGAATGGTATGATTTAGAGTTGAGATTTGTGGGCATTACCTTTTCACCATGTTGGCTACGTATAAATTTAATTTTTTAATGAGTGTAAGGCTTGCTCAATTTTTCAATAGGAACTGAGTGACTATTGATTGTAAGTATTATTTGATTAATGGTTTGTGTGTATGGAGAATATAGTCTCTGAAAATTATTTCTAATAATCATGTAATGAGCAGGTTGATCAATAACCCATAGAATTGGTATAATGCATTGAACTCCTCTTAATTCTATGGATATCCCTTCTATGACTTCATTGTGACTCATGATGCTATTATCAGCTATCTTCATTTGTAAAAGATTCTTATCTCTTTTACACATAAACTTTGGAAATAATGATCTTTTCCCAAAGTATGTAGGATAACCACTATCTATGTAGGCACACAACTCATATTTATTACATCCCTCTAAGCATACATTTATTGGAATATAAATGCTATTAGGATTTGTGTGGGTGACTTCATAGCATACCTCTATAGTCATGTTTTTGACTAATTCATCATCACAAATTGGCTCACTAACAGTTCTTGTTTTGTATCCAATGACCTTTCTATCTAGATTCACACTTCGGTATACACTAGGTAATGCATATTCAAAACTCAGTCTTCTCATTTCAGTAGTCATACTAATTGTGTTACCTTCTTTAATCTTTTTTAGTTGATGAAGATCCTTCTCCGCACTCTGATATTATACTCATACTTCTTAATAATTGAGGTTTAATGGTTATTTTGCCATTCTCATCAATTTTTATCACATTTTTTCTTGTTGATTTTTGTAGGGTTGGCAAAGCAAGATATCTATGACCTGTCAATCTTTATCTCTTGAGGATCATATTTAATCATCTGGATGTTTTGCATAGGGGTAGGACTTTCAAAATTTTCTGCTTCGATCATTTTCACCTTAGTCTTTGGGTCATAATATCATCCAATTTATAGATCATTTTTCAAAATATTCTTAATGGATATCCCCCTCTTTTCGTATCCATTCCAACACTTTTTATCTTAAGGGATAGAAAGTTTTATCAAACTCATCTTTTAGACTCACATAATATCCAGGTCGATAATTGAATGCTACCAATCCATTACATAAATTAGTCTTAATCCCTGTGATGATTTGATTATTAAATTTAGTATGCGTAATATCACAGAGCAAAGCATAAAGATCAATATCCTTGTCGTAATACTGTAATGGAGTGATTTGAACTTGGATACTTCCAACATGGATATACCTATATTTTCTATCTTTGTTATGCTTAAGAATGTTTTCCCAATTAATGAGATTAACTTCTCCTACATTATACTCACAATCTTTGATTTTTATATCTCCTTCCATCGTCTCGCAAACATACATACTTTTTAATTGAAAGATGGATTTTTTATAGATCATGTCTTTCTGAATTATGGGAAGAAACCAGACCCCCTTAACTTCCTCGTGATCGTTGTGTACAACAAACTCTTCTCTTTGAAGATCACCAAGACTAACTGAGCTACTTTCCATCATATGACTTATTTCTTCATAATCACTTTCTTCATATTCATCGTCCAAGATAATTTCTATAATCCCTTTGTTGTTATTTAGGGCTAGGTCTAATGCCTCATCTTCACTAAGCTCAACATAATCTAGGCTACACAAAGTTTCATTGAGCTTTTTATTCTTCCTATTTTTGTATTCATTAGCATAATGCCATACTTCTCCGCATGCCCAACATTTGCAGTTGTTTTTTCCTGTAGGACAATAAGCGCTTTCCTAAAAAATCTTCGTTTTTAAGGATTTGGTTTGTTATGATATTTTCTTTTATATTTCTCTCCTGTTTGCTTATTAAAGCTCTTCTTCTTATAGAATTTTCTTTTTCTTCATCTTTCAGGTTCCTTTCCCCATTGGTGAGATGAAATTAATAACTCTATCAAACAGTTAGTATTACAAATACAACTCATAAACTTAACATTTGAAAGCACGTTAAAACCTAAACAGAAAAGAGAATATACACCAATAGAAATTAAAATTCCCGAAAAAATAACACCCAACAGTGACGATGCTAAATATATTGAGCGATATCAACATAACGTAATCAAAGAACAAGCAGAAACTATTCAAAAGGCTATCGAAGAAAGACGATTAATTAAAGCCAAAGAACAACAAGATGAAGAAAGTGGCCAGCAATGAGTGAATATAACAAAGAAATTGAAGAACTATTAAATGACTTCGAAAATTTACAATTGACTGAATTAGTAAAACAAGTAAATATGCAAGTAAGAACACCCACAGAAAGTGGAGGAAGTAATCATCCAAATAACTTTGAAAGAGGAGAACCCTCTAATCCTTTTCAAAACAATCACAAGAACAAACATACCGAAAACTTTAAAAGAAAATTTTCTAAAAAATCTATGACAAATGACGAATTTAAACCTAAAAATCCTTTACAACTCGAACCTGTACCAGCATGGGGATATATTTTAAATTTAGATTGTGTAACAGATAAAAGAGCGACTATAGACAATTGGGGATATTCAGTAATACTATCATTATTACAAGAACCAACACATGCAGCAGAAGGAAGAGATGTAAATGCTATTTACAACTTAATAATTTTCTCTTTCCAAGGAATTGTGCGAAGTTGGTATTACGGATTATCTAAAACTGTACGAAATATAATTGAAGTTGAAGTAAAAACAGTCTCACTCAATCTATCGAGTATGGAATATGGACTTTTGAAAAATACTTAATTGGACAATTTCAAGGATTTGATTATGCCCAAGATACTGAACTTAATAAATGTGAATCTCAAAAAGAAGCATTATATAAACTTACAAACTTACGAATTTGCAACCTATGTAATTACAAAAACTTCTTTTGTGAATTCGATAAGTATTATTATGAGCTATATGACTCAAGAGAAAATCAAGAAAATTACATACAACTGCTATTAAACAAATTCCCTCACCCTTGGAATAAATATTTTTCAGATAAGTTTGAAAATTTTGTTAAAAATTCAACAGTTATCCGAACTATAGCCGCAGTACAATCCTGCATAAACCAAGAAATGACAAAATTATGTTTAGAAGAACAAAGAAGAAGATATATAAAAGAAGTAACTTTATGCTGTGAAAATGTTACTGAACCAGGACAATATGGATGTGAAAATTATCCTAACTTTCGACCCAAACGAAAAAGAACTCCAAAACGAACAATAAAGAAACCTTTAACAAGAAAGACACTAAGGAAAAAATTCTCAAAAAAGAAAACATTTACGCCCAAGAAAACAACAACAGAGAAAGCAAAATCTGAAAAATCAGTAAATAAACCACAGAAAAGTAGTAAACATTTTCGACATGAAAAACTAACTCAAGAAAATTTTAATCCACAAAATCGATACTATAAAAGAAGTAAAAAACCAACTTCATGCCAATGTTGGAATTGTGGAGAAATTGGACACAAGTCGATTGACTGTAACAGAAGAAAAGTAAATATAGTTAAACTCTTTTCCGAAGAATTTGATGAAATACAAGAAGAATTATATCCTATAACAGAAAATAATATGCATGAAACAATTTTAAGCTGTTATGAATCTATAAGCTTAGAAACTGAAGATAGTACATCAGAAACAGAAGACTATTCAGATTCCGAAGATGAATACTGAAGAAACAGAAATTATGCAGCAACAAGAACAAGAAAATAATGAAAATTATACGGGAATAATTACTTTTAGTCAAAGACTTTTTGAAAAAATTATGGCAACAGATTTATCATTAAAGGATCCTCGAACATTCATGAAAAAAATTAGATGAATTTTTAACACGAAAATCGGTAAGATACTTTAAACTCTACACTACCGAACAACCAGTTCAAATTCAACATTTACAGGGAAATATTCGTTTCAGATTAATGACTCGAGAAATAATAGACAAATTTTTATCAGAAATCCCAACTAAAGATAGAAAACTCATTAAATATGTTCATTTACAAGGAATACAAATTGCTGTTAACGCTTGTTTTCAAGAAGGAATCAACTCTCCTATTATTTTATCACTACATGACCAGAGATTTCGAAATGTTCAAAATAGCCATTTAGGAACGTTACAAGGAAACCTAATTTACAAAAAATTAATTTTTGAATGTTACCCAAACTATTCTGTAACTCTCCAAAGCAGAAATATAGAAGATACGTTAAACTTGCAATTCAAACTCTTAACAGATATCGGATTACATCCAGGAAATGATGCATTATCCTTTTATTACAGATGATTATACATATTTTCTAATACAAACTTTCCAATAAAAGATTTTAAGCAAACAGGTAAAATAACCGTTGATCCAATCTTTTCAACTGTCAGCACTATCATCTCCCCTCCAATACAAGAAGCCAAAATACCTGCATTAACAGATTTTCAATTAGTAGAGCATGATGAAGCATCAACCAGTTATCAAACATCTAGACTTTCTTATACAGAAAGAGGTATAAGAGTAGCTAATCAACCATTTTTAACACGAAGCTCTAGTACAACAACAATCCCTCGAACTATACCTCCTTTACTTAAACCTCCTCCGAATAATACCTATAAAGTAAAATTGGATTATTTTAATGGACAAACTTGGATTACAAATAAAATCTTAATTGATACTGGCTCATCTCAAAGCCATTGTATCCCATTACCCTTATCAGCCTCAATAGCTACAGAATATAACTTTGTTACCTATAATGGTCAAAAAGCAACTTTAAATCAACAGTCTAGAATCATGATGAAAACTCCCACATCCACATTACTAGAATTTGATTGTTATATTGATCATTCTATAAAAAATGAATTTTATCATATACTCTTAGGTATGAACTTCCTAGACCAATATACGAACTATGAAATTGGACCTACCCATATAACTCTTTTGAATCAAAACAGTTTCATTATTCTTGATCGAATATGAAGCAACTAGAAATACCTATTCTCACCTGTATCGATGTAACTGTTCAAGAATTAGACATTACAACCACCGCTTTGATTGACACAGGATCTGAAGTAACTTTCTTTCAAGACTTTTTACTACCCAAGTGGGATAAACTCCCCAATGACCGTAAAATCAGAATCAAAGGCGTTCATCCTGTTCCCACCTATTTAGATTTAGTACAGAACAATGTTTCTATTATTTTAGGAAACAAAATTCTTACTATACCTACGGTTTTACAATATAACTCTGGTTATGATATTCTATTAGGAAATGATTTTTTAAAACAGTTTGTCAAATTTACACAAACTCCTTACACCATTTATCTTACAACCAAGTGTGGTCATACTTTAAAAATACCCACTCTAAAACATCCCTACAGAGTACGCCCGAAGCGTAGTGGACATGGTTATGAACAAATCGCCCTTCAAATTCATGAACAAAAACCCATTTTCTCAGTTCATATTATCAAAAAAGAAGAGCTATTAGCAAAACTAAAACGAATCTGTTCTGAAAATCCATTACAATTCTGGAAACCTAAACATCCACGAGCTAAAATAGAATTAACACAAGAAATCTATATTAAAGAAAAACCTATGTTGTATTCTGAAGATGACATTAAAGAATTTTCTATTCAAATCAAAGAACTTTTAGATAAAAGACTTATCAAACCATCTAATGGTGCATACTTTTCACCAGCCTTTTTGGTATTTAATGAAGTAGAGAAACGAAGAGGACACGCTAGAATGGTTATCAACTATAAAAAGCTTAATCAGTTTACAAAGATAGACAACTACTTTCTACCAAATAAAGAAGTATTAATTAACCTTGTGAAAAATAAAAAATTCTTTTCAAAATTTGACTGCAAATCTGGATTCTGACAGATAAAAATGGAAGACACTAGTATAAAATATACCGGCTTTAGTACTCCTCAAGGCTTTTATGAATGGATTGTTATGCCTTTTGGACTAAAAAACGCACCAAGAATCTTTCAACGAAGATTGGATAATGTATTCAAACATCTTCACAATTTTCTTATTGTCTATGTAGACGATATCCTTATCAGTTCAGACACTCTTGAAGAACATCGTGAGCATCTCAATACATTTTTAGAAATAGCAATTCAAGAAGGAATTTGTCTTAGTGAGAAAAAAGCCACTATTGAGAAAGAAAAAATTGAATTTTTAGGCTTTGAAGTTGGAATTAACGGAATTAGTTTACAACCACATATCTCTAAAAAAAATTATGGAGTATCCCGACCAATTGCGAACAAAGAAACAAATTCAAGGTTTCTTAGGACTATTAAACTACGCTAGTTCTTATATACCAGAATTGGCCAAGAAGAAGAAAGAATTACAGAGTTTACTTCGCAAAAACAATACTCTTGGTTGGATAGAAAAACATACTGACATTGTTAAAAAACTAAAAACAGAATGTCAACAACTCCCCTGTCTTAGACTCCCTGAACCTAAAGACAATTTAATTCTGCAAACAGACCCATCTGACAAAACATGGACAGTAGTCTTAAAAACAGATCTAAATGAAATTTGCGGTTATCATAGTGGAACCTTTTCTGAACGAGAAGAAAATTATAATACTATGGAAAAGGAACTCTTAGCAATTATTAGAGGAATTACCAAATGGAGACTCTTTTTGCTACCTAAGTCATTTAAAGTCTTAACAGATAACCAAGCAGCAACTACTTTTGTAAAACAAGCTTTAGACAATGGACCTCACATGCGTAAATTACACCGATGGCAATTATTTAATACGATTTATGAGCATGTTGCAGGAAAAACAATTTTATTGCAAATTATTTAACAAGAGAACATGAGTTCAACGGACAAAGGTAAAGCTCCAATGGAACAAACAGACCATACTCAGCTGATTCAGAACTTTGAAGATATTCTTTTAAACATAAATGAATACTGCGAAGCTGTAAATGATAAGATCGAAGTTATTGAGGAAATTGTTGTAGATCTTAGAGCTGATTTTGGAAAAGCTCGAGACCTAACAACCTATTTCCATCAAACTCTTGAACAGCTCAAAAAGAACTCTTCAACTATCGATTTGAAAAAAGTCCAAACTGAACAATCTGAACTCTCTGAACTTTCTTTTCGGCCCAATCAGGGAAAAGCTTCACATCCCCTCTCTGAAGAAGAGAAAGAGAAGCAACAACTTAAAGCTAAGCTATTAGCTGCAAGACCAGTTAATCCCAATACTGGCACCCGAACTATTGAGCTCTCTAACTCTTTTTACAGAAACTTTCATGAAGCCACTGTTCTCTCTTATCAAAAGATCTCCGGATTACCTGAACTCTATTACAATCCCAGAGACTCTCTATTCCCAAGGATCCTTGCATTCTCAAAAGCAAGTCCTGACTTAGTATTCGAAATTTTTACCTATGGATACTTAAACTATTGTTACCCCAGTTTAAGTCTTACTGAACTTCAATACTTTTCATCCAATTTGAAACAAGCTATAAAACGTTTCAGCAAAGGTTACTTATGTCTTCGCTTTTTCGCCATTTCTCCTGAGAAAGACGAAGAAACTATTTACCCTACTATTCATTTGATTGAAATCTCCAACCTTACAAAATCTGGAAATTCATCACAACCTCCTTCTATTCACGCAGAAAAACAGAAACATTATAAGTTTCCCCACTTTGACCAAGGATGGATCTATTACAGACGGTCTACAGGCGCTTTAGCCGTTAAATGCCAGTGCGAGCGTTTAATGACTAAAGGAGCAAGAACTCTATACTCTGAAGACAATCTCATTCTTGTAACAACTGAAGCAGCTAAAAGCATTTCAGTTGATGAACAACTATTCGAATTCAACTATTCTCTGGAGCCCAAGAAGTTTCTAGGCAGTCCAGCTGTGCGGACAAAATTCACTGACCTCTACAGAATAGAACAAGACAAAGCAAAAAGAAAGATGCTCTCTGCATAAAAGCTGTCAACATATGAGTCACAAGAAACGCCTTTATCTCTGCCGACACAACAAGACAAACAAGTAAAAGCAAAGTCTATCAAAGATAGTGAAATCTTATCTGTAAAGCTTATCTTTTTAGCTTGTAATCTTATCTCTTTAGATTCTCCTGATGTAAGCGCTTACGTCATAGCGCACTCTTTACCTCTTTAAATAGCTAAGTTTATTTCAGTAAAGGCATCGGCATTTAGAAGAAGAAAAATTCATCTGTAAGAAATCTCTCTGAAAATGTTCTAATTTCCCCCCCTTAGGGAAAGGAGAACAATTATCAATGGAATAAAAGAGAAATCTTTCCTCAAAACTTTGTATCTATAGTTCTGTTATTACAATTTTGGTTAAAGAAACTGTATTAGAGAGAGAAGGAGAAGGTCTGAACGAGTAGGTAAGCCTCGCGTCAGGGTGGAGTAAGACGAGCACGAAAGAGTAAGACAGATCCAACTCTTGAAGGTATAATTTCTTTAATTTAATTTTGTTTTAATAGAAGTATATGATATTTAGTTTGAAGTTTCATTTGATAATTTAGTATCCGAGTACCATCTTTAAAGACTTGACAGACCCTTTTTTGTGTGAATCACTTAATCAATTCAACAAATGGTTTTACCGCTTTTTCCATAAAAACCACTCGTCCCCCTCTCAAATGGTATAAGAACCTGACCTCTAGAACAAGGGATAACTACAGTAAACATGTTTAAAAACAAATTACAATCTAACTCTAAGTTAGACAAAGATGGAGATTATTTAGCAGGACAAAGCTTTAATCTGCCTGAACTAAACCACTATACCCAAGAAAAAACATGGGATTATTTAAGATCTTTTGATTTAACTCCTAGAAGTATTAGACAAAACTTGCTAAATCACTATAAACATAGATTAAACTATTTAGCAACCTTACCTGAAAGAGGTCATCCCATAACTATGAATTTATTAAAAGATAACATTTCATTGCTAGAAAAAACTTTTGAATATACTATTTGGTATCAGCCAAACATAAACCTTAATGATTCACAAATAACATATTACAGCGACGAAGAGGAATAAGTTAACACCAACACCACGAAGTAAGTTAACAAATTTGCAAGGGCAAACCTGTAAAATCAACAAATAAAACAAAAAACTTTTGTCGACGTTGTCTGAATTCGCAAATTTTGCCACCCCTATATGTAAGCACATAGTTCATATTTGTTATATCCCTCTAAACATACCTTTATTGGGATATAGATGCTATTTGAATTTGTATTGGTAGCTTCATAACATATTTTCATAGTCATGTTTTTGTCTAATTTATCTTCGTAGATTGGTTCACTAATAGCTCTAGTTTTGTACCTAATGACCTTTCTTTCTAGGCTCATTATTCGATCTACATTGAGTCTTGCAGCTTCAAAACTCATTCTACTCATTTCACTGGCCAGGCTAATGGTATCATCTTCTTTAGCTAATGAGGGTCCTTCTCCCCAATCTGATCTTGTACTCATACTTCTTAATAATTGAGGTTTTATGGTGATTTTACCATTCTCATCAATTTTTATTATATTTTTCTTATTGATCTTTGTAGGGTTGGCAAAGTCAGATATCCATGAGGGATTAATTTTTATCTCTTGGGGATTGGACTTAATCCTCTGGATCTTTTGCATAGGGGTAAGAATTTCAAATTATCATAGTTACCTTACTCTTTGGGTCTATGGTATTATCTAATTTACAGATAATTTTTTAAAATATCCGTTAAGGATATCCTCCTTTTTTCATGTCCATCCCAACTGTTTTTATCTTAAGAGATAAGAAGTTTTTAGCAAATTTATCTTTTAGACTCACATAATATCCCAGTCGGCAATTGAATCCTACTGACCCATTACATAAATTGGTCTTTATCCCTATGATAATTTGATTATTAAATTTGGTATGCCTAATATCATAGAGTGACACATGAAGATCAATACCTTTGCCATAGTATTTTAATGGAGTGATTTGAACTTGGACACTTCCGACATGGATATACCTATATTTTTCATCTTTATTATGCTTAAGAATATTTTCTCAATTAATGAGATTAACTTCTCCAACGTCACACTCTCAATCCTTAATCTCCATATCTCCTTCCATCATTTCACATTTGTATTTGCTTTTTAATTGAAAGATGATTTTTTTATATATCATGTCTTTTTGGATCATGGGAAGAACCCAATCTCCTTTGACCTCCTCATGATCATTGTCTACAACAAACTCTTCTCCTTGAAGGTCACTAAGGCTAACTTAGCTACTTTCCATCATATGACTTGTTTCTTCATAATCACTTTCTTCATATTCATTGTCGAAAATAATTTCAACAATTCCTTTGTTGTTACTTAGGGCCATGTCTAATGCCTCATCTTCTCTAAGCTCAATATAATCTAAGCTCCTTAAGGTTTCAATAAGCTTGTTATTCTTTCGATTTTTGTATTCATTAGCATAATATCCTACTTCTCTGCATGCCCAGCATTTGCAATTATTTTTCCCTGCAGGACAGTAAGCTGTTTTCCTAAAAAATCTTCGTTTTTTAGGACTCGGTTTGTTATAGTATTTTATTTTATATTTCTCTCCCCTTTGCTTATTAAAGCTCCTTTTCTTATAAAATTTTCTTTTTCGTCTTCTCTCAGGTTCTTTTCCCTATTGGTGCGGCGAATCCCCAACAAGTTAGGAATTGCTTCTTAATTTTCTTTTGCTTTTGGAGATCAAGATATTGATTATTGACCCATTTTCTTAGATAAGAGATTCTAGAGCTAAGGGTATCAATGACATCTGCTCGTTCCAGATATGCAATGTATTTTTCATTGATTATGGACTTTATAGGATATGACAATTTGTCATAAAACATACCAAGATTGGTTTCATTGTGCCCAATTTTGTAATAATATTGACTAAATTTAGTAAGATAGTTTTTCAGATATGTCGTATCCGATAGTTCTATATTATTAATCTTTCTCTGCCATTCTCTTGTCTTTTCTTCAAAATCAAGTTTAGCACCGATAAATTCGGTCTCAATTTCTTTGCATAAATTCTTAAACATTGCAGCTAGTGTCTCCATCATTCTTAAGGTATTCTTGCCTTGTTCAGTTAACGAATCATACCAGTTAGCTACAGTGTCAGAAAAGCTATGTTCGATGTAAGTTAAGAAATTAGCAGTAGTCCATGTAGTATTTAAGTTTAAAACACTATTCATGTCTCTTGTGCAATGCTCAAATATTTTTTCTCTATTACGAACTCCATCAATGTTTAAGATATATCCTGTTTGACTAATTGGAGTAAGGTCAATTTCTTCAAAAGTTGTGGTTTTCCTTGGGACAAACCCAAAGGAAAAATTTGTTGTACGTCCGGCTAGAATGTACCTAGGTCTTAAAAAATGAGTATTTCTCCTAGAAGGTTCACCAAAGTCTTCAGGTTTAGGAACTACATATAAGTCTCTGTTTCATATAAGTCGATCTCTTCTCCAATTGCGTTAATCTCATCCTAAGCAACCATTTTACCATATTTTTTTTATCTAATTTTCTTTTAATTTCTTCTAATGGTAATGCATTAAGATCATCAAGTTTAATAAGGTTCATCTGCTGATATATTTCTTCTTCTAATTGGACATTATTAGTCTCTTCATTATCATCTAATAATACATCATATTTATCACTAATTGCGCTCATGATTTTGTTTAATTCTTCTGGCTTTTGCTCTTTGTCGAACATATTTTGTAGTTCGTCAAGAGTATATTGCTTATACTCCATCTCCTTTTTCTTTTTCTGCTTTTTTAGCTGATTTTTCATTTGATTTTTCTCCTACTTATTTTTGGGTTTTTATCTCGTGCAAGGGAAATGGGATCTTGTTTTTCGGGTTTTGGAAAAGATATATATGCTGAAATGAAGTAATAATACTAGAAGTAGTTCTTCTGCTATGCCTTACTTCGTTAACTAAAGAAAGGTGAATTATCAATATTTGCTTCTTAAGCTCCTTTACTTCGGTCTTAATTTTAGCTAATTCTGCTTTTAATTCTAAAACCATATCAGTGATATAGTTTAATTGAGATGCTATGAGAGAAAGGTCCTCCGAAGAGTGACCAATGTGTGAATAATTAGGACCAAGGAAAGCAGATGATGATTCAAGCATTAATCATAATTAATTAGCTTAATTATCTTAATTATTTTTGGTCACACGGCTTTGATACCATATGAAAGAGGAATGAGTTCTACTAGTGAGCAAAATAACACATACACAATTTTAAATTTCGAAAGTAAACTTTTAAGGATTTGGGCTAAAATCCAAATATGAAAAGTTTAAGGGCTAAAAAGAAAACACAAATAGTAAATGAGGCCCTTAAACTAGTTTCCACAAAATAAAAGGGACCTGATAATCTATTTTGAGAACACAGGGCCCTAAAAATAGATTTCACAAAATAGCATGCACCTTAGAGCAATTTTTTGTGATTGTTGTTATAAATGTGATTCTAGGGTAAATCTCCCAACTTAGGTTAGGACTAATGTCGATTATGTGTAGTTGAATCATAATTTAGCCCCAAATCGTTACTTTTCATTTGTTTGTGCTTATAGTTTCTGTTATGTGTACCACATGTTCGATCAATTGCTCGAGAGAGCATTCATCCATTATTATTAGGGTTTAGGGGAGCGTTAAAAGGTGAAACCTTTACATAGCGTGACTTAGTAGACAATTAGGATTTTAATATGAACATAATTAAGGTCCTAATTGGGATTCGAGATTGTAGACCTTATAATTCTCTAATTTTTAGTCCTGTGAGAATATGTGACTATAGTTCTAGGATTAGTCTTGGACCCTTGAGAGAGGCAGGGGATGGTCCTAATGGACAATCTATTTGCCCATAATGCATGCTTAAGTTTACCTGATGGGGTTAGCAATTGATTCGCTAGCATAA
Source organism: Selenicereus undatus (assembly GCA_017589665.1). NCBI lineage: Eukaryota > Viridiplantae > Streptophyta > Magnoliopsida > Caryophyllales > Cactaceae > Selenicereus > Selenicereus undatus. The sequence goes on from JACYFF010010365.1 coordinate 13,266,804, forward strand.
TCGTGCTGGTAATTCCAATCTAGATGTTTTACTATTCTGCTATCTTATTTAATTTTTTAGTTGTTATCATTCTTAGTTTATATCCAAATCTACAACTTTGATTTGCCTAGATTGAGTAGATTTATTAGTTCTGGTAGTTGCAAGCAAGTTTCTTATGAATACAACTCGTACTTGACAGTTGTTAGTGTCAGCTATATCGTGCACCTGCAGTAAATTTATGACAACAAATAATGGAGTAGATAAAAGGCGAAGATGACTCATAGAAAATCTCATAACAAATGGCTACAAAAGAGTAGTGCCCGGAGGCAGTTCCAAGTGCCTAAAATGTATTAAAGTTGCCCACACAAAAATGGCTACAAGAGATGCCCAATATATAAGATGTCCAAATTGAAACTCCCATAATAAAGGAGGAGAGACCCAAATTTGAGTCATTATTCACCCAAATAAAGGCTCATAAAAATGGTACATGTTGAATTGATGCTCTTTAAACATTCACAAATAAATAAGTTCTAATGCCCCTGCCCCCCTGGTAAGAGCATTACATCGCCACAATCCTTTGAAAGGACCCTTAAGGCTAAATGCAAGATAATTTTTCTTTATTTATGAATACACACACACACAAAGAGCTTCATGCTCCAAATATGAAGTCCAAAAAAAAACTAGACTTTAGGCCTTCACAACCTTATGTTACAGTGGGGTCCTCGTGACCCTCATCACAAGCAACATAACAAAATATGTGAGTTTTGGTGGTAGGCTATCGTGGTCGATTCAAATCATCTACTACATGCACCAAAATGTTACAACTCCCTAATGTTAAATTACATTTCAATTACATGAAGTCAATGCATGCAAGTTACAAAAGGCATATCTTCAAGTTCAAGCATTGGTATCTAAACACGCCATCTCACATATCTTAATCTTCTTGAGAATTTGAAAGCAAAATTTTAGGATAGGGTGAGCAACCACAACTCAATGGGAGTTCTTGCCTCCCAAAGCCAAAATAGCTTTTACGCACAAGTAGTCATAATAATAATAGCAGTATCAGTAGCAATATTAACATAGACAAATAAATCTTTCAAATCATCGCAAACCTTTCTTTCCTGAGCGCAAATAATGCACTATTAAAATTCTAATGAACAACACAATTAGGCTCGAGGAGTTATAAAGAAAGGAAAAGTGCATATTTCTCATATGAACAAACTTTTTCTCACAATCCAATTTCCTTTCAGACTAGAGATTCGCTAAGTATACACTATTCACCAAAGTCAATTCTTGTGTAAGTGAAAGCAAGTTAGGAAATGACCTTGGTTAAAAGACTCTGTATCGCAGAGGACTAACGTTTAAGGGAAGGGGAATTTATGCCCTCATAAGGGTAAAACACTACCACTTTTTTAAATAAAACTTTGCCACTATGTAGAATTTGCCACTGCAGAATCTGCTACTAGGTAGACAAGTAGGCACTAGTTGGAATCTGCCGGCAAATCCCCAATCCGGGTGCACATAATAGCTCGTCCCTTTATATACTAGTTTATTCAAGTCCAACACCAAAAATAAAATCAGTGGCTTTATAACCTAAATGTACATATGATCTTTGGTATCAAACTAAGACCATTTCATATGATGTCATATGCAAATCTTAATAATTTTCGTGCACTAACTTTCACCACTCAATTAAAAGGATACTTGGGATCCTATAAAAATACTCTTTCAACTAGGACCCATTTTTATGAATGACGCGTGCTAAATAATCAATATAGGGTCATGCCAAATACTATATAAAATACTACTTGCTCAAGTATTCTAACTCAGCTTTTTAGTCTCTCTATCTCTTTTTTTTTTTGTGTTGTTATTATTATGCCTTCTATTGTATGTTTTCTTCTTTAAAAAAAAATCAAGTAACACCCTCATTATTTAATTACTAAAAATTCCTCACTTTTTTTTTCCCTTCAGTAAGCTTGGGAATTCTGCTCTCATTTCTTTTTTCAAGCATAATATTACACCACTACCGCATCAAGAGTATATAAATAATTTTATCACATTACTAAGCTAACATTTTCTTTACACATATTTAATTAATTTTTTAAGAGTATAATTTAACCATTTAACCCATCCAAAAACCATGCCAAAGCACACTAACTCAATCAACTTCTAAAGCATCTCCTAATATAACAGCCCACACAAGGAATAAATTACAAAAGTGATATGATAACATATAACTCAACAACACTTCATGGATTTTTCAATATTATAAAATCATAATCCAGCATGTCCAATAAGACAAGCAAGTAATTTCATCCTTCTAATTCATCAACCATAATATCATGCCATGACTACTTTTCACAACCATTATCTCAAATATTTACTACAAGATGGCTTAGAAAAGTAACTTTAAAGAATATATCTCAACAATCATGACATATATCCTAGCAAGACATGGCATGCATAACTTAAAATCTCACACTTAAAATAAGCTAACCATATAAGAAAAAATCTAACTCTTGTAAATCAATAACACAATTACCATCATAATAAAATATTTTAAATTTAAATCTAATTTTCATATAAGAGATTAAGAGAACTCACACTTTAAAGTAGCTTCTTAATCTTCTTTTAGCTCTTCGTTTCTTAGGAAAATCCCAAGCAAATTAGATTAGCCCTGCCTTGAGTAAAAACCCCACTCTAGCAGTTTACTCTTTTTCTCTCTAGCTCCTTACTTTGTAAAATGGTAAACGAATAAAAGGATGAAAAACTGAGTAGAAAAGTAACAAAAATAATTCTCACCTCCTTTTGCTTGCCTTAGCCAGCCGGCACCATTCCATCTTCATCATGAGTTGTGTGTGTGTGTGTGTGTGTGTGTGTGTGTGTGTGTGTGTGTGTGT
>JACYFF010010365.1:13281691-13303384 GCA_017589665.1 Selenicereus undatus
TATATTTGTGTGTGTGTGTTAGCTACAGAGTTCTTGACATAATGATAATTAAAAATGCTATATGCTATAGAGACGCTATTATTAAGAAATAGTAAACGATTTTTGATTTTCATTATATTACTTGAATTCCTTATTTCAAAAGAAAAAGAAATATTAAAAATTTTCTTCATGTAGTACTCCACAACTCTTCAAAATTAATTTTTTAAATTGAGTTCATACGTGTAATTGTCAAAGATTTCTAATTCTTGAATGTTATGCACTATTGAAAAGGAAATACTAAAAGACTAGTAAATATAGTATAATAAAAAGTGGAATAATAATAGTGACTTTCATTCATTATCATTAGGGATGAAAAAGAAAATGTTTTTTTTTTGGGGGGGAAAGAGACCATCAAAAAAGTGATTTTTTCCCCAAAACGAAGTTTTAGGAAATAAAATCTTTCATTATTATTAGTGAAAAGATTTTGGTTTATTCCTAATATAATAAAATTGGATTAAATATAATTGTACATTTTTGAAAATAGTTCATTTACAACCCTGATAGCAGCAATGTGAAAGAAATGATAAAGGATTTTTGAGTTTAGAAATAATGATTGTTTTTCTATTCAAACATAAATATAAATATGAAATATTAGGGATATCACCGATTATATATATGCAAGATAATATGTTTATCTGCATATTATCACAAATAATGCCAAATTGTCTTCAATCTCTAGAGTGGAAGAGTCCAAGTGATCGTCATACCTTTCTATTAGCTGCGTTTGGCGACCTTCGACCTTTGTAGGTAAGATTATTCACCATTCAATAAATGTTTTTGTTGTTTCCCTTTATATTTTATAACATGAATCCAAAGAAAATTAAGATATTACAACAACGCTCTGAAATAATTTAAAATGATCCTTAATGATGTTCTTTACTTTGTTGCTTTCATATGTCTAAATAAAACAAAAACATTTTTTAATTAAAAACTATTAATTTTATTTAGGAAAATAATGTGACACCAATAGTTTATTATAAAAACACCATTAAGTCTTTATTTATTATACAACAACAATAACAATACATCTCAGTGTGAGTCCTGCTTTCACAGGGTTTGAGAAGATCTAGACGTAGACAACTTTACCTCTACAGATATCCTTCCCGTAGAGAGGTCGATTCCAAGAGACTCACAAGAAAAAGATTTTGTGAAAACATTTTATAGAAAAGGGATTTTATGAAAACAAAAACTAAGGATGAGCAATAGGGATGAACTAAGAAATACTATTAAAGTAGGTGACAATAACTACATAAAACATAGGTATAACATAGTAGGAAAAAGTACTATACCTTAACAAACAAAGGTAGGCGTTAGGCAAACAATATCTCTTCACAGATGTATGTACTGTTTGCATACAAATACGACATACGAAAAAAAAATTACAACCAAGAGTACCCTACTGCAACCGAATGACATCTACAAGGTCATATCTCTGGGATCTAACACCTCAATCCTATCCCGCCATTGTTTCTTATCTTGACCCATGTCCTCCATCAACCTTGTAACTTTTAAGTCATCTCTAATCACATCTCCAAGCTCTTCTTGGGTCGCCCCCCACCTCTTCTACTTTCAGGGATGTTAATCCTCTCACATCACCTCATTGGAACATCCACACTCTTCACATGACCAAATCATCCGAGTCTAGTTTCTCTCAACTTTATTTATTATATATTTCAATTTTTTTTATCAAAATTGACACTAAATGTCAATAATTATTTAATTTTATCAATAAATTAGATGATGTATTGACTACCATAGTGATTAAATTGTTACATAAAAAGTAAGATAATAGAATTGCATTCAAAACTAAGCTAACTATAATTCTTTTTAATGTATTAAACATTTTAACTTAGTGTCCCTCATAATTTGCACCCCTACTAGGGCCCTATTCTTTTCGTTGGTAAATCCAAATTTACTAACCTCAATCAATTTTAACCCACTTCTACCAATCTCAACCAACTTCACCTATTTACCAATCTATATTTTTTAATGAAAAGAATAGACCCTAGGAGTGTAATGAACTTGAGTCGGCTCACTGAGTCCTTGAACTTGGCTTAGTTAAAGCTTGGCTCAAACTTTCGTCAAACCAAGCTCGAGCCATGCCTGACCAGCTTGAAAGTTTATTGAGTTGAGCCCTAGCCTAGTATGACTCATCTCAGGTTAGCTTGGTCTGGCTAAATTTGTTCATTTTTTTGTTTTCTTAAGCACTTGTATAGAGAGCATGAAATCATCATTAGGATCAACAAAATAAATTACTATTCTAAATTGTATTGCTTGGAACCAAGAAAAAAAAATCTAGAATTTAACTTTGATTTTAGCATTGAAATTGGAAAATTAACCAAAACCAAAGAAAAATAGAATACGAGGCTGAATCCTGATACGACAAGTCGGCTCAATTACAACCCTAAGCCCTAGCAACTGAAAACATATTTTTAAAAACCTTAATATTCTAAATAGCATATCAATTACTAGATAATAATTTAATATCGTTATATATAGAATTAATACTAGTTACTCATTACGAACCTTTTTTCTCAACAAATTGGGCCAACTTTTTGTGTTAAAGTTCTTATGGGCCTTCCTCCATTGGATCACTACACAAGAATACAATGATAAATCTCCAATGGACCAAACCTGTAAGTAGTAGGTTGTAAGCAGCATGCCCAAATGATGAGCAAACCTTGCCCCAAACCCCCCCCCCCCCCCCCAAAAAAAAGGTGGAAAGAAGGGCAGAAAGAAAAAGAAAGAAAAGAAAAAAGAACGCGGGAAATTAGGGTTCTAAAACTCCCAATTTTCCCGCCAAAAATAGCTCCCAATTTCCCATCTTCCCTCCAAACAAAAATCAAACCTTCAACAAAACCCTAGCAATTGCATTTCACCACCCACTGAAGAATCCCCAGTCCCCAAATCCCCAATTCTCTCTCTACTTCCAGATCGAAACCCCATAGATAGAGAGAGAAGGCTTAAGCCGCCATGAAAGTGAAACCGTTGAAGCTCAAAGAAGCTCATAAGTCCAGCGATGGCAGCCCTTCATTCTGCTCAGTTTTGTGGGATAATAAAGGCAATCACATCGTCACTTCTTCATCTTGTGACCCTTCAATTTCTATCTACGAATCGATTCTCCTATCGACGCCATTGAAGACCCTTCGCCACCACCGAGATGGGGTTACCGCCTTAGCTATTAGCCCTAATTCTACTTGCCTCGCTTCTGGATCTATTGATCGGAGTGTCAAGCTCTACAGATTCCCAAGTGGGTACTTCTCTCTCTTTCAATTTTTCATCTCTGAATCGGGGTTTTAGATGAGTCTTGATCTAGTATGTTGACATGCGTTCAAAAGGTTATCGTCTTCAGCACTTTCTGTGATATAATTGGCATTTGAAATCATCCATCCTGGATTAGTAGTTCAACTTAAGTTCACCTTACGAATTTAACGACCAACTAGTTGCTTGTTCACTACTTGCAGGTGGAGAGTTCCAGAACAACATTACCAGATTCACATTGCCAATCCGCACAATTGCTTTTAACAAATCAGGAAGCATGTTGGCAGCTGCTGGTGATGACGAGGGCATCAAACTCATTAACACCATTGATGCTACAATCGCAAGAGTTCTCAAAGGGCATAAAGGACCGATCACTAGCTTAGCTTTTGATCCGATTAATGAATACTTGGCATCTGTTGATTCCAGGGGAACGGTTATATACTGGGAACTTCAATCTGGAAATGTGCTGCACACCCTCAAAGGAGTGGCTTCTGATACTTGTTCAGACATGTCTATTGCTAATATAATTAGCTGGAGCCCAGATGGTGAGATATTGGCTGTTCCAGGTTTGAAAAATGAGGTAGTAATGTATGACAGGGATACGGCTGAAAAGCTGTTTTCCTTGAGAGGTGATCATGCGAAACCTATTTGTTTCTTGTCATGGTCACCCAATGGAAAGTACTTGGCGACATCTAGTTTAGACAAACAAGTATTGATATGGGATTTTGAACAGAGACAAGACATCGATAGGCAAAAGTTCGACGAAAGGATCTGTTGTATGTCATGGAAACCAACTGGTAATGCATTGGCTGTGATTGATGTCAAGGGAAAATATGGTGTTTGGGAGTCAGTAATTCCTCCTTCCATGAAGTCTCCAACTGAAGATGTTCCTAGCTCACAGTCTAAGAATAGCAACGGCCTTCTTTTGTTTGATGAGGAGGACCAAGAGCCCAATGCATCTGGTAGTTTAAGTGATTTGGGTGAAGATAGCCTAGCTGAAGCGATGCCTCCAACCAGCAGGAAAAGACTGCGGAAATCATCCTTGTTGGATGATTATTCAGAAGAAGACATCAAGGAAGAGTTAGATATCCCACCTAGGTTTGAATCTTTTAAAAAGCGTACTCGGACTTCCAAGGAATGCTTAGATGATGGGGCTGGGAAGGCAAAAATACCAACTATTTACACTGGGTCAAAAATGCAGGAACCCTTCCAGCCAGGTTCAACTCCTGTCCAGCCTGGCACAAAATGCTTTTTGTGCTACAATATGCTTGGAAGCATTACCACCATGCAACAAGATGGATACTCACACATAGAGGTCTAAATCTCTTAGCTATAGCTTTCATTCTTGTCTCTTTTGCCTGCGTTAGTTAACTAAAAGGACATTTGTGCCATCTTTACTTTGCTTTTGTCACCCAGTCCATGTACTGCAACGTGCACTCACAAAAATGTTTTTCATTTGCAGATAGATTTTCATGACACTAGCCAAGGCCCAAGAGTTCCAGCAATGACTGATTACTTTGGGTTTACAATGGCATCTCTGAATGAGAATGGAAGTGCTCTTGCCAATCCAAGGAAAGGCGAGAAGAACTTGAGCACCCTCATGTATCGTCCATTTAGCAGCTGGGCAAACAATAGTGAGGTTCGTTCATTGTTTCCTCAATGTATCTAAACATGCTAGCATGTATTGTGGGTTGTGATGAGTGTTCTGCAACTACTGAGTTCTTCTGATCTTTATATTTGATAAAACTCAGTGGTCTATGAGATTTGAAGATGAAGAAGTGAGAGCTGTGGCACTTGGCATAGGATGGGTGGCTGCTGCCACAAGTGCTCGTTTTCTCCGCATCTTTACTGAGGGTGGTTTGCAGGTGGGTACACAGTATTGATTACGATTGTATATTTCCAAGATTCTCCTCAGCCAGCATGATCTAGTGAAAACTGGTCACAAATGATATCTTAGCCGCATAATGTAAATGTTCCAGATGTAAGTAGAAAAAGCAGCCTAAGTTCTACAAGAGAAATACACTGTGCTCTGAAAATCCTAGGCTTCTTTGCAGTAATTGCCCGTGTAAATATCACAGACAGGAATGCCACTGCTGGTTTGAGATCAATATATTAATGTGGTGCTTTGTGTGGTTTGAGATCAATATTATTAGTGTTAACAGTCTGAGATGCGTTTGCTGATCCTGTAGAACTGATTAACTCTTCTGCTTTCAATTTTTCTTAAGGTTAGCCTTGATATTGGAGGATTAAAGTTTACTGACCCATCCTTTTGCTTAATTTGGACTGCAAATTGCTGCAGAGATATATTATCTCCCTTGATGGACCAGTGGTGACTGCAGCAGGCTTTGAGGATGAACTCGCCATTGTTATTCATTCTTCACAGCCCCTTCATTCCGATGATCAGGTATTTACCCTCATTCAATCCGGTGATATCTACCCATCCTGTTTTCTGCTCCATACAAAGTCAGTGCTTCATTAGCATCTTAATTAGCACTAGTCTACAAGACAGCATCACTTGTAAACATGAATTCGATCCTTTCGGTTGCACACTACCCATCCCAATAGATCACTTGTTAAAAGGAGGAGGCAATTTAATATCATCAGAATTGGTAAGTAACTCTTCTCTGATAATTCAAGCTATTTCAGATGTTAGAGTTTAGAGTGTTCAACATCAGCAATGGAACCCAACCAGTTAGAGGACGTCTACCATTGTCCCCAGGTTCATCTCTGACATGGTTTGGATTCAGCGAGGAAGGCCGACTAGCTTCTTACGATTCGAAGGTAAATCATTGGGGCTTAAAGTTCTTTAGCAATGGTGTGGCCATTCTGCTGGTTCGGCTTTAAATCTCAATATCATATCTGCAGGGTGTGCTGAGAGTGTACACAGAGCAGTTTGGTGGAAGTTGGCTTCCTTTGTTCAGGTTTTAACATTCTTCCAATTAATAGTATTCTTCTATTTTGTTAAAGGTTCATTGAGATTTCCTGTTTAATTCATATTCATTAACCATACATATTCTGACTGGGCAGTGCCAGCAAAATAAAGAAACCAGATGAAAACTATTGGGTGGTGGGTTTAAACTCTGAGAAGTTGTTCTGTATCACATGCAAAACCCCTGATATCTATCCAAAGGTAAAGCTGAAATAACTTGAATGAATCTTTAGATCTTTCCTCTGTCCTACCGTTGTGAATACCTTAAAAGGTTTCCTGTCTTCTGTCAGGTGTCGTCGAAACCAGTTCTCTCACTTCTTGATCTATCATTTCCACTTGCGTCCTCTGATCTTGGATCAGATGTTCTAGAAAATGAATTCATCATGAGAAACACGCAACTGTCACAGGTTTGCCGCCTCTTTCTTTATCTACCTTTTTCAATTTTCCTTTGGCACACCATGATTATCGATTAGACACTTGACACTTTTCTCCCCTCTTCCAGATTCAGAAGAGAATTGATGAAGCAGAAATTGCTGGCCTGGATGCAACTGCCCTTGATGATGTGGCATTCAATACAGAAGCAGCGCTTGATAGGTGCATCTTGAGGCTTATTGCATCTTGCTGCAATGGTATGATAATTACTTGTAGTCGTATAGATACTCAATAAGACTGCCTATAAAGACACAAGTTTTTCACATTGGCATTGTTTTTGTTTCAGGCGATAAACTAGTACGGGCTACTGAACTTGTTAAGCTCCTATCTCTGGAAAAATCAGTGAAGGGTGCCATCAAACTTGTCACTACTTTGAAGCTTCCTAATTTGGCAGAAAGGTTCAATAGCATCTTGGAGGTAAGCTCCACAGATTTTTACTTGTTCGTCATGTACTTGCAGCCTGTATTGCCTATACTCGTCATTTCACCTAAAATATGTCAGACACATAGACATCCAAAAGTGGCTATGAGCTTTTGAAATATCTTTTAGTCCAAAAACAAGCAGAGTTTCAGGAAATGGGTGCATATCTAACCTTTTTTGCTCGTAGGATCGGTTACTCAATGAAGCAACCAAGAACATGGAGCTCCCACAGTCTAACTTGCACCTGGGTACATTGACAAGAACAGATACAGTCAACGAGGACTTCATTTCTCCTGATTCCTCGATAGATAAATCTGCAAGCAGAAGCAATGTGGTGAAAAAGAATCTAAGTTCAAACCCGGGCAATGAACCATCAGAACCCATCACTCCTCTGCCTACAACAAAGCTAACAGCGCCTTTGTTCCCTAAAAAAGCAAAAACCCAAGAAGGAAGCAACATTACACGCGAGGCAATGGGGTTGAACAGATCAAGTGCTTCAGACAATGCACAGAGAAGTACTGAACCCAAAAAAGTTGCATTTGCCAACGGTGCCATGAAAAAAGAAAAGGTTACAGAGCCTGTAGAAAAAGTGCAATTTCCTGGTGTATCAAATCCATTTGCTAAGCCTTCGAGTGACCCAGATGTGAGACCGAAAAACCCGTTTGCCAAATCATCGAATCCTCAGGAAAAATCCTCTCTACTTGATTCCATTAAGAAGATGAAAGCACTCAGCTAGGAAAGTAAACAGTGATCATAAAATATCACAAATGCTGTCTCTATTTTCCTTTTTTAGTTTTCTTAACTTTTTGAGGTGACATTGTACATAATGTAATTCTTGAATTGCCTAATTTCTGATCCAGTATTTGTTTGGTAGCATGTGATCTCAAGTTTCACATAATTGTGCCTTAGCTAATGTGTTAAGTGTTAACTGATTATGATAGAACAACTAACAATAATTATTCTGTCTAGGCCTTGATTTATTATTGCTAAACCATCATTAGTAATGGGTAATCTTAAGCATCCCACATCTTATTGTCCTCATACTAGCCGTGGCCTTTTGTCTTAAAATTTGTACCAATTATTGATTGCAATTTAATTCCAACTATGAATTTTTGTATTGGGTTAGCTGGATAGTATGATGATGCGACATATTGAGTATGAAATAACTTATTAATTAGAGTCGATTTCATTACACAACATTACATTGATTAGGACCTTTAATCTTCCACCTATTAACTCTACTTCATACTGATTTGCTGTGTGATTTGCCACATAATTCAATTGGATTTTGGCTGGAAATTTTGTGATACTGGCGGCCACAAAAGTAAACCCTTGGGAGTTGGGGAAGGATACATCAACAATATTTTCCACATGATTGTTGTACGATTTTTGGTATAACTATGCGGTGACGTCAGCAGGATAACATAAAACCTAAAGTGTTTTGTTTTGTAAATTTGATAATTTATGAGTCTACGACCGACAAAATCTCCAAAAAAAATAAAATAAAATAAATATTGGAATTATGAATAAAACTATGATTGCTGCCCAGTTCTTTTTGTCGGTAAATTTCAATTTACCAACATCAATGAACTTCAATTTACTTCAATCCACTCCACCAACTTCAATAAAAAAATACATATTTTAACGCACATCAACTAATTTCAACTCAGTTCAATTCACTTCCCACTATTCTAACCAACTTCTACCTATCATATAAAAAATTCCAACTCACTTCAATACACTTCAACCTACTTCAACCAAAAAATACCCACTTCAACCTATTTCAACCCACTTCTACTAATCTAAACTAACTTTACATATTTCCCAAGTCATATTTCCTAACGAAAAGAACATGCCCTAACTGTCCATCACAGAATTGGACATTACCATGGTTTTGCATATGTTTGCCTGTAGCAGGAAAAATAATCCCAAAAAATGACTTCATTTTTCTAAATTATAAAACATTCATGATCACTATAGATAGGAATACCGGTAGAGGTAAGGTTGTCTACAGCTGGATCTCCCCAGACCCCGCGAAAGCGGGACCCACATTGAAAATTTGTTGTTGTTGTAGTAGATAACATTCATGATCACCGATGCATATTGCATCATTGGAGAAGTTTATTGAGGCGGTGGATTCATTGGTGAAGTCCTAAAATGCAACAATGGAAGACGAACCCTGCCCCCCCCCCCCCCCCCCAAAAAAACAAAAACAAAAAGAGAGAGAATCGTGAAGTAAATGATATGTTTGCTCACCCAAAGAAAGAAAGTTTTGTAATGAAGATGCCAATCTTGTGTAACGTAATATAATAAATAGCTATTATTCTTTCGCCCCGTACCATGCATGGAATTGTTTTGAGTTTTTAATATTAAATCATTTACTACCTCATGTGATATATAGAAAAATTTCAAGGTTTTTTTTAAAATAAAAAAATAAGTTGTTTTCAAATCTAAATATATTGCTTAGGTGGTATAAATTAAAAGAAATCATCCCATTGAGATTTTCTATATATTAAATAGATTATGATAATTAAACTCACAAATCATAAATATTATGACTAATTTTTTCTTGGGAGGAAAATGTTTCACACTGAAGTCCTAATTTTTGATTTAAAATCAAATGCCAAAATACTATAACAATGACTATGAAGTACCGCCTACTATCATGATAGAAAATATTCTATAATACATGTTTAAATATTAAGGAGAATCAATACATCATATAATGGACTGGCCCGTGCATATTTACATTAACAATATTAATGCAATAACACATTAATAGTATTATTCTTGATTTTAATTGCAAATTATGGATGGTAATCTTTTACCTTTTTTGGTTAATTTTAGCAATTAGGATTAATTGGTAGATATTTTGGCACAATCAATACAGAAGAGTAGGGCATATGGTTAAATTAAGGAATTAAAGAAATTTCATGCAAGGACATCTATATGTATAGACGTTAAAATTACTTGAAAAGTTTAAGGTTAGGTGCCAAAGATATCCGAAATCACCTACGAATTCAGTAAACAATTTTGGTTTTATCAATTGGGTTAATATATTGCCTTGAAATATAAACAAAAAATGAAAAACAATATAGATTGCACAAAGACCAAATAAGTTATATATGTCTTTTTACCTAAAAATTATTAATACTGACTTGAACTCTTGTACTCTTAAAATTGAAATTAATTTGGTAATTTAATGAACCCTTCGACATCAAAAGTGCCACTGACTTAATTGGTGATCCAAAAATTTGGATCATAAGTGGGAACCCACAATCTCCACATCATCTCACAAGCCAAATTTTTTTCTCTTCTCTACATCCTATGGATCACCAACTTGAATCACCAAATAAAATATTATTTTATAGACCCCACTACTACCATATTATTGGGCTTTAAACTTTTAAATGCTTAGTTGGCAAAAAAAAAGAGAGAGAGAATGTATGAGGGGCGGATCATGGGCATGAGCTGGACCGTGGGGCGAGCGAAGCGGATCACTAATGCATAGTATTGCTTGGACCGTGAGCCAAATTTTTGACTCACGAGCCTTGCATTGCAGATGCTCTTACACCTTCCTCTAGCCGGGCCAAAGTTCATTGCCTTGGATCACACATAAGACTTGGTGTGGCTGTGGGGTACACCAGGAGCCTTGCCAAAGAGCTTGACAGGCCCCCAGCATTCTTAGGGCCTCTAAGCAGGACGTGCAGATAGGCTTGTACATACGTTTCATAACTCCTTGAGATAATTGCATAAACAATTTTGTTACAATTACAAAAACTTTAAAAGGGCATCTAGCATGACATATAAAATATTTTCACTAATCATACTATTTTTGATGTATGAGATAAGTTTTTAATGCCATAGTATTTTTCACCCACATTATGGTTAGTGAATATAATTGTCCAATTATTCAATGTATTCTATATTATTTGTAGTATACCATAATTTTGTGACATGTATTACGGTTAATGGATATATTTATCCGATTATTTTTTTCTATATATTAAATTTGATGATACTATTCAAAAATTATTTTGAAATTTTTTAATGGAGAGTTGCCATATAAATCTAAGTAGTATTTTTATTGTAATTATGAGATAAATATTTCAAGGCCAATCTTAGTGTATTATCTTTTTGGATAAATCTTCATGATATTGTGCTTCTAGATATTACTTATTAGTTATGGCATTTAAAAAACAAGTTTTTAATTATTTAAAAACTATTAATTAATTATTCTAAAAATTTGAGAGAACGACAGGTGTTAAAAGAATAGGACGGTTTACTTTGTTTGAATACACACACACACACACACACACACACACACACACACACACACACACACACACACACATATATATATATATATATAAACACACATATGAATATGAATTTAAATATATGCCAATAGTAAGATTTAGTAAAGTTCAGAAGTGTGGACAAAAGCTTGTAGAAAAATAGCGCAATTTATTGTGTGCAACCGAGGACATCTCATTTGTCCACCCGAGCCCACAATTATAGTTATATTTTCTCTTTGTTTTTGTTTGCATGATTTGTTTTGGGGTTTATTTTGTTCAACTTTTTTTACACATTATTTAGTCAGAAGTTAGATATAATATATTCATCCTTTTCACCCTCTATTTTTTTTACACAATAAAAGAATTTGTATTTGTTAAAAAAAAATTCCTACTTTTTGTCTTATTTTCTATTTTTTAGTTCATAATCCCTTAATTTTTAGTCCTCGTAGGAGTGTCACAATTTTTGATATTATGAAAGACTTTTTAATTTTTTTGGTATGTAAATGTAACTAGTTGCTTGTCGAAATGTGGCTCACACATTATGATTATGTATAGAAGTTTCCTCGATTTAATGCTCTTTTTTCTTGGGGGGCCTTGAGCATGTGAAAACCTTCCGAGTTTTTCACTCTTAAAGAGGACAAAATTGGATTACAAAGAAAACGTACACATTCATCATTAACAGTTGTTTAAAGTGAATAGATTTGTTACAATGAAGGAATTCTTTTGGATGTGTAATATTGGTAGTGTCTAGAGACGAGAGCAATCTTTCAAACACATTAAGTATAGTAATTACTAATTTTATATCACATATTTATATCGTAAATATTGTGATAGTGTTTGTAATAACGAATGTATAACATGGACATTTCATTTTAAGTATTAGTGCAGTTTTTTGTGTATTTGTCTACCGTGTATCCTTTGTGTAAATATGAAAGGGTAATTTTCACATAGTAAATTATGGCATAATTATTAAAAAAATTACAATTTAAATAATAAAAATCAATAAAGAAACATGGTTTTCCCTATGAAATTTTAAAGTATAAATCCATCACATAATAATGTAAGTAGGTATATAAATTGTATCAAAATAATGTATGGGCTCAACATAGGTATATAAATAGTATCAAAATGATGTATGGACTCAACATAAACAGTTGACACCAACTTATACGTATAAGATGGACTCAAATTATATATGGAGCATGACAATATTTCTATGTAGTAATGTTTGGGAAATAAATTGTATCAAATACAGTCGCTAGTGAAGCAATTTCCTGTAAAGGAATAACATGTCATCGGAAGAAGTTGCAAAACAATCATTTCTAACAAAACAACATATTTAGCCAAAAAATAGTCTGGAAAATAGTTTTTGACATGTATGTGTCAATATTATTCTCTTTGATGTTGATTTGTAGGCTCCATTGTGCTGCAGATTATTTTTTGTTTCTATTTAGGAAATGAACTATGTGAAAATAATGAGAATTTGACAAAAAATGTGTAGGTGGGGGGGGGGGGGGATAAATCATGGGGAAATAGTACTTCCTCTTGGTTGACACAGGTCTCATTGTTAATTGCAGGTTTTCCATCTTAACCAAAGGTAAGTATAGTTTGTCTATCAAAGTTTGGTTTCAATTCATCTGTAGATGTACGCAATAGATTGTCTCTAAAGACACGTAGAAGCGCTCGTGTTAATGTCTCTATCTTTTTTATAACACATATCATACTTCATTTTTGGTGAACCCAATTTATTGTGTGCAACATGGTGGACATCTCATTTGTCCACTCGGGCCCACAATTATTGTTATATTTTCCCTTTGTTTTTGTTTGCATCATTTTTTTTGGTTTATTTTGTCCACCTTTTTTTACACATTACTTACTCGGCGGTTTGATATAATATGTTCATCCTTTTCATCCTCTATTTTTTTTTACACGTTCAAAGAATTTATATTTGTTAAAGAAAAATCTTTCCTACTTTTTGTCTTATTTGCTATTTTTTAGTTCATTATCCCTTAATTTTATAACCTATTTTATCTTCCTTCTTCTTTCTCTTTTGCTTTTGTATAAGCAAATGTGGAGAAGATCAATGAGCAAATACTTATTATTTATTTCACTTATTTGTGAACGACACATCGTACATGCCCCCCCCCAAAATATGCACACATATTTTTTTTAAATTCTTCCATTGAAATATTAAGGCATACACTTATATTTACATTATCGATCTACGTTTACTATTTTTGTATAAAACCCCTAATTTTTAAGATAAACATTAATTGAACATTTGTATATTTATTATCCGTATTTTTACTCAATAGAAGCATACAAATTTATTATAAAAATAAACAAAAATAAGAACAAAATTTACTACAAACTTTTACATGTATGGATACAACATTAGTGAGCAATACTGCATATGCTGGTGAGCTATATAATATATTTAATGAGCAATACAATGTCAATAAGAAATATTTATATTATCTTTTATTATGACATAAGCACATTCGTATTATACATATTTAGTCAGTATATTACAATTATAATCCAACTCACTAAAATATGTCATAGTTCACTAAATATAAGTCATAACTCACTAAAAGGCGAAATATACATACTTTAGAATGTGAACAAAAAAGTATATGTGCCAACTAAAATTGTGTGCTATATTGTTTGTTCACTCTTTTTTTTTTTTATTATGAATAATTAGTATTCCATGCTAAATCATATTGGTCATAAAATACATTTATAGCTCACTAAATATCTATCATAACTCACTAAATAAATAGCATAGCTAACTAAAAAGAATAGTACAGATAGCCTGCAAATAGTATTGTCAAGTTCTTGGGTTATGTTACAGCTCAATCATTTTTTACTATAACATAAGGGTGCTTGTATTATATTTTGTGAGTATAATACAAATATAGTGAGCTCATTAAATGTAGTCCAACTCACTAAATATATGTCACAGCTCACTAAATATATGTAATAACTCACTAAAAAAATATATAGACAACTAAAATATAGTTTAGCGAGTTTCAGATGTACAATAACATCTTTTTAGTACAATAGCATATTTAATAAGTTATATATGAGGTACATAAGATGCATTGGTTTTGATATATCCGCTCACTAAAAGTATGTATTAGCTCACTAAAACTATATTTCAACTCACTAAAATATTATAGTGAGTTATACATTATTTTTAGTGAGCTGAAATTCGATTGTACAATTGCTTCTGTATAACCGGTTGTATGAGATAACAACTCACTAAATAAATATCATAACTCACTAAAACAATATAGACAACTAAAATATATAGTTTAGTGAGTTTCAAATGCACAATAATATTTTTTTTTTAATACAATAGTACATTTTAATAAGTTATATAGTATTTTTACTAAGTGAAACTTGGGTACATAAGATACATTAGTTTCGGTCTGTCTGCTAACTAAAAGTATGGATTATCTCACTAAAATTGTGTCTCAGCTCACTAAAATATTTTAGTGAGCTATACATTATTTTTAGTGAGCGAAACTAGGTACATAACAACATCTTTTAATGAGTTATATGGTATTTTTAGTGAGCCGAAATCCAGTTATACAATTACATCTGTACAATCGGCTATATGATATAACAACGGAAAAAATAGCATACCATATTTAGTTGTCTATATCTTTAATCTCTAACATAAGAAAATGTGGTGAAATATTTTGATTTGACTGTGAAAAAAAAAATGAACACAATTTTTTTTAATCGCTACTAAAATAAAATCTCTTTCATCCATTTAAAAAAAAAAAACTCAACTTTAAAAAAAAAATTAAAGGCTGACGTTTCAAATGAATTTCCTACCATTCTTCAACCGAAGAAAAGACCCGAGGAAACGGGCTCCCTCCAACTGCGAATCAAAAACCGAAAACAAAAAATAATGGGCAGGGGCAATTCCGTAAATTCGGGGATCCCCCACAACAGTAACGCGTACTCTCTGTGTATATAAAAACCTGCAAATTCTCGTCTGCTATTTGTTCTGCTCCATTCTCTCTCTCTCTCTCTCTCTCTCTCTCTCCCCTTAATCCTTCCTTGAGAGATCAATCAATGGCGGAAGTTTCCTTCCTCCATTTCCCCGAAGAAGAACACGACTGTGCGGTTATAGATGAAATCGTCACCCTTGATTCCCTCCCCTTTTGGTCCCACATCTGGGGCCCCGACTCCGTCCCGGTTCCGTCCCGCCGTCGCCGCCACCGAGCCCATCACCACTCCTCCTCCATTGCTTCCATAGATGACATATTCGGAGTTGATCATGCGGATCGGGTTCCGGGCTTTGTTGGGTTGGATTCTGCAGATCGCGAGAACCAGGTAAATTTCGTGATAGACTTGTTTCATCAACGGGTTGAGCAATCTCATTTGATGGGCAGTGAGGAATTCATGTCGGAACTTGTTGGTGATTCCTCGTTTAGGGTAATTGAGGGAAATCGTGAGATGGGTATTAATTGTTTGGACATAGATTTACGGTTAGGATTAGGGTTAGAACGTGGGGTTGAATTGGATGAGGATGAGGATGACGAGGACGTTAATTGTGATGGCTTAGGGTTTGTTGTGTCTGATTGTGGGGATGAATTCTTTATTGCTAGGAGAGAGAGTGCTAATGGTAATCCTGGTAGTTCGTCGAGTTTGGGTGGCTTAAGGGTAGTTAGGATTGAGTCTGATTCAGAGGAGGATGACGGGAATGAGTTGTTGGGGATTGATGTGCATTCAGAGGAGGAAGATTATGGGGTTGATAATGTGAATTATGATGATGTGAATATCCCTCTTTGTTGGGACTCATTGCAGTTGGAAGATAATGGGGAGGCCAGCAATGAATTTGAGTGGGAGGAGGTTGATGGCAGGGTTGATGAAAGGGAGGTCTTGAGTTTTGTGGCTGATCCTGTTGAGGAGGAATCGATATCGGTTTTGCCCATATCAGGGCCTGGTGAAGAAGAGGGTGGAGATAGAGGCAGAGGGTTGGGGAATCTGGAGTGGGAGGTGCTCCTTAATGTCAACAATCTGGACAGGAGTCCTGATATGGAGAATGATGCGGGGCCTTATTTTGGGGATAATGATGATTATGTTTACACAGCGGAATATGAAATGATGTTTGGCCAATTTACAGATGCTGAGAACACGTTCTTTGGCCGCCCCCCAGCTTCAAAGTCAGTTGTTGAGAAGCTCCCTTCTGTGGTTATGACGGAGGACGATGTGCTGAATGAAAGAGCACTATGTGCTGTTTGCAAGGATCAGATTGAGGCCGGGAAGAAGGCCAAGGAGTTGCCTTGTTCCCATCGATACCATGCTGATTGTATTTTACCATGGCTGGGTATTCGGAATACTTGTCCTGTATGTCGTTATGAATTGCCTACCGATGACCCTGATTATGAGCAGAGGAGGGTTCGAAGAGCAGCTCGTGCCCCGTGATGTATGTCCGGAAAAAAAACGGTCTGAAACAACTCAAGTTTTCCTGAAGTTACAGGTTTTGTGCCATGTAGATAAATTGTTTTTGTGTGAAGAGTGAGTTGATTTGATAATCATAGTAGGGAAACGGATTTGTGTATGTTCTGTCGAAAAGAGTTTTTGACAGTAGATTGTAATGTCCAAATTTTCTGTATTACTACATATTTGAGTCAATTGTACGGACACAATGATATCTTTCATGCCTCATGCATTAATTAATACAAAATGAGCTATGGAACACATCAACATTGGAAGTGGTCCTTTTGTTGCTCAAAAGTGTTCTGATTGAAAATTGTGAATGATCATGTGGGCATGCTTGCTGATTTTTGACATTTTGTATGCCTATGGGATGTATTCTTTGTATAGATTTTGAACTGCTGTAGCTGCTTTTCCCCTGGCAATTCATCTGATAGAGTTATGGGAAAGTTTTGAGGTTTGATTTGTGAATTGTGGTTTATTGGAAATGTGACCCTGGTCACAACCTGGATTGCATTTCAAAAGTCTGTTTCCTGCATTTCACCCTAGAAGTGTTGCACTAGAGCAGTGGTTGGCATGTCTCTCTGTACATTGTCTGACATGGACACATTTAGTCATTCTTAGATTTTGACAGATAGACGCCTTCTTGTTGTCTTTCTTTTATGTCGGTTTCATTTCTTTTTATTTAGTTCCCTTTTTATTTGAGAGGGGTTCAGGGGAGAGGGCCTTTACAGGGGTTTCTTCGAACAAAGGCACAAATGAACCATAGACCTTTTGGGGCGGGGGGGGGGGGGGCTGGGTTTAGTTGGTTATATAGCTAGGAGTGGTCATAGATTCAAACCCGGACCGGACCAGAGCTGACCAGAACGAGGCGTGGGAGATTCAGGGAATTCACGGTTGTCACTCAGATGAGTTGGCAGTTGATCTGGAGGGGTGTAATCCCGTATTTATGTGCAAGGGAAGTTGCATCTAAAGCAAAATTTAGTTGACGATGGGACTTTCGGAGCTTTATTTAGTTGAAAATGAATGGTAGCAAAGCATTTCTTCAATGTGTCATTGAAATTGGTTTTGGCAAGTCATTGTCTGAGTGGGGTTTATTTTCGGGGATGACTTGAACGTCTTCAAGCTTTTGGAAAAGTCAGCAGCGAACGCATAATAATCAGATGTCAAAAAACAAGTGGCAGCGTGTAAGGCAAAATGCAATGACAAAAATTGGCTGTCATTGAAAAAGATGGCATCGTTTCTTTTGATGATTTTGTACTCATCACTCGTCGTTACTTTGTCACTTTTATCAGCTGATTGAATTTACTGCTGATGCAAGGTCGTTCAGCCCGTACAGGGTACATTCTCCAGCAACATCTCTCTCTATCTCACTCTCGGTTGTAACATTGGGAGGTATAGAGGTTCAATATAAGCTGAGGTTTATAAGGAAATTTTGCACGGCCTCTTCTTTTTGTTGATAAATATGAATTAGTAAATGAATAAAATTGATAAAAATTGAGATAGTTGGCAAAAGTTGAGAAGAAATTGTATTTTTTTTTATTTTTTTTTGGAATGATCAGTAAAAATAGGTTAAGGTTGATACAGATTGGAAGAAGTTGGTAAGAGTTAGTAAAAATTGATAAAAGTTGGAATATGATGTTAATGGAAGGGGTTGGAAATTTTTTTCAGTTTAATTTTTGTCATAATATTTGACAATTAAAAAAGTAACTAAAATTTGTAATATTTCTATATTATAGTTTTTAAAAAACAATTTGACAATTGTTGTTATAAATAGAGTTGGGAAAGTCTGACTCCACACGATAACCCAACTCGAAGTTTTTGAGAGTAACCCGAACCAAACCGAATTCGACACGATTTGACCGTTTAGCTTTAAAACATGTTATTTTTCAATTTTGAGCAAATCTAAGATATTTTTAACGCCGATACAAAATTGCCCGTTTATTTAAATAGGTCGATCCGATCGGACTTGTTCCCTAGCTCTAGTTCTAAATGCTTATATGTGTGCAGCTTTCAATATTTTATGACATTTTTTTATACAATGATTTGGGGAATTTTTTCTTATATGTATAATTTTTATATA
Source organism: Selenicereus undatus (assembly GCA_017589665.1). NCBI lineage: Eukaryota > Viridiplantae > Streptophyta > Magnoliopsida > Caryophyllales > Cactaceae > Selenicereus > Selenicereus undatus. The sequence goes on from JACYFF010010365.1 coordinate 13,300,611, forward strand.
TTTGAAACATGTATAAATGTATTTTTTTTTATTGATTTTATATTTGGACTAGTTTAATGTAACATAGAAATATGCGCTTCAATTTTAGCAAGATGTAATCGTTAATAAGTGTTAAAATGGTAATTTTGATAAAAAAGGATTGCTGTAATCATTTCTATGACTATATAAATATCATTATCATTACGAGCGAATGCCATTATCACATTCACATTTATAAGTAATATAAAAACATATACGAAATATAATTATTTTGTTAACCAAAATATAGAATTTGACCTATGCACCCATTTAATACACCAACCCAAACATAACCAATGAGTATTTTTGTGGTGAAAAAATAATTAATTTTCATATAACAATTTACACATTGTGAAAATTTTGAATGAGATTGATATAAGTTAAAAAACATTGGTAAGAGTTGGAAATGATTGAGATTTTTTTAGGCATGTTCTTTTCAACTTATTACGAGTAACTTATTCATGATAAGTGCTGATCAGTGTTGATCCCCACTGATGAGTGCTGATTAGTACTGATCATGACCATACTTGTGAGGACGAAATATGATTAGAAGCTGACAAGTGTTAATCAGCACTGATCAGCATTGATTGGTGCTTATGAGTATTAATAAAGTAATAAGTTATGATCACTGCTGATTAGTGCTAAATGTTGATGATAAGTGCTTATGCTAGTTGAAAAGAATAAACCATTTGGAAGGATTAGAAAGAAATGATAGAAGTTGATCAAGTTGGTAAAGATTGGTAAAAGGCTAACGTACATAAAGAGCAATCAATATTTATATGGTACACCCGGTCAATCGACCCGCTGAGGTGGTGCCATTTAGACCACATGAACCTTATTCTTTTGGAAATGGAGACCATTGAAAATAGGATGTGGGTTTTGAAAAATAAAAAATTACCATTTTTGGTAACCCAAGTCAGTAGACCCGAGATTCCCTTGTAATTTGTAAAGAATACGGCTTTTCTATTTATAGGTGAGATGTTCACTAAATCACCTGAAAGCACAGGATGAGAAAGATCATATACCTACTTTTATCTTTCATTCACTTTTTTATCTGGAAATGAGGAGTATCTTAGCCGAAGTTGTTACATCAGCTCAACACTTAAAAACGAATGTGAGCTCGGAAGTAAATGTGCCTCTCCAACTCCTACTGCCTAATCGAATTGATCGGGTCATATAGGAACAAGGTTCAAGTCTTTTGGACAGTCTTTTATAGTAACTTTCAAAACATTTATTATTTATATTGGCAGATGTTTATAAAATTTTAATTATTTTTCGTATGTAATTTCTATAAAATTAAGAAAAGATTTTGCTTACATGCAAGGAAAAGTAAAATAACGTTCCATGTCTTAAAATACATAATCTTTAGGATAGTGCTTGTCATTTCTGTGCACCAAAAATTATAGCCATTATACATTCTGTTCAGATGCGTTTTCCCTTATCTATTTTTGTTCATTCATTTTAGTAAGATGGGCCCAATTAGGATCTGGTAGCTCCGCAACACATTCTAGGGGTGGATTTGCGCAGAGGAAGGGTAAGGGAAAGAGACCCCTTTTAAATTGTGCCATGGTGAGTAGGGGTGGGTAATAAATTGGGTCGAATTAAATTAGGAGTGCCCCATTTATAAATTAGGTCAAGTTTGGTCATGACCAACTCACTAATAATTTGGGTCGGGTTGGGTTTTTTTTATGCAAATAAATGGATCAGTGGGCAACCCGATTTCAGTTTGTTTTAAAATGGAACAGGCTTGTATAAAAAAAAACTGTATATAATACTTATTATTATGTATAAAGCATTGATAATAAACTTAACTAATTGTAGTACGTAAATTAGTGCAACTAGTAGGTTGAAAAAGTAATGGGTTTCTAAATGAGTCGTTCATGGGCCGACTCGGTCTAAATCCAAATCCCAATCCAAAGTCTAAACATTTAGCTACTAGGCGTGTGGAAGAGATTTGATGTAACAGTCTTACCCCTGAATTGCAAAATTAAAGACAGACAGATTCTGATTGACCATAGATTTAAAAGTCATAGACTACCTGCTAATCCTCATAAACGGAGCAGAGAAAGTTTAGAGAGACATTTTGCTTTACTACGTACAATCCAAGCATAAAAAATAGTCCAAACTTACTTTTTTAAGCTTTGCAGATTTTGAACAGTATTAATAGGCCAATCTGGTCCGATCCGTTAATGTGCTTTAATAGGTTGACCTACTATTCCCGATCCTTTATTAACCCTATTTCAAACAGACCGAGGTGCTTGACCCAAAGGGAATCCGACCCATTGCTCACTCATCAAATTGGAGAGATTTGAACTCTACCTTTCGTTAGGGCAATTTCTTATGTACTCCTGGAGTACATATTCTCATTATCAACGTGTATATATTTTTCACGAGTGTATTCATAATATATTAATTTTTAATATATATGTACCAATGTGGCTCTTATGAGTATGCGCTCTTAGGAATATGATATACTTATGGCTTCTTTAGAGTATATGCAATGGCGAGTCAAATTTTTGGCTTACAAATGGGGACCTACTCCCTTCACATCATCTCATGAGTTAATTTTTTTGGCTTTCAAGTTTTTATCTCCACAATGCAACATCCACAACTTTGGCTCACTTTATTGAAATAACACATATTGAGTCCGCCACCAAACTTGTTTAATTACTTTTACTCTTCTATTTTGTAGTATTATTATTATTATTATTATTATTATTATTATTATTATTATTATTATTATTATTATTATTATT
>JACYFF010010365.1:13303394-13320869 GCA_017589665.1 Selenicereus undatus
TTATTATTATTATTATTATTATTATTATTATTATTATTATTATTATTTATGTGAATAAATTGTGGAAAATAATTTTTAAATTTTTTTAAAAATTAAATAATTAATTTATATTAACAAAATTAGAAAAAAAATATCATTAATATAAGAATAAAAATATCATTAACCCCTCTTTTCCCTTTGTCCCTAGAAAATAATAAGTAAAATACTCTTTTTATTATTCCCCATCTTCTTCCTCTTCCTTCTTCTTTCTCCCTCATTCTCTTCTATTTCCCAGCCTCATAGCCATTTGTACTTCCTCTTCCAACTCTAGATTTTCTTCAACCAAAAAAACACAATCCAAGGTCACTTAAAACAAAGGTTGGCCCATATATAAAATGACGTTGTTTTGCACCCCCTACTGCCAACAAATGTCGCGCGAGCGACTTGCCGCCCCCCAGCCATGGCCCAAGCCACTTGTGAGCCTCCTCCGCTGCACACCTTCGATGCCGTGCTCGGCTCGCTCGCATGCCAGATCCGCCTCATGAGTTTGCCGCTGCACAAGCTCTCAATGTAAGCTGTTTGAAAATTTTGTATAGCTTTTCACGCAAGACATTATTATTTTTCTTTTTTTTCCCCCCTAAAATGCAATACATTAATAGGTGATTAAGAAAAAGGCAATACATCCATAATCCCATAAGGGACTACAACTTATGTTTCTTGCACATCTAATTAGACAATATGTCCTCCTACTATTTTGTCTCAAGACTTCCCTAATTATATAGGAAGCAAAACAGCATAAAAGTTATTTTAGAACTGTAAGTACAAAGTGCAATCTTTATGGAAACTAATATAGGTAATTTAAACTCTGCATAAGAAGTATTTTTCACCACCCGTGTTGAATATTAATTGTTAGGGCAAAAGTTTTCCCTAAGGTTGAATTGTTGATTCGCAATTTCGAAACACACGTTGAACTATTTTCTTTACTGGTGACACAAATAACAAAATGATTGCTCCCCTAAATTCGAATGCTCCAATAATATCCCAAAGGCAATCTATCATGAAAGGATTCCAAAATATAACTTCTCATCATTACTGAATTTTCAAACTGCAAACTATGTATCTTCCATAATTTTCCAAACTTCGAGTTATGCAAGTCATCATCGATCCTTGAGAGAAAAGAAAATATTTCCTAGGCCTCTACATCGAACAATTTTGTCCACCAAAAAGTTATTTTCATTAACGCTGGAACAAAGGAGCATAGATCATTCCAAATCTAGAGAACAAAACTGACTCAATTTCAATCTAAACCTGACTTTCAAAAATATCTTGGCACAAAGAACAAATCTTGACTTGAATAAAAACAAACTGAGAAAAACCTTGCCCCAAACTAAACCAAATTGGGAAATGTTCTTTTCGACGTATGAAAAATATTTATTGGTATTTGTTGTTGAAATATGTTGAATCATACTAAAACATGCTGAATGGTTGAAGAAATTATAACTATGTATGTTCAATCAGTGCTTAATAGAGCTAAATTGTACTAAATGATGCTGAATTGTGTTGAAATTTACTAAATAGTGATGATAAATACCTATGATGAGTTGGAAAAAAAAAAAAAAAACCCTTGATGTGTTGTACATCTTTTTTAAGAGGGGAAAAAAAGTTACAAGCTCACACATGGATCTGCCAATGCGTTTGCTTCGTGCTTTAGTTTAACACCCTTGTGAATCACGAACACACACGTGCAGTGTACAATATTTTGAATGACTTGGAACAATTATCACCCAAAATTACTACTACGTCAGAAGCTTAAACATTCCACATCGAGAACAAATAACTTTTACAATCACATGCTCTCGAAATAATCGGATTAAAGTCACTTAAGCTTATGAATTTTGTAATGCAGACTTCAAAAGAGCTTAAGAAAAATGTCTATAATTAATGTCAGTGTACATAATGTTATTATGAAAACCAAGTCTAGAGAAAATTAAAATTTTTATAATATGATGCATATATTTTATTCGAAATCAAGAATTACAATGAGCACCATTACTAAGGGTAACGTTAATCTATTAGACTCTACCTGATTCGTAAACTTCTTGCTTTCCTTCCTATTGAGTAGTTCACAACATACACGCTAAATACGTGTATTGCTCTTGTTTAATAAGTAATTATGACATGAATTTGCAAAAATAACATGTAGCAGTTAATGCGATCCTTATAAGATCTCGACCAATTAAAAGGGCACACACCATCACTTCCTTAGTGCTAATGACAAAGTAGAAAAAGACCATAAGTCACAATCCAAGATTGAAAAACGATGTTGTTTTGCATAAATAAACTGAAGATGCAAAAACAATGCCTACATTTGGGATGTTTTTCCTCTCTTGTTATTCTTAAAGCATAAAATATGTCACATAAATCATAAAATCAGTGCAATTTCAAAGTTCCTTAACTTGCTTTTTACTTCATGTTCAATCCACAATAGAAGAGTAAATATGTTCATTTTTGAAGAGTTGAATTACTTTTTATTGTTGGTTTTGTTTATTTTTCTGATAATGATGGTTCCTACAACTAACATTTTGAGAATTTCAAATGTATATATTATGATTTTAGGATGAAGTTATATTATCATTTAAGTATTTCCGCTAATAGAAAAGAGAATTTTTCCAATGTTTTCTCACTTGTATACTTTATATAATAAGAAATCTCAAAATAAAAATGCAAAATTTAATTAGTGTTCATTTAGAGAAGTAACTTTGCGGTTGTTCAACCATTGAGGGAAAATTTCTTAAGAGTGAGTGCATTACTCAATTATCGCAATTCTTCAAGAAACCAAGCATTGTTGGAAAATACTTTGGACCTTGATATTTTCTATGTCTCAAATTATTTACAACTAATTCTATGTCTCATTCAATAATTACCGCATAACATTTTCCTCGAAAAAATTTCTTAGAGAGTTGTATCGTGGATGCGCGCTTGATGTGTTGTAGTGTATCTTTTTTTTTCCCCGTAGTATTGTATCTTTTTTGTTCTACAGTGTACCTTTCCCTTCCTGCACTGTACCATTTATTTCCTGCAATGTATCTTTTCGTGCTTGCAATGTATGTTTTTTTGTCAACAGTGTACCTTTTATTCCCTACAATGTATCTTTTTCTAGTCAGTTGGGTTGGACAAATTACGAAAATACTTGTTGGTTTGGGGAAATGAAATAGAGGCATCCTAGAAAATGAAGCTATTGTTTCTTTTCTTCTTAAAAATCAAAGTTTTTGGCTTGCATTTTTAATGACGGACCAAAATAGAATTTTGAGATTATTATTAAAGACATAAGTGTTATAGATTACCACTACCACCATAAAAATACACAAAACAATGGGCAGAAGAAATCCATGCATATGCATAGGCATATGCTAATTACTAAACACGCTAATTATAAAGTTGTTTTTCAATGCTTAACGCCATTGGCTCCTTGCCCATAAATGCCTTTTACCATATTCATTCATGTAACTTGATATCCTTGTCTCTAAAAAAACCAATCTCCCTAACACCACAATTTTCCTCACTCTTTTCTTTTCTATTTTTTTCTAGTTTCCCTGGGCAAGTTGCTGAGCTTGTTGATGATGACTCTACTCCAGAGTCTATAAATCATCCTTTCATGTCTTTTGTTTCAACCCCTCTCCCCCTCGCGCGCGCACTCTCTCTCTCTCTCTCTCTCTCTCTCTCTCGGTTTCGTTGTTCCTTCGTCATTCTCCATTTTCATCAGAGAAATCTGAAGAAAGATAAAAATGTTTCAAAGTGCCAAAGACAAGGGGGTTGACAGCTTACAACCTCTCATAAACAAGCCCATCAATGCATCAATTGCGAGATTAGATACATGTTCTTACGCAATCAATCCACCCCAAATTAGCATTTTTCCAAACCCTAATAAATTCTTCCCAAATCTTCATTCTTATCTCCCACTCCATGACCTAACCTCTTTAAACCCTAGCCATGCACCTTCTCCCAGCATCAGCACAATTCTATCTCAAGACAGCGAAGCAACAGCCAAAGAGCAAGATGACGAGCAAGAGATGAGGAGGCTTAAGAGGATGATTTCAAATAGGGAGTCCGCAAGAAGGTCAAGGATGAGAAAGCGCAAGCAACTCGAGAACCTCCAGTCCCAAGTTTTGCAACTCCTAGCAGCCAATCACCAGCTTGCTGAGAAACTCAACCATGTCATGGAGTCCAACTATCAAATCCTCCAAGAGAATGCACGTCTCAGGGAGGAATCTTTCTCTCTCCGGAAGAGTGTTGCTGATTTGCTCACATCAATGAAGAGCGATTTGGAAGATGGTGGAGGAGCACACTCGCATTAAAACAAACCAAGTCATCAATCACAGGCTCTAACATCACTGGTTCCATGGGAGTTATACAGTAAAATGGGAGTGAATACAGATAGATATGTCTATCAAGTCCATCGATGATGGTTTAACTTCATATAATCTAGAATTTTATATGGTTTTAGGTAATTTGCTGTCGATACATGTATAATTATAGATATGGGCATACAGTCTTTTTTCCTATCCATGTCAGGTTAGGACGTTACTGTAAAATTAACCAAACTTTTACTTGCATTTAAGTTTCTCACTTTCATATTCTGTGACTATGGTCAAATGACAGATAATGTGGCATGACATTAATACACTATAATGTCCACATGTTGATCTCTTTGATGATTTTGAAGTTGGTTGATCTTAGCTATAGTTGGCCAGGCCAGCTAGAAAAAGACAGCATGTATTTTGACTTTGTTCTTTCTTTTTACCATAAAAAGATTATTTCAAATATAAAATTTGAAATTAGGGATTCCTAAATTCAGAAAAGAGATAAATTCAACTTCTATTTTATTTTTTTGTGTATTTTTTTATATTATCTTTTGTGTATTGACACAGCTAATTTTCAAAAAGAAATACGAAGTATCACAAGAAGTTGTAAGATTAGAAATTATAATATATACTATCATACAAGAGGAAGGAACAAAGTTTCTGCCTATATTAACTACCAAGTCCTTGCAGTTTCAACAGGTGGATCACTGAATCATTTGTCTTCTCATTGTAGAAGCTCAACTAAAATCAGAACATACTGGTATTGATAAACCTAATGATTCCAAGAATATGAAGTTTTACATAAATATTTCAGGCAACTATTCATGATGGAAAATAAATCATTCCTCCTAATTCTCACAGCACAACACAAACTTCGCGAATTTTCTGAAATTAAAGTTACCAGGGTTACTTGAAGACTTGGAAGGTTTTTCAATGCTGGATGTGGAATCTCTTCCACTGCCCTCTTAGCTTTGATGTTCGTAATGGCAGATCACTCCTCATTTCTATTCCTGTTAATGAGTTGTTTGGATCAGGTTACCGTGGATCGGTTGAATATTATGTTCAGTTCAGTTCGGATCAACAAATTTGGGTTCAAGTCAACATTGAATTAGCTTATTTCAGGTGTAGGTTGGGCAAAGTAATTACGTGCAGGTCAGTTTTGGCAGGCCTAGATGTGGGAGGCTACAAGTAATGTGCCTAGAAGCAAGGCCAGCAATAAAACCAGAGAGTGGGAATTTTGGCAAGCGGGATTTAAACAAAGGGTAATCCTGCACCATGATGCAGATCCTTGAAAACTATGCTTGTGACTGACACAGATGAGTTCCAAATATAAAGAAAATAAAAGTCAAATCTACAAAATTAGAATTAACTGAGTTTTCGATTTGAAAATTTCCTCAATTATTATGCAGAACTCAAGCATTATGTGATGGGAAGATGGACCTGGATTCTCTTCAGTGCACTCTCAGTGTTTGTTTGCCCCGGTCCTTGTTTGCTCCCGTTTGTCCATCAACCTTCTGATATAGCAACAATTTTCGATGAATTGATATCCTCTTGCTACACAATATCAGACTAGTGCAGCTTATCACTTTTCCTCTTGACACATAGCTCATCCCTCATATTTGTTTCTCTGATCAGCTGCATTATTGTTCACGGCTGATTACTGACATGTCGGATGCAGGTTGATACAGAGAATTAGCCCAGCAGAAAGGACGGCAAGCAAGCAAGCAATGTGATAAGAAGACTTTTTTTGCGAGCAGAGAGAAATAGAAAAACCTGTATGCATCCTCACTGATTAAACGTATCCATGGTTAAGCAGCAAGCCAAACCGCAATTCTGGGCCGGATAATCTTTGTCGGTGTTACTCGAGCTTGGCCACAATCATGTAGAAGCGTTGGGCACCCAACATGGTGCTAGTCTCAGATTTGGTCATCCTCCTAAAATTCTGCTAGTATAGAGTCTAACATGATAGTCCACACCCTTGACGGAGAGTCAGATATCCAACATGAGTACTTGACTAAGTTTGCTTGACATAAATCCTCACCAAGTGTAGGTCTGATCATGACTCGACAACTGATAACAAGCTCCACCTTTGTCTACACATAAGGTCCGCATAAAAAGCACCAATTCATAAAATGGTGAAATCATTTGCTATCACTGACAACTATCTCCCTGTTGCCAACCTTGGAAACCAATTTGACTGCATTGCGAGTCTGCAACTGTCCCAACATAAATGAAAAATTCTTGCAAACCTTCAGTTTCACTCCCTTCCCTGTTTTCCAGTTTCCACAAGCCAAAGTGATGGCAACCTTCTCACTGTGCCCCCGAAGGAGTTTAACTTTTCCTCTTCTACCAAATCATGAAGCACTAGTGTCAGGGAAGTAGCCAAACTTTCTTATCTTCTCCTTGCAATCCATGTTTTTGAATATCTCCGGTTCAGAAAGCACATGACCGCTAACTACAAAGTTACAAATCCTCTCCCCAATTTGAATCCAATTACGGTCAGCATCTTTCTGCAGAGCTTTCTCTCTCATTTTGTCCCCTGGCACTTAATACACCATCCTACTCACCAGAGGAAGCTAGCAAGTTTGCTACCCGTACATAGTTCTCTGCCCTGTTTGGATCTAGCTCAAACGGTTTTTGTGCTGCTATTCTTCCTAACATCTCACCATGAATTATACATGTACTAACCAAAGAACCCCATATTTTAGAGTCGGCTTCCATGGGCATATTCTGCAGAACTTGAATGCATCATATAGTTGACCAGCACAAGCAAGCATATCAACCACACAAGTGTAGTGCTCCAACTTGGGCCCTGTGCAATACAAATCACGCATACGGTTAAAGTATCCCATGCCCTCTCTAACAAGGCCAGCATGGCTGCACGCCATCAGTATACCAATAAACGTTAGGTGATCAGGTTTCAATCCCAACCTCTGCATTTCTTCAAACAACACTAGTGCCTCACTTCCACTTGGACCACTTCCATGGACCGCATATCCTGAAATCATGGGGGTCCACAATGGCAAATGTCTCTTAGTTAGACTGTCAAAGAACCGCCTAGATAGTTCTATGCATCCACATTTTGCATACAAGTCTATGATGGGACAGGTCACAAAAACATCTTCCGTTAGACCAGCCTTCCAGGTGTAACAGTGAATTTCTTTACCTAGCTGCAAGCATGAGAGACGTGAACAAGCACCAAGCAGACTGGTCAGTGCAATCTCATCAGGACGAACTCCTTCTCCAAGCATACAATGGAAGACAGCCGCAACATCCTCCGGATGTCCATTCTGTGAGTACCCAGAAATCATTGCATTCCAGGACACTAAATTTCTGTTCTCAATTCTATCAAATAAAACCTGAGCAAAGTGTGATTTATCACAACAGAAGTAGAATGAAAGCAGTTAAACAGCTACAAACGGATCCATATCCAGCCCATTTCGAAGCACAAAGCCATGGATTTCTTTGCCAGATGGCAACAAACTCAACTCAGCACAGATGGAGAGCAGATTACTAATGGTGAACCAGTCAGGACGCAAGCCTATTGAAGTCATCTGTTGGTACAAGTCTAAAGCCTGTCTGGGATCTCCAAATTGTTTATAGCCATCAATAAGCGCATTCCAGGAGTTCATATTCTTGGCCTCTATTCCGCAAAACACAGAGTCAACAGAAGTTAGTGCCTCGCATTTTGCATAGACAGCAATGAAAGCATTAGCCACCTGCTCAGTATGCAGAAACCCACGGCTGATTAAGTAACCATGAAGCTCTTTTAAGCTTATCAGCTGTGATTTGTGGGAAAAAATGGACAATACATTCAAAACAGTGACCTCGTTGGCCATAGCTTTGACACCCTCCATCTGCATTCCCTCGAGAGTTTGAATGCTTTTAAAGCATCACCCTCCCTGGAAAAGTTCCATATTATGGAATTCCATGAAACCAGGTTTCTATTCTCGTTCTTTTCAAACAGGAGTTGAGCCTCTAATGAAAACCCACATTTGGCATACATGTCAATCAAGGCATTATTCACAGTCACCTCTTGGCTGAGTCCCAATTTTACAGCCAGGCCATGAACTATTTCTCGCATTTCCATATCCTTTTCCCTCGCGCAACTCGGTAATATCGTCACTATTGTTGCAACATCTGGGACCAAACATCCGTCATCCTGAAACATCTTAACAAGGACGTCAAAACTCTCTTTATGAAATCCATTCTCTAAATACACACGAATCAAAGAATTTCAGGAAACCAAATTTCTCCCAGGCAAATCTTCAAATACCTTAACTGCATCACCAACTTGCTCTAATTTCCCATAAACTGCAATCAAAGCATTGCCTACAAATACATCTGAAATCAACCCATTTTCTCTGCCAAACCATGAATCATCTTTCCAACCCCAAGCTTCCCAGACAAAACATAAGTTTTTATCACACAAGGCAAAGAAAAATTATCGGGTTCCAACCCTGTCCCCGAAATTAAATCCAAAAACAACACTAATGCATCTTCCCAAAGCTCATTTTTAGTGTAAGCACTGATCATTGCATTCCAACCAAACAAATTCTTCACTACTAACTGATCAAAAACCACACGAGAATCAGAAGGAGAACCACACATAGAGTACATTGTAATAAGACGGGTATTGAGAACAAGATTATTACCAAAATGGGTCGAGACAAATTCATGAACTTTCCTACCAATTTCAATATTGTTGTGCTGACCACATGACTGTATCAGCAAACCAACAGCCTCAGCAGTTGAGGGTCGAGACAAATTGCTTGATGGGTCTTGAATCAGAGAAATTGCTTCATTCAGGCTCTGGGTTTGGCGGAGGCTGTATACAAGTTTGGGTAAGGATAATTGGAGGTCAGAATTTCGGGGGTTTCGGCGGGGTTTTTGAGAAGTATGAGACGGAGAAGGAACTGGGGATCTAGTTGAGTGAAAAGGGTATCTTAATTTCTCCTGGTTTGATACTATGGGATGGTGCTTTTGATGGAATGCGAGAGATGGTCATAACAGCACCGCCATTTTTGCAGAATTTACGAGCTCCAAGACATCAACGTGATTGTAGTATGAAGCGTAGCTCAGGCACTCAGCAACTGAGACAGTCTCCGGTTTGCTAACGCGAAACCAAAGACAATAAAGTTTCAGATAAAATATCTGCTTGCCACCCAAATCATTAAAAAAAAATTAATAAAAGTAAATAAAATAAGGAAAGAAATTCTTGCATGAGCCTTTCTTTCCTTTACATTTTGTTGGGGTGCCAGAGAGGTGGCTATATATATATATATATATATCATCATCATCATCATCATCATCATCATCATCATCATCTGTTAGTGTAGCTCCAGCTTGCAAGGGATTTGGAAATATTCTGATGGAAGCAACCTTACTTTTGCAAGTATCACTACCCATAAAGAAATCGATTCCAATAAACCCATAAAAGGTTAGAGAAGACACCTGTTAACAAAAAATGCATAAAAGACTTACGCACTGAACCACAAAAAACAAAAGTGAAAAAGTAACAGCTCAGAACCTTGCACCAGCTGCTCACCTCCCTTTAGGAACCATGGAAGAACAAGTAACCTACAATCTAATGTCTAAAACTTTAATCCTAGACCTCTACTTGAGCCACATTATCCGTTAATCCTAAAGTGTTCAAGTCATGTTTAAACACTTTATTCCAACTCTTCTTTGGTCTACTTCGACCCCTTCTAGATTTCATAAGGACAATCCTCTCACATATGCTTACTAGTGTGTCCATACTCCTTCTCCTGATATGACCAAACTATCTAAGTCTAACCTCTCTCATCTTAGCTTCTACGGGGGTCATTCCTACTTTGTCCTTAATCACTTCACTTTTGATTTTATCTAATTTTGTGTGATCACACATCCAACAAAGCATCCTTATCTCCGCCATCTTTATCTTCTAAACTTGATACTTCTTGATAGGAAACACTCTGCTCCATACAAAAATGTTGGTCTAACCACCATGTGGTAAATCATCCCTTACAATCTTAGCGGGATCCTCTTGTCACACAATACCCCTGGAGCATTCTTCTATTTTTGCACCCTGCCTTTATTCGTTGATTAATGTGCTCATCAATATCCTCTTTATCTGCAATGGTTGAGCCCAGATTTGTAAAATTCATTGATCTTAGTAAAGCCACACCCCCAATGTACTCATCATCCTCCATGTCACATCCCCCTTTCCTGAATAGACAATGCAAGTATTCAGTCTTTGATCTACTTAGCCTAAAACCTTTAACCTCTAGGACATCTCTCCACTATTCCAACTTGTTGTTAACCCGCTCCCGAGATTCATCAACAAGCACTATGTCGTTTGCAAAAAATGTACACCATGGTAACTCCTTCTGAATCCCCTTTGTGAGCTCATCCAGGACCATAATAAAAAGAAAGGAGCTCAGTGCTAACCCTTGATGAAGTCCAATGTCAATATGGGAGTCATTCCCCCCCGGTCCAAACTCGTGTCCTTATCCCGTCATATATATCTTTAATAACTCGTATATAACTAATTGGGACGTCTTTCTTCTCCAAGCACCTCCAAAGCACTTCCTTAGTTACTCTATCATAAGCTTTTTCTAAACCGATTGTGAATAATTGGAGTACCTCCCTCAACTGAGGTGGTTAGATGTCTATTAATATTAGTACATTAGGGTTACATGAGTACAAGTCATGGGTCCAAGGCCCGTTAACACAAAGGTTATATACATACACTATTACACCCCCTCAATCTAGACGGGGTGGAACAACGGAGAGATTGGCCTTGAATTGAAGAAACTTCTGCGACGATAAACCTTTGGTGAAAATATCAGCAACCTGAGATTGAGTGGGAATGAATTTCACCTGGAGATGGCGTTTATCGACCATTTCACGAACAAAGTGATAATCAACCTTGATATGCTTGCTGCGGCTGTGAAGGATGGGATTCGCAGCAAGGTAAGTGGCAGAAATATTGTCACAGAAAAGGCGAATGGGAACTTGTACTAGAATACCCAAGTCCAAGAGAAGTTGACGTAGCCATTGAATTTCAGTAGCAGTGTAGGTAGCAGCATGATATTCGGCTTCAGTAGAAGAGCGAGAGACAGTGGGTTGCTTCTTGGAGCGCCAGGAGATAAGATTAGCACTAAGAAACACAGCAAACCCAGTAGTGGAGCGGCTGCTATCAGGACACCCAGCCCAATCAGAATCACAAAAGGCAACCATCAAGTCCAACCGAGAATTGGCATTAACGAACAGTCCATGACCAGCTGTGCCCTGCAAATACCTGAAAATGCGCTTGACAGCATGCAAGTGAGATGTGCGGGGAGCATGCATAAATTGGGAGACTACATGCACGGCATAAGCAATATCTGGCCTAGTCATGGTAAGATACTGGAGAGCACCAACCATGCAACGATAATCAGAGGGATCAGGGACTAACTCACCATCAGTTAGGCTTAGCATAGTCCTAGAAACACATGGTGTGCGCACAGATTTGAGTGTATGAAAATGAAATTTCTTAAGCAAGTCCATAACATATTTGTGTTGAGAAAGAAAAAAGCCAGAGGAAGTACGCACAGCCTGAACACCAAGAAAATAGTGAAGATTACCAAGGTCCTTCATGGCAAAGTAAGTCGAAAGAGTGGCAATAAAAGAATGAACAAGGGCCGAACCGTTGCCAGTCAGGAGAATATCATCAACATACAAGAGAAGAATGAGGATATGAGATTGTTGACGATAAACAAACATAGAAGGGTCGACTTTGCTGCATTGAAAACCACGAGACATCATAAATGAGCTAAAATGATGAAACCAAGCTCTAGGGGCTTGTTTTAAGCCATACAAAGATTTCTTCAGGCGACATACGTGGGTCGGGAATTGGGGATGGACAAAACCTGGAGGTTGCTTTATGAATACCACTTCATCAAGATACCCATGAAGAAAAGCATTTTTCACATCAAGCTGATGAATAACCCAGTTGCAAGAAACAGTAATAGAAAGTATTAAACGAATAGTAGAGGCCTTAACAATAGGGCTAAATGTCTCGTGGTAATCAATTCCGGCCTGTTGGTGATTGCCAAGAGCTACAAGGCGTGCCTTGTAGCGATCAACTGTACCATCAGAGGCATATTTTGTTTTATAAATCCACTTACAATCGACAACATGCATAGAAGGAGTACGAGGCACAAGCTCCCAAGTATCATTTTCTAAAAAAGCATTAAATTCATCCGCCATGGCTTGACGCCAAGTGGGGAAGTTAACGACTTTAGAGAAACAAGTAGGGTCGGAATCCTCATGGTCAGCAACCAGTGATAAAATATTTTTGTGTTTAAAAATCCCTGATTTGGAGCGAGTTTGCATGGGATGCCGTGAACGGGAGACCGGGGCATCATGGACCGAAGGGGAGATCTTAGGAGAAGGGCTGGTGGGTTCACAGGATGGGCTGGGCGAAGAACTAACTATCGATGAGCTCGGCTATGACGTAGATGCACTAGGCTGAGGAGAGTGTGATAACGAAGTGGACTGGGGAGACCGAACTGGGCTAGGATGAGGAGTGCTGAAAGTGGGGAGCAACACGCGGGGTGGGCGTAGAGCGCTAGAAGAGGAAGGGGGAAGAGGCGTGAGGGAAGTGGGGAGAGGCAGTGAGCCCGGCTGTGGTGGAGAGTTGGGCACAGGAAGGCCACAGGTTGAGCTAGGTCGAGAGGAAATGGTAGTGGACAGGGTAACATGACGGGGCTGAGTGGAAGTGGGCGACCATGAGGGAAAGTAGGTCAGGAGAGGGGATTGAGGCTTGGATGCAAGAATCATAGAATAGGGAAAGATGTGTTCATGGAAGATAACGTGACGACTAATATAGATGCGTCCCGTTAACGGATCAAGACACTTGTAGGCCTTGTAATGTGGGGCATAACCAATAAAAACACACCGACGAGAGCGAGGTTGAAGCTTGTTGTGTGTGTACAGAGTTAAGTTTGGAAAGCATTGAGACCCAAAGACACGAAGGAAACCATAATCAGGAGGTTTGGAAAAGAGTTTTTGAAATGGTGACAGACCTTGTAAGAGAGGGGTAGGGAGACGATTTATGGCATATACGGCGGTGAGAACAGCATCAGACCAATATAAGTCAGGCATGTGAGCATCAATAAGAAAAGTGCGAGCCATTTCGACTATGTGTCTGTGCTTACGTTCAGCGATGCCATTTTGTTGTTGTGTATGAGGAGCTGATTTACGAAAATAGATGCCATGGTGTAAGAAAAAGGTGCCAAAGGCAAGATTATCGTACTCGCGGCCCCCATCACTTTGAAAATACACAATGGTGGTGTTAAAAAGATTTTCCACAAATTTGCGAAAATATGTAAAGGTGACAAAAGCATCAGATTTCTTTTTCAAAGGATATAACCAAGAATAACACGAGAAATCATCAATGAAAAGAATGTAATATTTGTACCCATTAGTAGAATAAGTTGGAGATTGCCATAAATCGCTATGAATTAAAAACAAAGGTCTATCAGAAGAATGCTTAACCTCGGAAAAAGGTAGTCTAGTAGATTTGCCCAAACAACAGGAAACACAATCTTTAGAAAATTTAGTGGTCCGAACAATGGACTTATTAGAATGAAGAAAATCTAAGGTCCTAGAACTAAGATGGCCTAACCGACGATGCCATATGTTAGTCGGCAGATGATAGGATAAAAGAGTTGTGGGTGAGGTAGAAGAGAAAGTCAACAGGTAGAGATCTCCGTTACTTCGGGCACGAAGAAGAACCGTCCCCGTGGCTTTGTCCTGGATAGAAATAGAAACATCATAAAAAATAACCTGGCAATAGTCTTTACACAACCATTTTATGGAAAGCAAATTATGAGTTAATTGCGGAACTTGTAGCACAGAATTTAGTTTCAATGATTTACGAGACGTCGGTAAATTACAATTGCCAAGATGTGTGATTGGAAGCGTAGCCCCATTACGCACAACTATATGATTATTGCCATTATAAGGAATTTTGAAAACAAAATTACCATCATGGGGAGTCATATGAGCAGAGGCACCAGAATCAGGGTACTAAGTAGTTTCTGGACCATCAACAAAGGACATGGCAGCAAGGGAAGGCACAAGAGAATCGGGTGTAGGACCTGCACTAGAGGGAAATCGTGGGCACTGAAGAGCAGAATGCCCAGTCATAAAACATATTTGACAGGTAAGACTAGAAGGATTAGGACCCAATAAGCCTAACTGTGATGAGGTACCTGCAAAGAAGCGATTAGTACATGGTTGGGACACAGTATCAAAACATGAAAAGGTTGAATTGCAAACACCAATACGTGCAGACACACTTCTATTAGAGTGGGACAGAGGGGTCGGGTTGTTGTTCGACTGATATCGGTTGTTGCGGTGGCTTCCTCCTCGATGGTTACGATGCCGGTTATTGCGCCAGTGACCACCCCCACGATTGTTAGTCGAACTACGTTGCCCATTATTAGGCAAACGACGAGAAGGAGAGGGGGACTGAGATGAGGCCGACCCACCGGTGGAGTGAGATACCAAGGCAGGGTGAGCAATGACGTCATCACCATCCAATTGCCGCAGCCGTTGTTCATGCAACAGAAGCCAGGGACGAAGGTCGTCAAAGGTAAGTTGAAGGGGAGTGTGCATGAGTGTGGTAACAAGAGTTTCGTACTCACGTCCAAGTCCCAGCAAAGTGTAGTGAATCAGGTCACTGGACGACACCGGGGAGTTCACAGTGGCTAAGTTATCGGCAATGGTTTTAATTTCGCGCAAATAGGAGTCCATAGTTTGAGTCTCACTCTTCTTAATATTGGTCAACATTCATTTGAGTTCGAGAGCCCGGGCCATGCTCGAGTGCATAAAGCGATGCTTGAGTTTGTCCCACACATGGAAAGAGGTGGGTTGGTCACGAATGTCAATCAATATTTCTGGTGATAGAGTGGCAAAAAGCCAGGAACAAACACTCTGATCAAGACGAAGCCATGCTTGATACTCTGGATTGGCTTGGTGGATGCCATCGACACCCACAGTGGTAGAGGACGGCGAGGTGAAGGACCCATCTACACAGCCAAGCAAACCGTGGGAGATGAGAACCGCGGCAAATTGGGTTTGCCAAGTTAAATAATCTTCAGGCATGGCAAGTCGAACCATGACCAAATTGGTAATATTAGGAGCAGCAAGGGAGAGCCCGAGAGGCGATGAGTGTCTAGAGGCATGTAAGAAACTGGAGAAAGAGGGCTGCACAAGACGAGGATGTCGAGACGAATAGCCATATTCATATTGAGAGTGAGGAAAGCGAGAAGGAGATTGATGCAAGATATAATCTTGAGACATTGGCAACTGATTTAAGGGAAGAGAGGGATGAGAATTGTAGAACTGTGGGAAATTATTGAAATAGAAGGGGAACCGCGGTAGTGTGGGCTTGACAGTAGGCACCTCGGGTAGAACGGGAGGGGGCAACGAGAGTTGTGATACAGCAGGCGTGGAGATAGGTGTATGAAGCTGTGCAACCGCTGTTCTGGAGTCAGTGGGTGTGCCAGGTTCGGCTGCAGAAGAAGAGGAGCTGAGAGGGGCAGCCATGGACACAGAGACGCCGAAGGATGAGGGAGGAGGGAACTCAGCCATGACAGGCGGCTAAAGAAGAGAACTGGGTTGAGAATAGAGAATTAGGGCTCTGATACCATGTGAATAATTGGAGTACCTCCCTCAACTGAGGTGGTTAGATGTCTATTAATATTAGTACATTAGGGTTACATGAGTACAAGTCATGGGTCCAAGGCCCGTTAACACAAAGGTTATATACATACACTATTACTGATGAACACCATGTGAAGGTCCTTTTTTCCTATCTATGTAAAACTCCATGAGCCTTCGTGCGAGATGAGTAGCGTCCATGGTTGGCCTACTTGGCATAAAACTAAATTAATTATCTGAAATCCTTATATCCTTCCTCAACCTTCTCTCAATCACTCTTTTCCACAACTTCATTGTGTGGTTAAGCAATTTTATACCTCTATAGTTATTGTAATTATGGATATCACCATTGTTCTTGTATAAAGGGATAATAGTACTAAATCTACACTCCTGTGGCATCTTTACGGTCCTAACTGTAACATTAAAAAGTCTGACTCGTCAATCAAGACCCTCTTTGCCTGAACACTTTCAAATCTCCATAGGATACCATTTGGGTTGACCGCCTGTCCGACCTTCATCCTCCTAAATGCTTCTTTAATCTCCTCCTCGATGATATGAAGGTAGGGCCCAGGGTTCTGTTGCTCCTCCTACCCCCTATGCACCCTATGTTGAGAGATCTCAAACATCCCCTCATTAACGACTTATAAAAATAGCTTTGCCACCTATCTTGAATCTTGGAATCCTCGATTAGGACCTTCCCGTCTTGATCTCTAATACACCTCATGTTACGTAGATCTCTAGATCTTCTCTCCCTAGCCCTTGCTAGCTTAAAGATATCTTTTTCTCCTTCCTTAGATCCCAACCTCTTATATAGCCTATCGTGAGCATTGTTCTTTGAAACCTCGACTGATTTTGTAGCTTCCCTTTTTGCAATCTTGTATTGCACTGCATTAACCTCTTTTTCCTCTTTTGACCCACTACCTATTAAAGTAATGTAAGCCTCCTGTTTCGCCTTTACTTTCTCACTCACCTCATCATTCCACCAATAAACTCCTTTCATTCTACCACTTCCCCTTTTGGCAATGCCTAGCATTTCCTAAGTCGACCATTGAATACACTCCGCCATTTCAACCAACATTTTGTCTGCATCCTTCGGTTGACCCCAATTACCTTCTGGTTTGATCCTATCGGCTAGCTTAGTCGCATTCTCACTAGTTAAATTCCACCATTTAACCTTATAGTCCCCAACACTTCTCCTCGTCCTTTTTAAAAATTTAGTCTCCACAACTATAACCAGTAGTCTGCGTTGCGTCGTTAAGCACTCACTCAGTAACACTTTACAGTTCTTACAAACCCTTATAGGAGTCAACAATCGACAGTTCATATGCAACGACAAAGTCCAACATAAGTGTGTGTGTGTGTGTGTGTACACACAAGCGCGCACACACACACACACACATACACACACACACACACACACACACACACACACACACACACA
>JACYFF010010365.1:13322436-13365075 GCA_017589665.1 Selenicereus undatus
TATTATTATTATTATTATTATTATTATTATTATTATTATTATTATTATTATTATTATTATTATTATTATTATTATTTTACCTTTGTAATTTTATCAAAAATAATTTATTATATGGATATTAAATGATTAATGAATCACGTCAATCTATTATACCTAGTAACTTTTAAAAAGTAGTGGGAAATCCACCATTA
The DNA here is from genome assembly GCA_017589665.1 of Selenicereus undatus. Taxonomy (NCBI): domain Eukaryota; kingdom Viridiplantae; phylum Streptophyta; class Magnoliopsida; order Caryophyllales; family Cactaceae; genus Selenicereus; species Selenicereus undatus. The sequence continues at coordinate 13,322,628 of JACYFF010010365.1, forward strand.
GTTTGAGACATTATAATTTTTGGAGTGGAAACTTTCACTTAAATTTTTTTTTTTAAAAAAAAACTATTTAACTTTGTTTAATAGAGGTTCAAATAATTTTTTCTATAAATTATATGAATTATAAATATAATTTACTATGCTTTGACATACAACTATTACAATGGGAAAAATTCAAAATTTTCTCATGCATCACATGGGTATAGAATAACCAAAAAACAATCTTATAATCTTTTGACACATGTCACTCTTATATAACTCACCCTTTTTTAAAAAAATAAAAAATTGATCCTTATTATTAGAAGATGTTAGAAGATAATTCATTATATTCTAATAACGTAGTATACCAAAATTAAAGTTATGTATTATATTTTATCCACTAAAAATCATACATTATATTAGAAAAAATCTAGTATCATATTGTCCAAGCATAGAAAGTTTATTTTGATACATATTCAATTAAGTTAATCGCAATCTATTTTATTATATAAAAAATCTGAATTTAATAATTTCTTATAATTTGTACCACGTAATAAATGCACTCTAATTATGAAAACTATTAATATAAAAAGAAAACTTAAAAAATTTTCATAAATTATATGAAACATTAGATGATTATTATGTGTATACATTCATCCATTAAAAAAAAAACTCAAAATTATCCCGTGCATTTATCGCATAGCGGAAAGCATACTAGCTATAGATTAATATATACAGCATAATACCACCTGTTGATTCAGCACCAAAGTACCACATTGATTCCAACCACCAAAGTACAAGAGTCCTAGCCAACATTAATACCAAAGTACATATCTGCTTAATGTGATATATGAAACTTTTTACACATGCAACCCCTTCTTATATTTAATTGGTTTCTTAAAAAATGGGTTAAAAGTGATACATTTGATTTGATTAGTTTACATTATTATCATTTGCTAAGTACTTTAACTCGAATAAGAAATGTTCATATTCTACCATTTGATTAGTAAATATTTAAGTTATATTTGTTGTTATATATGAATTTGTCTTATTGAGAAATCATAAATGCATTTGATTTACCGTAGTAGATTGAATATGTAATTTGTTAGCTTCATCAAGATAGGATAATTTTTTTTGGGGGGGGGGGGGATAGAGAAAGTACTACTTAAGATGAGGACATGAAGGAGCATTGGAATGAGAAAGAACAATTATCACACACTTATTATGAAAGTTGAATCCCATATCACACAAATAAAAAGCGGTTACGTCCAATAAATCACTCTGGTATAATTATTGTTATTATTATCCACTAATAGTAGCGGTAGTGGTGGTGGTGGAAGACAAAATTAGATAATTTATAATTTTTTACATATATTTAGTAAAATTTATTATTTTGTATTTATATTTACTGTAGATAAAAACCCAAAAACTATCTCATACATCACACATAGAAAATAATACTAGTTAATTAATTAATATTAGTAAAAGTCATACCTAGATCTTTAACAGTACGTCTGCAGATTTTACCATTGAAAAGCAAATCAATGCCTCCATCTAGCACCTCCTTTTGCTGTGTATTATACAGTGTAGACATATCGATTGCTAATATCTCATTGTTGGCATAATGAATCTTGACATAAATACCCTTGTTCATACAATTTATTTTCAATGAAAATATAATAAACGTTTGAAACGAGCATAAATTAAAGAAACAAAAGCATGGATTTAATTATGGTCATGAGGAAGTCCACAAGGGGGTATATTTTTCAAGAAACTCAGGATAAAACCAAATTTTACGTTCACACATTCCCCCCGAATATTCATCCTTTTTTTTTTATTTTTTCTATAAAAAACAGAGACCATATTCATCCCTATATGTCCTGCAGTTCCATATTCAAATTTAAATTTTTTTAGCGTTCTCTCAACATGTGCACTACAGTCTTCTCCAAAAACATTTCCTAGGGAATTTTGAGCCCTGAATCTGAAGTATGTGGCTTAGGAGAACTGTTTTCTAATTCAAGTTACATAGATTTGCTCGAGCCCAGAAACCACTCAACCCCATGCAACTTCTGATTCATTTAAAACTCAAGCTGCATTTTCGCCATATTTGAGGAAAAGCAGCTTATATACATGGTTTTAAACCTCTGTATCGAGTATTCTGTGTCTAAACTACAGCGCTCTTGAATTGGCCAAACGAGAAGTGTATCACCACTGTGAAACAATGAGGCGAGTAACGACACTAGAAAATTGTATGAACAAAACGAATGATGGGGTATTAACCTAAGAGAGAACCAATGAAGGCCTTGAGTAAACGAATGACGGGATTGCCAAGAGAAGTTTCCCCCATTCTCTCCAAGAAGATTCCATCCATTCTTGCTTGGACACCCTCGGAAGATGTCAAGTTGTGAAGTACTTTCAGAGTTCTGGCCACTCCATCAACAGTGCTCTCAATCTTTTCGCTTACAATCTCAAGCAACGTAGAGGCTCTGGATAATTCAACAACAGTCACCTGCATTCCAAGCACAACCATTACCATAATTGAAATAAGAACCTAGTGGAAGTCATAACCTGCTAAGTACGTCGTAACTTGTAAGCGCCCAGTTTCCCTTAACTAGTTCAATTACACAACTATCCTGCAAATATCAGACAATGCGTACCAAATACTTGAATTTTTTTTTAAACCTTCTGAGACTCTTAAGGGAGGGGAGCAAAAGGCCATAACCACATTTGGATAAATATATCTCCAATTTTTGTGTGCTTGTAATTTCTTTCAATAATGTCTGAAATTATTTGCTTCATTTCTAAATTATCGTCATTAGACCCTTTTAATTTCTTTGTATATCCATGTAAGCCATATTACTCATGCCACATCAAGATAAAGCAAGTGGGAGGGGGGAATTATTCTCACATCTCGAAAGGCATTAATTGTTTTTCTTTAAAGGTCAACAGGTAATACACATTAATGAAGATTTGTTAAAGGAAAAACGAACAAAATATTTTTGTTGATTGAGTTATTCATGTAAATGGGTTTCTCCCCCCCCCCCCCCCCCCAAAACAAAAACAAAAGAACTATACCAAACGAAATGGGATGGAAGGAGTCTTAGATTTTTGCCCTACTTTTTTTGACAAGTATATATTAATAAAATAGATAATGAAGGTTGGATGCACAGCTAGCATCCTACAAAAAACTATATAAGGTCAAAATACACACTATCCACACACTCAACCATATCAAAAGAAGACGAGCACATCTTCTCACCATCCCAAAAAACAAGAGAATAGAATCTTGATGAAGTTCTCTTTTAAGCGCACAAGAGGAGTTTCAACACCATTGAAAACTCTTCGATTTCTTTCTCTCCAAATACTCCAAAAGATCACGAGGTAACACCGTGACATTCTTCTTTTTCTTCTTCATTTTCCTACCAAAGAAACTCTCCTAAGCTAAGAGATGGTTCCTGATGGATTTACAAACAACCCAAGAAATGCCTAAGCAACTGAAAACAAGTTCCCAAGGACCCAAAGCAAATCAATAATGACGCAACAAGTGATCCATAGATTCAAAATCTTCTTTGCACATAAAGCACCACCAATCATTTCAGAAAAACACAGTGGAACCATTACCAACCTCAAAAGAGAAGTGAGGAGATAATCACTCCCAACCTTTAGCAACTATAATCTCCAAAGACTGCCCATAAGAGTCATTCAGTAAAGAGGGAGAGTGAGAGACCAACCAAATTCACGCTCGCCATATTTGATGGGAAAACTTTTCTCCTTAAAATTCCATTCCCATTTGTAAATCTCCACAATCCTTTACCCAAAAGCGCCTCACTGAAGAGACACGAGTCCCTAACACCTAAACCTCCTCATGACGAAAGGTAGTTTCATAATGTTCCATCTCACGAGATAACACTTGAAACCATTTCCAAAAGAACCTCAAAGGAAATTTCTTTAGATTGTTTCTAACTTGTTAGCCACAGAAGATGGTAACGAAAGAGGGGAAAGGAAATAAGTCGGAATGCTTGAGAGAACATTTTTAATGAGTTAATCTCCCCCCTTTCAATAGGTATTTAGACTTCCACCCGGAAAGTCTTTCTTAAGCCTATCAACAGAATTGGTCAAGAATGGGCAAAGATGACCGTAATGTTCTCAGCATTAGCTTTCTTAGGAATAAGACCAATATAAGCAGTATTCATGTAGCCACAAATCTTCCAGAAGAGAAAAACTCAGCATCATCAGCATCATCACATCATTTCTGACTGTATTTCAATTAGATTCAATAAACAACTGAGGCATGCCAGCAGGTCCATGAGCTTTACCGAGCTTCAACCCCACAGCAATCAAGAAGAGCTTTCGTAACTTCTTACACATCAAACATCATCTCAATAATCTCTACCACCCGTAAAGAGGGCAAGGACCTTAGTTTTAAAAAAGCGCGCATCAGGCTCATTAAGGCGTGAGGCAAGGCGAGTCCTTTAAGTGCAGCGAGGCGACCAAAGCAAGGGCTTTATTGATCTCAATTGCGAAGTGAAGCTGTAGGACAAAGAGGAGAACTTTTGACCATTAAAATCACCAGCTTTGTTAAAATTAACAGTTATCTTAGTCTTATATAGCAATTGTGAGTATAACCCCCCATGTGATTGCATATAATAGCTGCGAAGTCATCCATAAAATTGGCAAACCCTAAGATTAAAAAAAAATCCAATTTTTGAACTATCAAGTATGGAGACCTAATGGTGCCAAAGGGGGTCCAATGTCCATCTTCATATTGTTCCGGTGGTCGATCTTCATTGGAATTAGTGTAGTGGGCTCCAGTTACCAGCTTCTTCCATGGTGTGTAGGGGGTCGTTAAAAGTCCAGACGGGAAGGGGCTAGGTTAGAATTTGTGCATATTATTTCCTTTTTCATTCATAGTTTTATTTAGTAAAGATTTGTTGTAGCCTTAATTTGCTATATTGTATAAAATTCTTTCCTCTTCTTTTTATCTTTTACTTAGGAAAGAATCAACCATATTTCTATCCTTTCTCTCAGGTCTATTTTTTTTTTTCCCATTTAAAAACTTATAGCAAGACTGTTCGTTACTTATCAACATTTTGATTTATATTTAAATAATATAATTTAATTTTTACCGTATTTTAAACCATTTTACGAATGTTTTTAACATTGTAACGGTTTATATTGATATCTAATTCCATATTGATGAAATCATATAACTCATTTGGGCAAAATCTATCTGTTGAGTACATTTTAAGCATTTTTGCATAAAGGTGCGCCACAAATCTATGATGCGTGCCCCTTTGCCTTGAGGATCACGCCTTGCGCCTCCAAACCCTTTGCGCTTCAATATGCCTCACGACTTTTTAAACTAAAGGCAAGGACAATCCATCAACTTTAGGCCTCCAAGGTTCAGGCTCAATAAACAAAGATTGTAGAAGCCATGTATTGGATGGAGACTTCATATCTCAAAGCACATCAAAGCGAACCCCACCGACAACCACAGAAAATATGAAGTTAAACTGCTTGTAAAAATTAGCCACTTTGTGGAAGAACTTCGTACTACGATCACCTGCCCTAAGCTAAAGTGCTCTCGATTTTTGTCTCTAAGAAATTTCCTCCATGAAAGAAACCTTGACCCAATCATCTTGAGCAACCTTCCTTTGGTGAATCTTATCACTAGCAAGACCACATGATTCGTCTTTTACATCGAAAGAATGAAATTATATTTTGAACCTTGATGTCTCCAAAAACTTCTTTATTCCACTTCTTCATGTTCTCTTTAACATACTTAAGTTCACTAGCAACATAACTAGCCGACAATATGTGCCTCTCACCACCAATCTTTGATAAGATCAGAAAAACCCTCAAACCCCAGCCACATATTCTCAAATCTGTAAGGGATCTTTCCCCTCGCCCACTTTTCTGTCTCAAGAAAAATACAAAATTGATCAGAAATAGGTCTAGGTAGTTTATTCTGGAGCATGTTCGGAAAATGCCCTCCCAATCTGCTAACACAAGGAAACGGCTTAATCTTGAACACATCAATTCATCTCCACTCCTACACCAAGTGAAGTCAACCCCCCCCCCCCCAATGGAAGATCCTTCAAGCCAACATAGTCGATGCAATCCATGAACTCTACCATTGTATAAGGACATAACCCTGTACTTCTTTCATGACAATGTAAAATCTCATTGAAACCCCCCCCCCCCCCGCGCACCAAGGTCCACACCAACCATCTCTAACACTATCCAACTCGTCCCACAGTCTCCATTTATCGATCTTTGCCCTACTTTTAAAACCAGTCCTTTGCTTCATGCCCTTATCCTCTTCTCTTCTCTCCCTAACCCCCCCCCCCCCCCCAAGCCACCCTCACCAAACAATCTCTTCCAATTTGCAAGGCTGTTCAATTTTAGAAGCACTTTTATTGCTTGCACTCAAGTATTCAATTCATAGTTCACTGCTCGCATAGTAGCTGAATTCAGCATCACGTACAGAATTTTTCTTCATTTTTCAACCAGTGAATTTAAAGTTATACTAGGAGTATAAATGATCCTTATTTCAATGTTTTTTCTTTTCTCCAATTTCCGGTCCATTTTGCTATGTACTCAATGGCATCCTACCATAAACTTTTTCTGAAAAATCCGATGTGTTAGTCATCCATCTGGTACTAGGAACAGGAAGATAACTTGAATCCACATGAGTCCGGCGAAATCCATCCTACTTAAGCCAATTGGGTCTTATTAAATCAGTTGGGGCGGGTACAAACCAGTGGGAATGGACATGAGAACTATTATTAAGAAGCAGGCTTATCGGTTCTTAAAAACCCATTTTGTTACACCATCTTTTTAATGCAGTTTTTAATTTGGATTGTTTATAGTATTGATATGTAAAATATAGTCTGCAAGATTAGTATACATACCCTATTTCCACAATTGAAATGGAAGTACTTGATTACTACCTACTTCTTTGTTCATGAGATAATCATGACTTTTAGCGTTGAATTGGTTTGACATATGCATGGTGTACACCTGATTAAAACGCATGAACCCCAAAACCAGGTGGGTTAAAATAAGGGTGTCATATTTCCAGACCCAATGGCTACTAAACGGGTATGGGTCATAGAGTGAAGGGGGATTTTATGTTTTACAGTACCTGCCCGTCCGCCACACACTCACCCGTTGCCATCACTAACTATTTTAGCCCAGTAAAGTCCAAATGTCTTACTCCCCTAAGGAACTATTATTAAGAAGCAGGCTTGAGTAAAAGGTAGGATGCAAATTTATAAATAAAATGCTACTTAAAAAGCTAACTCGAGAACTACACAGGGAGGACTAAGCACAAAGCAAGACTCCCAATACAGGATGGACTAAGGATGGCAAATTAATTTTAGAATCAGCTACTAATTTTGTTAAAAAGAGCAAGACTTTTAGCTATCACAGACTTTTCTTCAATTCCTGAAAAAGTAAAAACAATAAATAAATACTGGAATGAAATGAACCTTGTCTCCAAAATCCAAACTGTAGAGTTTCCAGCATCAACAGTAAACAAAGACGTTTAGCTCATAAATCCTTCATGATCAAACTCCCTCCAGCCCTTCCTCCAAATGACAACATTGATTGAAGCAGCAAAAACAAACAGATGAAACTGCTATAACACATACGGAGTGGATTTTGCTAATGCTAACGCGAAATAATTGTGTACATGTCACAACAGCAAATTTTAAATTAACACGAGCAGAAAAGCACCAAATACCAGAGCAATATGAGCCACAAAATCTATGGAAATACCTCGTTCTCTTGCGGTATGTTGGCCTTTTGCTTTGCTATAGCAATGGCACGGCCCATTCCACCGATAGCATCAACTAGTCCTCGAGAAGCAGCATCATTACCAGTCCACACTCTTCCTTGGGCGTTCTCCTCCATCTTGTCTACCTAAAGTTAGAAGAGAAACTTCAATCAATCAAGACAATAAGGGATGCATCTCACTGGGTCTGGCAGAAGGCAAATATTGATACAAGAAAATGTACAGGCATAGATCTTGAATAGGCTGCTTTATCTCGAAATTGTGCATATGCATGCTGAGCAAACTTGGCAAAGAGCTCTGCTTCCTCTGGTCTACAAGACAGTAAGTTACTTGTGGAGTTAGGAAACAGACTTAAGAGAAAGCAAATGAGAAAACATTCACAGAACTACTTGACTTGGGTCAGTTTCTCTGTCCATTCAGTAATGGAAACAAATCATTTCAGTTTCAGATGCATAGTTCAAAATTTACTCACTCCCATACTACTTTGGTGATATTGTCACAACAGATGTTACTGTGACTCGTGTGCAGGTGTTGGACAGGTATATGTGTCCAAGTGTTAGACTCGGCTATATTCAAGAAAATTTGCAGATTTTTAAAGTAATTTGAAGTGTCAAGTGTATAGTGTAGGATAAAATGAAGAGTTGGAGTATATACAACTACTACTTGGTACGATCAGCTGTTAAAGGTATATTACACAGGGAAATCAAGGTTAAGGCAGTAGAGGGAACTCACCATCACCATTTGAAGCAATTATCCACAATGGACAGAGGAGCGTTCCTCATTCAGATGATTGCAACAGTTACCAAAATTTTGGTTCAACCTTGTGGGCCCCACCCCCTTGAAGCGAGGGGGGTGTGAGAATGGCAAACCAGAGCTTGGTTATGGACCTCCCAAAACTTAAACCTACTATATTGATACTAATGGTGCACTAGTTGATTCATCGTTCGTGAACCACCAAAAACTACCTATTGCAATTCAAAATCCAAGTATTGAATCTCTCCAGTACTGTAAACTTAAATCTTGGTTCAGCTTGCTCAGAAGTGCAGAATGTGGCAAGACTAAGGGGCAGAGAGCAAGTTGGCAACTCTTAAATCATAGAAGCAGAAAATTTAAACTGAGAAAACCACTCAAGGTTGTTGCCTTTCTCAAACATATTCGTCGCATTTCTCTAGCAAAATTAAGAGACATGCACACTTCGGCCAATTTTGGTTAGATGTAATTTATTTTTTTTTCAGAAGCCCCATTTATGGAAATCTTTTGGCCCCTTAACCCTTCAGTGTCTTAATTTGGGGAGAATACAACCCACCCAAACCATAGGCCCATACTGTACATGTAAGAGTGTAAGACGAGCTGGCGCACCCCCCCCCCACCCCGCAGTTGGGGGCCATAACATTCCTATTCATAATTCTGGTGATCATTTTCAAGTTTGAAAATATGTAATTCTAGTTATCCATTTACAAGTTTTAAAATATCTAAGTCGAGAAATCCATTTTCAATCTTTAAAATAAGGGGGGGGGGGGGGAAATCACTCGCTCGACAAGCAGAAAAAGGGGAAGCAAGGAGTAAAGTTAAGGGAATTTTGACAATGGTGGGGAATGTCATACTAAGGAGCAAAAGGGGGAAGTTTTGGAAAAGAACATTCCCTCCAAACTATGAAATTCACTTTGTCTAGCTACTCATTAGTCTCCGTCTTCAATGATGAAGCGTTAACATGTCTCAATGATGAAGCGTCTCAAACTGGAAAGACGCCTTTCCCCCCCCCCCCCCAAAAAAAAAGATGAAGCGATAACAAAATGTTAAGGGACCTTACTATTTGTTGCAGGTTCAAAAAGATAATTAAAACAAAGCTCAAGTAGCCAAAATATGATTGACCCAAATGTTAAATCCACCTACACAAAAATATGAGAACTCCATGAAGTATTGTCCTCCATCCTACTTTAAATGTCGATATTGAATTTCTGAGGTCAAATAAGCTCAACGTCCACCCATAGTCTTTTTAGCACCCAAAAAAAAGGGTTAATCTAACAATTAAGTTTGTTTTGGTAATCTAAGAATTAATCACCACCTCTTGAGAATGAACTGCATACATGCCGTTTTGTCTATGAGTGTTTTGTTTTCTGATCACTCATCTTCAAAGCTTGGACTGCAGACAAAATCATGAAAAGAATTCCCTGTTTCTGCACTCCCAAAAAATTTGAGAACGAACTGCAGAAGTGCCCTCTTGTTGTTTATGGATGACCTCCCCATGGTGTCCTAGTACATTTTTTGACAATGGGAACGACAAAATCACCCAGAGTGGATCCTGCCTAAACACAGTCTAGGGAGTTTTGATATTTAGGCAACTCAATTTTGACTACTCACCATAAAAGCACCAACTGCAGAAAAAACAAACATGAAAAAAGGTTCTCCATTTCTGCGCTCCCAAATAATTTGAGAAGCAACAGCAAAAAGCTCTATGTTATCAACCTCAAGTAAAAGTGTAAAACCAGGACATAAATGCAGAAACTAGTATAAGAATTAACTATAGATCAATGGCCAGCCATGGTAAATGTGCAGTGATTGTACATGTAAAGAGAAAAATGGAACACGAACAAGCTAGTGGCATGCTGCTGCAACCACTCAGTATTCTGTCAACCAGAAATACCACTAGCTTTTTCTTACTGTCGAAATAACTCCTTCTAGATGTCTCATTACTCCGAACCATGACTGTGAGCTCAGCTTGAGAATACGTTATCCAAACATAGCAAAAATATAACAATCACCTGAAAGGTCGCTGTTCAGCGGCAGTGAGCTCAGCATATTTTCCCCTTGATATAATCTCCTTGTTGAAGCCAATTCTTTCGTACAGCTTTCCAAAATTAAACTTCCCTATGGTCAAATTCAGCTAAATCATCAGAGGGGTTTCACATAGCAGAGGGAGATGATTATGGAACACTACGTAAAACAGATATGAATTATAGCATTTCCCATCTCAAGCAGTAGTATTCTTTCACTCAGTAGGTACAAACTCTACAACAAAAGTGCTATTACGGCAGCAAGATCTTTTCCTGACCAAATATATTTTCTACGGCAAATGGGGCCCTAATAAAAAAAAAAAGGAACAAAAAACTCGCTGCACAACACCTTCCCAAAAAATAAAATAAATAAATCAGTGGGAGAAGCCCCAGAATTCATCAAACAAAGTGCAACAAAACAAGTTGACCTCGATATTACCTCATCAGCTAACGAAGCAGACAGTAATAATCAATACAGAACTAATCCCTATGAACTACTAGCCATAGTGAGCCTTGGCGAGACAGCAAAGTTACCCAACATGCAAACAGACCCTCCAAGAACCTCACTTCCCAATCACCCTTCATTCAACAGCCTTTCATAATGCCAAATGCTTCACATATACCTTTAAGAAAATGCCTAAATATATATATGATTGGTAAGCATCCAGCAAGGAGAAAGTAAAACACATTTACGAAGGTAATAAACTCCTTCATTTTGTCTTCCACCAGTTCCACTGCAGATGTTTAATTCTCCATTTTAGGCAATCATACTAGCTTTTTCACCCGCTTTCTTCCCCTCCCCCCCGCCCCCAAGGCTATTACTTGGACATCAAGCCATTAGGAAGGAAGGATAATAAGAGTAATTTCCACGTGCAAAATGTGCCAAAAGTTTTCTATTAGACCAAAGAATGAAAGAGCTTCACCTGTGACAACTCCAATTGAACCAGTTAATGTGAGATTTTCTGCCACAATCGTCCCTGCTGCCATTGCCATGTAATATCCTCCACTAGCTGCGACATCTCCCATTGATGCAATAACAGGTAATTTGGCCGCCAGAAGTTTGATCTCCCTCCACATTCTGAACAGGAGAAAAAGTGAGAATACATTAAAAGGCAAAGAAGTATATGATTGTTGTACTCTAAACACATCTTATCGAAACTCTTTCGTGATTTCTTTGCTTACTTCTTCCATTTTTTTAAAATTAATTTTTCATTTATGTTTCTCTATTTAATTTGTACTTCATCAACATCCAAACAAAAGGTAGAATCAAATGGCAACAGATGGCCACAAGCTTTTGGTCCCACCTCTCAGAGAGGATGCTTATTCGGTTAATCTTAATGAAGATAATAAATATAGTACCAAAGGTGAAAATAGACGTGACATTGAACAGTGAGAAGCAGCAGGCAAGAGCGATTAAGGTATTCACGCACATAGGATCCTTTCATGAAGGAATATCAAACATAGGAAATCTAGTGGGGAAGATAATTCAAAAGAATTCCAGTGTCTCTTAATAATTACTAAAACAAGGAAATCACAAAGTCTGATTATGAAGTTAAAAAGAAGCCAGAGTCTTGTAGTTTGGAGTTAACAGCTCAGTCAGAACACATGATTTTTAGTCACCAATTTAGGAAGACAGGGAAAAGGCAAAATGAATACGAACTGGAAGTCGACACTTTCAGAGTGTGCTTGCCAAGATGTCCAGAGACAAATTGACTATCTTCATAACAGCTATACATGCATCCATGTAAATGTTTGAAGTAGTCATCAGTCATAACTTTGCAAGCCTATTATGATACCAGAAAATACATTTTAAATGGGAGCATGACCATCAGCAGGAAGAAATTGATTTAACATGTTCAGTATTAACATTTTTCAACTACAGGCCCAATTAATCATAACGATTGAGTTAATTTTTAACTTGTCCTAAACAGTCTCCTTATGCTTTGAGGTTGTATTCATTTGATCCATCAATATCCTATCTGTTACTGGGACATCAGAGGAAAGAGACAGGTTAGGAGGTAGCTCATGTCCATTAGTAAATCACTGCAACGGCAACACTTACAAATCGGAAGCAAGGGCATCACCTCCAGGGCTGTCAATCCGAAGAATCACTGCTTTATATTTTTTGGATTCTGGAGAAGGAATTCCAACATTAGATCGATGAAACAAATCCTATATCTTAAGCAAGAGTTAACAACATAGGACATCGGCAGATGCAAAATCATCTACCACAGAAATGGCACAATATATGCACCAATCTTTAAGGCATATGAGAGGCTTATTCAGTCTTGTATGTGCTTCCTATTGGAGATCCATCAGATTTACATGAGGATAAAGAAAGAATAAGTTTTTGTTTAACAAACTTTAACTCGCACTCATTCGGTTGAGTGCCTATATCCAGCTCTTGGCAAAATCTCAGAGATATATTCACAAATGGGTAACGAATAAAATGAAAAAGATAAAACAAACCTCTTACACTGCGAATCGTTTCAATTAGCTGCTCTGCAACTATGTCTGACGTTAGAGAACTCAATGGACTGCGAACTCGAATGATACTTCCAGAGGCTCTGATGATAGCAATTCGATCTTTGCCACCAGATAATCCAAGGGTCCATTTACTTACCTTAGAGTACCGCCTGCACATAGCATGATTTTTTGTAACGTACCCATCAAAACATCTTAATATCTTACTTGGAAAAAAATCCTAAGCAACAATGATAGTGCCGCCCCAACCCTTCCTTTCTTTTCCTTGCACCATTTCCCCAAGACACAAAAGGTTAGATACTTTTATTACAAGTAAAACTCCCTGGTTTTTAATTGCAAGGAGCAGCATCTTGAAGACAAGCATGGGTTACATCATGTAGTATAAAACTTCATATTCATAGAAAACTACCAATTGCTTACATTAACAACCTGTCATAACAACAATAATTGAGACATGATGCTCACAATGTTGGTGATGTTCTAGTTAGTCATAATTACCCACTTGAATATGTTTTGCCTCTCCTTACTCAGAATTTCAACCATGATCACATCAGATACATACGAATTAGACTATTTCCGGAAACTAGTCAATCTACTGAATGGTCACCTATTAGCGAACTACTTATCCATGCGTCGGCTAGCATCCATGCGTCAGCTAGCTACAGCATCACATGAAGTATAATAAAGTGACTGCAGGAACATAATCAAAATATGAAAGCAGAGAACTAATATAACTAGAGAATGTCTGTGCAGTTAACAAGAATTTGCATTCAATCCCTATCACTACTAGTCAATTTGATGGGGATTTTTTTTCTTGAAATCAAGCAACTGGCGACAAATTTGTCAAGATGACACTCTACCACTGAAGTATATCCATTCCCTGCCCCCATCAAGAAATGAACTGGCTCATCCTAAGGCAAAGAGTCAAGAAACGCAAACCACCACTCTACTGTTCTTGTCTTGGACAACTTGGAGCTAGGACTTCTTTTTGCACTATTTGGATACAAAAATAATGGAAAATTTTGATTCGATTGTCAACTAGTCCTATCAAAAATCGGACTAACTATGAATTTGAGCCATGGCACATACTTTCAAAAAAAGGCACGATTTTCCGATCTAAATCAAGCATATTTTACATGAAAAGGAACTTTCTGTATTTGCTATTTTGTTTGATCCTCATAAAGGCTACTGAGGTGGGATGTTTTCCATTTTGGTGCACGGAAAAATAATTTATTAGAGTCAACAAAAGAATTGGGTGCACAAGCATCCTACAAAGAGCTAGGTACATCCTCAAAACCAACGATATCAAACAAAGAAGAGCAAATATCACTTCCCAAAGATGTAGTCGTTAAACCTTTGTCTATCACACAATCAAGAGGTGCTCTACAATGTTAAAAGCTATTCCATCTCTATCCACCATAATATGGCAGAAATGGCATGATGAATAATCATACTGCCTATAGGTTTTTTCCCAACAGAAACAGCCATGCAACCTATTATATTCCTCTCCATGCAAAATGAAGTACAACATGACTGCAGAAAGCGATTCTACGGGAAATTTAATTGTGCAACTTCACTAACATACTCCAACTATCAATAAATGGCCTGTGGCATGACGTTGGTTCTAAATTCCTTGAAGTAACAAATGTCTCTCCAACAACAAACAACAATTTGTTCGTGTGTCAATTATGACTGCAGAAAATGATTCTACATGAAATTTAATTGTGCAACTTCAATAACATACTCCAACTATCAATAAATGGCCTGTGGCATGACATTGGTTCTAAATTCCTTGAAGCAACAAATGTCTCACCAACAATGACCTTAATTTGTTTGTGTGCCAATTTATGACCAAAGGACAGGTTGCTTCTAAATCCCAAAAAGGGGGCTTATGTTTAAACAACTAAATGCTAATAATTGCTTCCAACAAATGATGGAATAGACAGTTATTAATAGACCCACACATACGTATTTACCTCACATTTTTTCCTGAAAAACATTCAGAACATGAAATGAATCTTACACAGGTACCTGTAATCAACCGTCGGAAGGTTCTTGTCCTTCTGGATCCCCAACCTCTCTTTCAACATTGAAATTATCTACAAGAAAATGACATAGCAAAATCATTTGTAGCAAGGAAATTCAAAGATAGTAATTAAACAACATGGCAAAAAACATTGAATACTATAATTGGCACTAAGCACAATGAACTAACAGACTATATCTATGGCACCCTACCAAAGAGGTGACCTAGTGGTGCTCAATCTATCAATTAAGGAGGTGTCAGTTCGAATTCATAACGGACATAGAAGAGGGGGGGGGGGGGGGGGGGGCGTTTTCCCCTCTATTTGCTTCCACTTTGAACCCACCCATTAGCAGCCACGGGTTACCTAAATGCATCATCTCCCCCCTTGGAGGAACAGGTGTTAAAAAATGCGAAGGAACAGACAAACAACATCGATCCATTCCAGCTACTTCATTTCGACAGATTTACAGAAGATCTCTGAGAAAGAATCCAAAATGCTTCCTACCTCATCGTCATAATTTATATCAGTTATCCATCCCGCCTCTTTAAGCTTTTGAACTTGATATACTCCTTCATTGACGAAATTTTCAACATCTTCTCTGGTTTTCCCTGTACAGAAGTTTCAATAGACAAACTGTAAAGCATTTTCACTCATGTTAGGCCACGGTAGACAAAGTTCATAATCAACTGCACGTATGTAACAGGAAAGCACCTTTAGCTGTAGAAATCTCATCAAGCCAATTCTGATAGATGCCGTCAAGCAGTGTAGTTAACATCTCTCGATTTTCCGGAGAGATAGATTTGCGTGCAAGCTGATCTCCAGCACTTTTATACCTGCCAATCCTTTCAATCTGTGGTTCAATCCCTACTTTCTCAAAAACACCTGAATCCAAATTTAAATGATGAATTATGAATATTGGCCAAAGCATGACAAGTCTTTAACAAATAATCTAACAAACAATTTTGTAACAAAACTGGTCCAAATCTTGAAAAAGAACAAAATAAATCAAATCAAGGTGAAGCATATTACACCTTTATAATATCAAAAAGATAAACATAAGAACAGGATAATTGTGACCATAGGAAACAAGATCTTGCTCCATGATTCAGGAAAAGCCTCAAGCAAATCAATCAATTAATCCACTACTTATACTTCCAAAGGAAGAACACTGAGCATTAGATTAGTATTAGTTTATGAAAATTGCTGCTGGTATGCATCAGACAGTTCCTATAACTCTGCAACAATGCTTATGATAAAACTCAAAACTATGCCAGACTAAATATACCTCCAAGAAATGATGCCTGAACAGTCAAACCATACAGCTGAAAATAAGCACTTGGAGGTGCATACAACTCTCCACATGCACAAGCTAGATAATATTCTTTCTCTCCACATTCCGTCAAATATCCGACGATAAACTTTCCTGCAAAAGTAGCATAAAACTGAGATGGTATTCATCAGGACAAAAAAGTGAAGGCCCAACATTTAGCACGAGAAAGATTACATAACATAAGCAGTTTACAGCGACTAAATGTAGAAGAAACGTGCCTTTATGCATTTATAAATAATTATACATGTATCCATCTCTCCGTTCCTCTACATTGTTCTTACGGATCTCAACACTGCCAATCAGATGCGAAAATTAGTCTCCAAACTAGGATGCACGTGCAATGTATTTCTGTTAACACCTCAACCATAGAATTAGGCAAGCTCACCAAAGCTATCTCACTACTAACAACTTATATCTATGAAAAACAATTACTTCATAAATCTATCGCATGATCATCCTCTCCATCATGAGTATCAAAATGAGCAAGACCGCAAGAATAAGGATGCAAGAATCCATCATTGGTCACAGAGTTCGCAGAATGCAGACAACTCGGGAGAGAGGGTTTTTTGCAAGCTGAAATGCTAAATCTAGTGAACAGACTCAACAGAGTGACTCTAGGCTGTTCATTGTCCAAAACACAACCACTAACACTGATGGTAGGGTAAAAAGGCTTAAGGAACATGATGAGGCATAGAATTTGTATTAGCCAGAAGAAGCCTATGGAAACCACTGGCGGTTCAGAAACAGCAGCACCAATCAAAGGAAAGACAAGATCGAAGCAGAAAATTTTTAGGCAGCCTAGATACTCCAAATGATTACCTCAAAAATATTATAGAGCTCATCCTGAAAGTATCCTCTTGTAAATATAAATGTAGAATGAGAAAATAGCATGGAAATTAAGTTAGACTTTGATAAAATCAATAACTCATTTAGGCTCTTCATGATATCTTTTGGGCAGGGATATCAAGCTAACATGTTACACAAAGCCTCAAGCAACCTTCTTGAACCATAAAAAGCTTCCAGCAAGGAACACACTTTAACTTCCCAGCTTTTATGCCAAAGATAGACCTATTATTTGAGAGGACCAACAAGATGTGAAATCTAGATCCAACTGAAAGACCTTTGTCCCATATGCCCGCATCCTACCAATATGCTTGCAAATAAAGAAAATACTACCAAGAAACTTGTGGGCAAAGAAGATGTCCTTTGGATGATTATTTTGATTAATAAACAAGTTCACTCTATACAAAATTTTTGCATATTTATCAATTTTCTGAAGAACAACTGGACAATTTGTGAATTTTCTCTGAGCGAATATGTTACATACAAATCCTCCAAGCCTAACCATTTCCCCAAGGTACATTACACATAGCCACCGAAAAGCATTCCGAGCAAGCATGCAAAATTTGCAGCGCTTCTCACCATTTTCCGTACAGCTGATTAATGGGCATTTTGTCCCGTATAGATGACTAATGGGCATTTTGTCCATCCTCACATTTTGATGAAGTAAACTTAAATGTCCCACTGATGACAAAACTATACTCTACACCTTCAAAAATTAGCACATGCTCAGAGGAGACCCTCATCAATATACTCCCAGTCCTAACCAATCACAATCTTCCACATTTCCACCCACATTTCAAAGGTCTCGGTGAAAACTCTAGAGCATGATAAGTGTGGCAGTACCATAATGTAGAGATCCTAGAGCAGATAATAGTACATCCCAGCTCCTCCATTTGACAATTTGTCTGTTTGTTTCCATGAAACATCAGCAATTCAGCATACTGAATGTTGAAACTTTGAAACAAATAGCAAGGACAAAGAACTTGAAAAAAAATCACCGGATTTTCTGAAATCCAAAATATGCCTCCGAATTTCATCAATTTTGGCCCATCCACAATCCAAAGGTTCAATGTGGAGATAAACCCCAGCAATGCGAGGATCATAAGCTGCCTTTACAAAATTCTCACAAATCTGCGGGAGAGACAAGCCTTGTTCGAACCAACTGCCGAATTGATCAGATATCTGAACCCCAAAATGACAAAAATTAAAATAAAATTCAAAAATTATATAAAAAAAAAGGGGCCAAACCCACCAAAAATTCATAAAGAGGAAAAGAAAAACGAAAGAAAGAGACCTCTCCTCCCAATTTGAATGTTAAGACACTACCCTTCTTGACCCGCTGCCACGGCAAGGCAATAGCCATTCGACATTTAACCTCAAATTTCTTCCACGAATCAAACTCCTTGAACTCGAACTCGCCGCTAGGATATTCCTGAGCCTGCTTCGGAGCGCCATTATCGGAGTTTTGTTGTTCTTCGAGCTTGAGCACCGAAGAGTCGGAGTCCGAGTCCGAGTCCGAGTCCGAGTCGGAGTAGAAGTCGAATTCGAAATAGAAGGAGCGGAGAGAGAAATTCCGGCGAGAGTTGAGGGAGGTTGGGGCGTGAGAAAGATTGATTGGGGGGGGACGAGAGAGAGAGCGGTAAGGAGAGAGAGAGGAAGAGGAGGGGGAGAGTTGGTGGTGAAGAGTGCGGCGGAGATGGAGATGGAGATGGGAAGGAGAGGAGTGGATGGTGACAAGATTCAGCGTGGACATGGATGATGGGTTCGCAGCTTTCTCTCTCTTCTCCTCCTCCGGCACTGGTGGTGAACGTTTGAGTGAAAACTGAATAGGAGGGAAGGCGGAGAGTTTTCGGATGATGAACGTTGAGTTAAGCATTTGTCCACGTCGAGTTGTCGACAACCTTCATTTCATCCAGAGTTGGCAAGAATTCGTTCGACTCGACTGCTTAAAATTTGTCTAATATAAAAAAAATTAGTTACGGTTATAAAATTTTTGTCTGAATTTAAAATTTAGATAATTAATTATATCCAAAATTAAATTTTAATTGGATTTAGATTTGGGTATTCGGATTGTCCGAATTTTTGAGCCATTTTGAATTCGGAGAAATTTGAACAACCAAGTTTAAATATCAAACAATTAAATTTATGTGTAATTTTGATATAAATTTTCTAGAAAATTTTATAAAAACAATTTCAGATAATCTGATCCGAACATTGAAAAATCAAGTTTAGGTTCGATCACACAAAATTTTAGTCAGAATGTCCAAACACTATATTACAAATTCAGACATTCAGACCATCGGGTCTGGACGTCGGATATTTAGATCCGGAATTCGAGTCTGATAAGATTGTCCAATTTATAAACGAATAGGATTTAGGTAAGAAGTTTTCATCTAAATTTCTTGTTTGTTCAGATTAAAATCAACTCGGATCCGTATTTTTGCTAGACCTAATTTCATCCTTTTGGCCTTCATCTTTTCAACTTACTCCTTTTTTTTGGGGCTAATTTCTAATGACTTTTAAAAAAATTTAGAATAAATTTAGCAAGCTCATAATTCTTTTTTTTTTTCCGAAATGACATTCGTTATAAGTGAACTCAACAGATACAATATCTCTATGATAATCTTGGAATTATAGTTTTGAGATACGTGGTGGAAGAAATTCCATTACATCATATAAGAAATATAAAATAAATTTATTAACCATTATTATAGATGAGACAACCATTCATTGCGGCTCAATTGGCATCCAAGCAATACATCCAATGAACATCAATTCACTATAGCATACAAATGAACTACTTGTAAACAGATTACACAACGTTTTAAACAAATGCCTTTCTTTGAACACTACAAGAAATATGCAAGCCAAAAATAAATTCTATATGAAAATTCTATTATTAGACAAGAAAACATCTTTTGCTCAAAGGGAAAAAGTCACAAGTTCTAACTATAGTGACCAAATGTAAAGCTAGAACTTTTATACTACCTAGTTAAGAGTACTTAGATATCAACTTGTCGACATGGATGATGATGTCGTCAATGCGTGGTCGGACTGTAGGCTGAGGCTGTAGCATCCACGTCACAAACTGGTGAAGCGTATCGGGGTATGGAGGCTTTGGCCCTGCTGGCCATTTTATCTGGGCATTTACGACTGCCAGTTGTAGACTTCCTCCGGCTTCTCCCAGTGCATACTCAAAGGGGGAGACACCATACCTATAAGCAGCAATCAAAGCAAGAATGCAATCTATTGTCAGCAACATACCAATACTGTTCTTGCTATTCTATTAATATTTGCAACACAAGCTTTTGACTTCCGCTTTCTCCCAGTGCGTGTGCTGTGACTCTGTCCCTAGGACGCAGCTATAGCCATGTTGAAATGTTGGGTACCCGACAAGCACATCGTGCTGAAATCAACAATTTCCAAGAACTACGCAGATTTTAGGCACAAAATGGAGGGACCAGTATCCACACCAATGTCCAAGCGAGAGTCAAGTATTTGAGACGGTACTCACGGCAAAATGAAGAGTCAAAGTTGGGGAGGGGGGGGGGGGCCACCCCCCGGCAGCTGAAATAATCATCATTGCGCAATCCTTCCAATTTTTTGTTATAGTGACCTAAACCAAATTTTTAGTAAATTGTCTTATGCCTATTTGTTTTGAGGCAGTAGGCAACCAGTGCCTTCCAAATGCACGGTCCACTGGAAACAATCACAGGTAGAAATCTGGGTGATTGGTTTGGTTTGGTTTGGTTTGGCGGTCCGGGTGTGTGGACGGGCTCTTCCCCTGCCCCAATCCCCCCTCCACCCCCCCCCCCCAAAAAAAACAAAAAAAGGAAAGAAAAAAGATTTTGGTCCGTATACATCAACTGATCTACTCCACAATCTTAATAAAAATAAGACAGCTGTGGTTGTTACTTATATAAATACTAATGGTAAAAGAAAGATGAACTACTGTAACCATGATAGTTACTTCTTTTCCCTGTTCTTCTATTCCATCCATCTAGAAATGGCACATTGCGGAATGAAAAAATATCAAGCAACATACATTAAAATTAGAGCTACCCCAGAGAGAGATTAAGAAGCTAACACTTTACCGGACAAACACATGAATGAGACAAGAAGTCAGACATGCATAATATACAAATAGCATAGGAGTAACATACAATGTCGTTGCAAATGGGAAGGGGGTGAGACACTTACATTATTGCATACAATGTGCAGCCTAATGACCAAATATCAGTTCTCTCATCAATATCACACTGACTTGGACAGTCCCATAGCTCAGGGGCTCGATATGGGGCAGAACAGTGTTCCGATGCCCATTCCTGCAAAATGTAATTCTGTCCTCCGTGAGTATACAGTAATATATTTCCCCTTCCTATCTCCCGTACCAAGCACAATTCATCTTTCAATGATGTCATGGAGAAGGAAAAATCCTAGTCAAACTCAAGACTAGACAACAGTAAAATAGTGACCACTGGGAATCTGAGACAGACTAGTTGATTTGTTCTCATGAACGCGTTAATTAAGTTAGCAAAAAAATTCAACCAACGGATAAAGGTAATCCTAATTAGATGCAAAATTGCAAACTTTTTCTGGGGGAAGAGGAAAGCACGCAATGGCAGGTCGAATATGAAAGTTATCAGTCATTTCCCAGTTAGTTTCTGTCTTCACTTCGAGAAAACTAGCTCATTAAAATCTATTACAGTAAAAATGAATGGTAAAGAGATGCTTTTCAGAAGGAGAAGATAGAATATGGTCAAGTGCACCATCCAGCTGCCATAGAACCAAAAGGAAAATAAGTTCGAGGAACAGAGCAAAGAAACACCAAGCGATAAGACTGTTTAAATAGAAAACAGGCCAGAACCTGAAGCTGCAGAGCCTCTGTACGTGAGCGAATTTGCCTCCTAGCAGGACGAGCGCTTCCAAAATCCATCAATATGGCAAGAGGCGCTTGTCCTTTTCGGTTTGTGATTAGAACATTCCCAGGTTTGACATCATTATGTGCATATGGTGGATCAAAACTGTGCATATGCTTCAGTCCTGCACAAAGCTGATTCATGAAATACTTTTCAGTTCTATTTGATTTTCACCAGTGCACAATATAAAACCGCTGACTGATAAATAGTTTTGCAAGCTCAGATGTTTGTGAATTGAAGGGGAAAAGAAGTGGCTAGAATTTGTGAGAACAGTTTGTAGCCAATAACATCTGGTAAGAAAACCAACGTTTTTCCAGCATTGTGGCTGCTAGCAGTGGCCAATGTGTTCGAGAGTATACTGTCCAGGTGGAGCCATGCCAAGTTAGGCCAGGTCAAAGCAGCCTTGAACAGGCTGATACAGGCCCACTATGCTGGTACGCCTGATTAGCCAATCCAAATGACCCAAACACGACCAAAATAAGGCAAATAAAAGTTCGCATGTCCAATATAAATTAAATTTTCTTGACGAAGTTATTGGACCTCCTACACCAAGCTTAAATAGGAATCAAACCCAAAAATGAAGCAACCTAAGAGACCTATTTGCTTGGTCTATAGGCAAGAAATATGGTGGTCCATGTGTCTTTTGGCCGCGGGGGGGGGGGGGGTGTCTAAATTGTATTAAAAAAAGAGAACAATAGGCCCAGTGTAGGCTGGGTATCCTCGGCAGTTTATGGTCCTAGTGAAGCTGGACAGGGGCCGAGCTGGAGTGGATTTGGAGGCTGAATACAGCCAAACCTGTCAAACAGGCTGGATTGAGCCAGACCGACCCAATCTGCTTGTTCAAGGACCGCCAGCAACTGCAGATGAATCTCAGGAAGATTCCTCATAATCAACACATGTAACTTGAATTAAGCTGAAGACGTTCTCAAACACAAAAAAATCACAAACAGCTCTATTCAGAATTTTAGGAAGAATTAGAATGATATCCTTGGGATGTTTTGAGGAATATATCTTTAGTTCACCTGCCGAAATATATGTAGGACATCCAAAGTCGTGAAGAACTCCTTTTTAGCTTTCATAGCTGTTGTATTGTCCAGCAAAGTTCCATCCAGATGAACAGGGAACAGCAGGTATGCTTCATGTTTCCAAGATTGTTCTTGAGTGGCCTAGCCAGTGAAAGAAACAGTTCTACTATCAGGAGTTAGCAAAAGCATGGAAAGAATCCTAGAATATTTGCAAACCAACAAGGAGGCAAACACCAAATTCAATACCTCAATCATAGAAGGATATTCATCTTTTAAAACAAGTTGGTTTTTTGGGGGGGCAGGGGGGAAGCCAAGAGCATGACCCATTATTTTCTTCGAATCTCAGAGAAAGACAAGTAGGTCCTTCATGGCTAGAACTTCTAAATGACACATCAGGTTGACAACACTAAAGGGAAGCCCACGTGGATGTCTAAATAGTTCTAGGATAAATTATTCAATATTTTGTTTGATCGTAGCATCAAGCTACCCAAGGGATTGTGATGCCCGGCTACCTTGCTTAGCTTACAATTTCGGCTCAAATTTTCACATCATTCCAATATAAATCATGCAAACAAGGACTACTGCTTCCAACACATCAAAATTACAGGATCCACAGGAAGGTACACACTGAAATCAACACCGAGCTACATGTGGAATTCTTAGCAAGAAGAAAGCTAGCTTTCAACAACAACAACAACAACAACAACGTCAACAACTCCCAATGTGGGTCTAACTTTCCGGGGGTCTGGGGAGATCGAGATATAAGTAGTCTTATCCCTGCAAGCACTTACAGAGTGAGATCTATAAAAGTTTAAAACTTCATTCATAACAAAACCTGGAAGTTAACCAGAACTGCATAACTATTTTCCACAATTGAAATGATGACATCATACATGGTTTAACTCTTAAGGGTTTAGGGCTACATCATGACATCAATTCTTAGGAAAAATAAGACCATGAGACATGTAGGTTGTTTATACAGGAAACAAAACGATATTAAAGTTATCAGTGCATAAAGAAAAGGGGGAGGGGTACAAAAATGAAGACGGATGAGGACAGAGTGTCAATTTCAGAATTGCTACTGCAAGCAACTCACTGGATGGACATTTGTGAAGTGATCGTCCCCACTCCTTACAATGATAAAAGGATAGTTCACATTGAATAATACTTATACCAATACTAGGTTTTGACACACTGCTACAACCTATTCAAACTTTGGAGTACATAAAAAGAAAGAAGATTTGTTGTTCTACCCAAGTCCCACTTGCAAGGACACATCAAACAGCGGGAAGCAGCCTGGAGGTGGGGGAAGGAATAGAAGCACTTGTATTCACTTCAGTGATGGGCTGATGGTACATTCCCTCATTTTAGATACCCTCTCATTCTCCTTTATGAAGAAACAATGCTACAAAAAAAATACCCGTATTCTGCTTCATACAAACATTTCACTCACCAAAAAATAAAAGTAAAAAAGCGAAAAGCAGTCAAGGACTGGGAAGGACACAACACATTATTTAAAGAATTGCAACTAATAATAAAAGCTCAATAAGACAATGAAAAAGCTTTTGCAGTTTTTCTTTTTGAAACAAACTCACAGGTCAGCTCCACGAGACCACTAAAGCAACACATACTTCATCAAGATTCTCACATATACACCAACTACCAAGAGTTTCATCCCATCTTTACAATAAAAATTATGTTAGATTGTATCCAAGTCTTGATAGGGGTTCACCTAAGTAAAATATCAATTCCACACAATGACTTGTGAATGAGGCTAATGCCTGCCATTATTTGGATTTTCCAAACCATAAAATATATGCATCTCCCCAAAATGAACAAACTCATGGGGAATGATGATATGATGTCCTAACCTGCTATGATATCCTAACCATAGCGTTACAATCTCCCAGTAATTTCAATTTTCAATTTTCAGCATTCAACAGTCAGCGGCAAACTCCCTATTAAAGAAAAAAAATGGTGGCGTATACAGTACTGTATGACCATGCTACTACTATAATTTCTTCAACTTTAGCCCAAGTTGCAGTGGGACACTGACATCATGATCGAAGAAAATTACAACATTAAACAGCATGTGATTCCAGATTCAACTTGCAAAATGATAGTATTAAGTCATAGAAAAAGGTCTCTTGTTGGTCATTCTTTTCTATCTTCTTTTCCCCCGTGGGGGGGGGGGGGGGGGTCAGGTGTTAATAGATGTTAAAAGACAGTGAATTACCTTGACTTTGATGATGGCATGATCAAGAAGAGGAAGTAAATTGGGATGCGTGAACAAGGAAGAAACACGGATCTCCTCCCTGACCAATTCCAACTGCTCATTGTTTTGAATTAATACTTTCTTCATTGCATAAGTCCCATCATCTACAACAACAAAAACCCAATTCCAATCACAAAAACCAAACCAATGAGCATCAATCAAAAACTTAACAATGCAAACCATACAATTACAAAGAAACCCAACAATCAAACAAACCCAGATCGATTCTCAAACCCAGAAACCCAATTGATCCCAACACAAAACTAGCCACAAACCCACAATTCTTACTATCACATAGTCCCCGGATCATCAAAAACAAACATTAAATTGAAACAAATGCAAATAAATCATCAAACTATCACAAACCCGATAAAAAAGAGGAGTCTTTGAGCTTGGAAGAGAGACCCCTTGAAGCAGAAGTGTCGGTGATAACCTCTTTGACCAAATAGACATAGGCAAAGCCACCTTCACCCAGCTGCCTCAAAATCCTGAATCTGTTCTCGTTGATCCACACATCCCCACCACCATTTACGGCGTCGTATAACGCATTCAGCCCAGAAAATGTGCATCCCATCTCTTCTTCTTAGATGGGTTCTTCTCCAATGTCAGATCACTCTATGTTTCTCTCTCTAACTTCTCTCCGTTCTCCTCAGTCTGTGGACAGATGTTCAGTTTCCCTGCTCAAGGGTCTTCAATTTTTTTTTTTAATGAATTATGTTGGGTTTCGTTGGTACTTGGTACTATGGTTCAAGATCTACGTTTCCTCATCAAGCATCTGATTGGGAAAATAAAATTTTCTGCTTATTAATGGTGAGAAAAATACACATAGTTGTCAATTCGTCCAATGAAAAAAGAAATAAATCTGTCAAATTCTCACTTTATTTTTTGCCTTGTCAGGGTTGCAATGGGTATCTTGATCTATTTAGCTGTAATAGGTCTTAATGAGGCCACTTTACCTAACTAAGATTGTGGGATGAATACTAAGAAGATGGCTACTAACAATTATAAAAATAAATAATTAATTATTTAGGGATGACTTTTATAATTAAAATCAACTATAAATGAATTACTCTCTCTGTCCCAAAAACAAAATAAAAATACCCATGTTTATTTTTGAGGTCAAAGCTTATGAACTTTGACTATTAATTTAGCAAAATGTGCATTGATTTATGGTATAAAGCTACCGCCATAAGAATTATTGTAATAATACTTTCATAAGACAATAATTTATGATTTTCTCTAATACATTTTTGTAGAAATCAATGACCAAAGGCCGTGTTGAAGATCGTAAAATGTCAAAGTAAGTAATTATTTTGGAAAGGAGGGAGTATTAGTCACTTTCAGAATAAAAAGTCATTTATGAATGAAATATTAGTCACCCCAAGGTATTTAAAAAGTCACTATTCGATAACTTCTTCTCATCATACTTCTTGTGTAAGACTGTCTCACCTGATAATTTATATTTAGTTCTTACTGGTCCCAATAAAAGTTATTAATTAATATAACACACATATATGACTTTAAAGTAGTCATTACAAATATACAAATGAAATGAACACCCAATTCACACTAATCGTATGTGTAGCACTTAAATACAAAGTTCCACCATGAGAATTATGAACAAATCACAATGAGTCAGTATATGGTCAGTATACCGTTTATCCATGCAAATAAATTTTTTTAGTTTAAAAATAACAACAAAAATATAATTTAGATTTTATTAGTTTTGTGTTTGGTATGATTATAATTGGAAATTTTAAAATTTTCAATTTTTGCAATTATAATACCATGTTTGTTTATTTTTAGGATAGTTTTGTTATTAAATAAAGAAAGTACTAAGTGGAACACCTAGATCATAGCCCTTCCATCCTCTTGTAGGAGTTTACATGGCCAGAATCCTTGGAAAGGAACCTTGAGGCTAATTTGAAAAAGGAGGTAAGACGAGTTTTCGCTATTTTTGCACATATTCTTTTTTTTTCAAAATCCAAAAAACATTTCACATCTTCCCAAAAATATAAAATATCACTAGCGACCTTTGATGAGCTGCATGTCCACTTCGGAAAATTGAGGTTTAGGCCCACAAGACCCTTCATTACAACTGGTTCCGCATGACCCTCAACATAAAGGCAAATAGACTATATGTATGAGTGTTGGTGGGAGGCCATCGAGGCAGATTTAGCATGTTTTAAACCATGCATCAAAACGTTACAACATAATCACCTTGTGCCACATTATAATCCAACTACATAAGACAATGTAGATAAGTCACAAAATACAAATCTCCACATCCAAGCATCGACCTCCAAAAGTCAGATCATACAATATACCCTAGTCTTGCTAAGAATCTGAAGGGGGAAAATCGAGGGAGGATGAGCAAACCATAGCTTAGTAGAATCCTTAGCTCCCCAAAACCAAATTATGTTTTACACACAACATACAATAATGTAATTAATATTACTATTAAATAACAATATTAGCAAAAATAAATTTTCTGAGTAATCACTAAACTTTCTTTTCTAAGCACCAACGACCCACCATCAAAATCCTTAAAAACAACATGATTAAGCTCAATGGGTTAAACAGAAAGAAAACATGCATTTTTTTCTTATAAATAAACTTTTTCCACCATCCAATTATCTTTTTCGGGCTTGAGACTCAACTAGACGTTCACTGCACACCAGAAATTTGATTAATGTGTAAGAGAGTATGGAATGGGAAAACGATTTTCTTAAAAAGAATGCCAACATGGGAAGACTAACGCCTAGAGGAGGGAAAAACTTATACCCTCGTGAAGGTCAAAACACTGTCACTTTTATGAATGAAAATCTACCACTTTGTGGAAACTTCCACTGCGGAATCTACTGCTAGGTGGAACAATTGCAAATTAGTCTAAATCTATTGACAAATCGTCATCCGGGTGCATTTAACTGTCTATCCATTTAGGTACTAGTTTACTCAAGCCCGATTTATAATTTAAGCTCAATGACTTTCCAACATAAATATGCATATGACCTTTGATATCAATCTAAACTCATTTCACATGTTGCTCTTCACCAATTTCAACACCTCAATGTAATGAATTTGGAAAGCCCATAAAAGCACTCTTTCACCAAAAACCCATTTTCAGTAAACGACACCCTCTAAATAAATTAGCATAAGATCATATCAAGTATTATATAAAATACCACTTGCTTAAATAACCTCAATTTGGCTCCCAAGCCAACATCTTTATTATTATATTTTTATTAATTTCCCTTTTTCCACAAATAATATTAATACTTTTTAATGGCGTGCTCGAGAATTCTTTACTCAAGTTTTCAAACATAATATTACACAACTGCCAGTCCTCAAAATGAACAAATAATTTATAGAAAACATGAACAACATTTCCCCCCCCCCCCCCCCACAAAAAGGCAATATCATTACACCATGAGCCAACCTCAGAACAAAACCCAACCCATGGGCTACCCAAGCAGAGCCTAGACATGGGTAGCCTTTGTCTCGTACTAAAACGGGATTGTTCCATGTGTGTTTTGGGCCTGTTTTCGACTGTTTAATGGAGAAAGAAAACCAATTAAGTCATAATTGCCGATGCAGGAACTACCATTGCGCTTGCATATTTGATAATATTTTTTTTTACAAAACCAACTATTACTTTGTAGGCATCTCGTATAAGAAAAGATTTTGGGGGTAAAAAGATTAAGAACTTTTCAATTCCCCATATGACAGCAAGGATTTCTTTTTTCATCGTCAGATATTTGCATTCTGCTTCATAAAAACTTCCATTGTAGTATTTCCAGAATTTTTCTCTTTCTTTGATTTTGAATCTCACATTTCAGCACTCATTGCTAGCATCTGTAAAATCAAATCATCTCCTTCTTTAGGCAAATTAAGAATAGGAAGCTTTTTGCACATATTTATTTGAAGTTTTGAACAATCTTTCTTGAGCTTCACCTATAACAGTTTTCTTAATTTAATTAAATCTTTAATGGAATCTAAAGTATAGGTAAGACATCCAAGAAACCTTTCTAAGTGTTTTCTATCTTTAATCTTCTTAGAAAAATTTTCTATTTTTTCTAAAATATGCTTTTGTATAATGATTTGTCCAACATTTATTTCTAATCCTAAGAATTCTATTTCTTATTCAACATTAATGCACTTGCTCTTACCAAGGATAATGCCTTGGTCAATGCATCTTTAGCTGATAGGTAGAATATCAAGCTTGTGCTATTCAATGGTCTTAGAAAATATAAGAATACCATCAATGTAAACTAGACAATAGTGAGTAATATCTTTGAGGCGTATTTTTAAGACCACATGGCCTTACTATCAACTGATAATATCCTTGAGGGGTATTAAAAGTAGTCAAAGGAATGTTTTTTTATCTATTTTTATCTGCCAATATCGACTTTGACAATCTACTTTCTAGAAACAAGAGACTCTTTGAATTCCATTGAAAAGAACTAGTTTGCTAAAAATATAATAACCATCAAAGAAATATTATCATTAGTCTTTTTGTAATTAATTACCATTCTAGCTTTTTCTCTTTTTTTTTTCCAGCATGATTTCTCGTCATGAAAGCATAACTGATGTGAGGACTTTTACTATTCTTGATTAACCCTCTATCCAAAAGTTCTTTGATTTGCTTGTCAAATTCTTGGATATTCTAGTGTGTATATACTATTTGTTCAACTCAAATAGTAGTATCGAGATTTAACATAGTAATCTTTGCAAATATTTTATTTTTGTCTCAAAAATTAAGAGGAGTATCAGAGTAAAGTTCTTTTCATAATTGCTCTTGTTGTTCAACAATTTGTTCTATAATAGATAACTCTAGTGGTGAGATTGTTAGTGCTGCTTCATGTTTTGCAGGGATTATATTCTCACCATGCTAGCTGCATGATAAGTCAATTTTCTGATAAGTGTATGCCTTATTCAACATCAATAGGAACCGAATTACCATTTATTTTGGATCTAGGATTATGATATATGTGTATGGGAATATAGTCTTTGAAAATTATTTCCTAAAATCATATCATGATATGGTTGATTAGTCCCCTATAGATGTTGTATAATGCAGTGGATTCATCTTATTTCAATGGATAACCCTTTCATGGCTTCATTGTAGCTCATTATGCTATTAGCCTATTATCAGCTATTCTTACTTGTAAGGGACTCTTTGCTTTTTTCCAAATGAATTCTGGAAACGAAGTTCCTTTTCCAAAACAAGCATAACAACCACTATCGATATAAACACATAATTCATATCTATTATATCCCTCTAAGCATATATTTATTGGGATATAAAAGCTATTATGATCAATATTGATGGCTTCATAACATATCTACATAGTCATATTTTCACTAATTCATTATCATAAATTAGTTTACTAATGGTCTTTGTTTTATACCTAATGATTTTTCTATCCAAACTCATACTTCAATCTACAATATTTCTTCTAGGTTCAAAACTTATTCTAGTTATTTCACTCGTCATCTAGTTGTATCATCTTCTTTAAGCTCTTCTTGGTTGTCGAAGACCGTTCTTTTCATTCTAATCTCGCACTCATACTTAATAATTAAGTTTAATGATATTTTTTTCATTCTCATCAACCTATATTACATTTTTCTTGGTGGTTTTTGTAGGATTGGTAAAGCTAGGTATCTAAGTCCTATCAATTTTTATCTCTCGGGGATCGAATTTTATTTGTTGAACTTTTTGCATTGGAGTACGACTTTTGAATTTTTCTACTTCTATCATTGTTATCTTAGTCTTCAGGCCTATAGTATTATCTAATTTGTAAATTATTTTTTAAAATATCCTTAATGCACAACCTCCTCTCTTCATATCCATCCCAATAATTTTTATTTTAAGGGACAAGAAATTTTTAACAAATTCATCTTTTAGGCTTACATAATATCCAGGTTGGCGATTGAATCCTATAGAATCATTATACAAATTGGTCGTAATCCATACTATAAATTGGTTGTTATAATATCACTAAGCAAAGCATAAAGGTTGATATATTTGTCATAATACTGTAATGGTATAATTTGAATTTGGATACTTCCAATATAGATATATATGTACTTTCTATCCTTGTTATGCTTTAGGATATTTTTCCCATTAATGAGATTTAATTCACCCAAATCAAATTCATATTCTTTTATCGCTAAATCTCCTTCTATTATTTTTCATATTCTTCTTCAATTGCTATCTCAACAGTTCCCCTATTTTTTAGGGCAAGGTCTTGTGCTTCTT
Source organism: Selenicereus undatus (assembly GCA_017589665.1). Lineage (NCBI taxonomy): Eukaryota > Viridiplantae > Streptophyta > Magnoliopsida > Caryophyllales > Cactaceae > Selenicereus > Selenicereus undatus. Next base: position 13,354,341 of record JACYFF010010365.1, read on the forward strand.
CTTCTTTAAGCTCAAAATAGTTTAAATTACCTAATATTTTAATAAGCTTATTGTTCTTCATATTTTTGTATTTATTTGTGTAATGCCCTACTTCTATACATGCCCAACACTGAGAGCTTTTTTTCCTGTAGGACAATAGATAGCTTTTCTAAAAAACCTTCGATTTTTGGGGCTTAACTTGTTATAATACTTTCTCTTGTATTTCTCTCCCCTTTACTTATTAAAGTCTTTTTCTTATAAAATTTTCTATTTCTTCTCTTCTAATATTCATTTCCCATTGATGAGGAGTATCCCAACAGGTTAGAAATTGTTTCTTTGTTTTTTTTTTTTTTAGAGATCAAAACATTGATCATTTAACTCAGTTTCTTAAATAAGAGATTCTTGTACCTAGGGTATCAAAGATGTTTGCTTTTTGAAGTCATGCAATGTATTTGTTATTGATTTTGAAATTTATGGGATAAAGTAATTTGTCATAAAATATGCCCAGATCGGTTTCATTATATTCAATTTTGCAACAATATTAACTGAATTCAACAATATAATTTTTCAAATACCTCATGTCCTTAGAGTTCATGTCATTAATCTTTCTTTACCACTCGTTATCTTTTCCTTTTGAATTAAGTTTAGCTCGAATAAATTCAGTTTCAATTTCCTTACATAATTTTTTGAACATAGCGGTTGACATTTCCATCATTCTTAATGCATCTTTATCTTCTTCATCTAATGAGTCATATCAGTTAGCTGCAATGCTATATGTCCTATACGGTCTAGGAGATTTCCAGCCATCCATACTACTAAAAAATCTCTTTATTCCGACGGATTTTTCGATCAAAAAAGTGAGTTTTTTGGTCGAAAAATTCATTTTCCGGCAGATATTCCGGCCAAATATGTCCGCCGGAATAATCAGGGTCGGAAGGCGTTCCGACGGAATATTGCATTCTGTCAGAACAATTCTGACAGGTAGAAAATTCCGTCGAAGGCCTATTCCGACGGACCTTCGATGGAATTTATTGCGTTCGACGGAATCGTTCCGCCGGATGCTTCGGGGTTTTTTTTGGAAAACCTTTTTTCCAGAATTTTTTTTTAAAAACCCAGGAATTTCGACTGATTCTGTTGGAATTATGTCGAAATCCGTCGGTATTCTGTCGGAATTCCGAAAGAATCCGTCAATAATTCCATCGAAAAATGTTGTTTCCGTCGTAAAATCCATCGAAATTTTTGTCCATTTTCGCAAAAAAATTGCGCAAGTTGAACAACCCAATTACAATTTCTACAAAACCTCCAAGTGTAACATTTACAACCACGACACATGGTACATCAATCACAACAATGTAACCGCCACACCTGGTTACGTTCATTCAACCAGCACAAGTGTTCAGTTGTACACAAAAGCACCAACATTCTAACTAATTCAGAAAGTAACCACCATACATGGTTACTTTCATTCACCCATCACAACTACAAGGTGTTCAAAATTCCAAATGATTGTAGCACAATCCCCAACCATCGTAGCAAATACACATAACACAATATCAAATTCACCGAGTTTTAGAAGTTCTAATAGTTGAAATAGTTGTTGCTAGAGTACGGATCATACCTGTGGTCATTACCATCACCACCACCATCATCATCATCTTAGCATTGGGGTTGAGGAGGAGGAGCATAAGTAGAGCGACAGTGCTGTCGAGGGTGCGAAGAAAGGAGTGAGCGTGATCCAGAACTAGATGCTTGTTGAGATCTGATGAACTCCCTTAGTGTGTCGTACACCCCACTAAGTTGTTCACTTAACATCATGAATTTCTCTTCTAAATGGCGGTTCCTCTCTTCTGTTTGGCGGTTTATATCCGCCATTGTACTTAACTTATTGTTCAATTGGGTGACTGTCTCTCGCACATCTAATTCCTGACTGCCCTTGGATGTTGCTGTGGACTTGGACAGATGCTTCAGTTTCACCCCTTCTGAACCTTGTCCATACACCTGCTCCTTTTTGTTTAAGTTGCCTTGCACCCACAACTCTGTCTCAGATGAAATTTTAGATGGATCAGAGCTAGGATCTGTAAAAGATTGGGAGTTCCTGATTTGTTTTCATTTCTGTTGATGCTCCGTCTACAAAATAAGATTAAAAATATTATGCATTGCAGATTTAGCATCAAAATCGCGCGAGTAAGAATATTTTAAACACGTAAAAAGTAGATGTTACTTACATATGTTTTCTCAGATTTCTTATCAACCCATGTGTTGTCCTGCTCATGTTGATAAGTGTCTTTAAATAGTTCTATTGCAGTTGGCTCCCTTTGAAGCTTCTTAGCCTATACAATATGCAAATAAGTTGAAATAGGTGAGAGTACTTCCTACATTACAAAACATATAGAAAGTACAGGATACAAGAAATTAATGAACCACTTACCAAATGTCTCTTTTGCTCACTAAATGGGATCAAACCACATGTATGCAAAGAAGGACCTAAGCCATCTTGGCCACTGTTCCTGCTCTTCTTCGCTTGTGCACTGATTTTTTTAAATTTTTTGAAAGCCCTGTACTCTTGAAGTGACTTCCAAGTGCTGCCAGACAACCACAGTGGTTGCTTGTTCTTTTTTCTTAGCTTCCCAAATGTGTCTTTCAATCTACTAGCCTTTTCCTCCTCAAAATTCCTCCCACTCTGGGAGTCATGCTCTGGAGCCCAATAGAAAGACTTCTGTAAAACAGAAGTCGGCAAAACATAAATAATGTTTCCATCAAGAATATATTTACAAGCGTAGTGAACTTATTAATTTATCTTACCTTGAACTTACCAAACCACAGATCCTGTTGTGATTTAGGGACTTTATCCCATGATGGGCACGGCTCGGGAAATTTGCTCACAAATATCTTTGTAATTTCAAACACCACATCATAGGGAAAGAAGCTTGCAAATAAGAAATACAGTTAGAAATTTGTGTTCATAACAAACACACATATATATTTTTGGGTTCTGAATATACAAAATTGGAAATGTATAATCATTTACTCTTTACCATCTGACCTAATAAGCACCTTGTTGGATGTGGTCCCATGGCTTGAAGCATCACTATGGTCCCGGCTCCTTTCTTCATTGTGTTGTGAAATGACAGGTGGTACAGAGATGTACGAGCCAAATTGGTTAGCCATAAATGCTCCTTGAGTCTGAGTATTAGGGGGTCTTTGTGACTGGAAGAAGGAAAGGTCAACATGGGGGAACGTAGAAGTTTGATGTATGTTTTGGGTGAATTGCATGTTTTAGATGCTATTGGGATCAAAAAAAGCATTGTAAAGGACGTCTTGGTAATTTTGCCATCCTTGAAAATCTTTCTCTGCTTGGCCACTTTGGTTGTTATGACCTCTTCCTCGATTTCTACCACGTCCACCATCGTGTCTACATTGCATACCTGACATCTTTAGGACAAACATACAAACCGTAGTGATCAAATAACATAAGATACAACAAGTAAACATACAAACCATAGTGATCATTCAACAAAGTCTGCATGCATAGAATGACAAAGTCTACATGCATACAATGATAAAGTCTACATACATACAACATGCAAATAGTTAAATTGATTTAATGTATAATTAGGAGTTAGTCTAGTAATCATCCTCGATTTCATTGTCCTCATCAGAATCTTCATGGTGGACATCAATTTCGTCTTCAATATATTCATAATCATCATCCCACTCCACCTTCGCATTTCCCTCGCTTGCACCTTCTTCATTAACCACTTCAATGTCTTCCTCTTCATTCAACAAAGTTACAGGAATTGTGTCATTCACCGGTGTCACGTGAGGCACATGGTCCTCTTGAAATGCAACTGGTAAAGTGAATTCATTATTCACTTCATGTCTAGGTTTGTTTGGTACGACAACCAACCAGTTAGATTTATCTCTTATTCCATTCAGGTATTTCATGTACACCACTTGGGTTGCAGAACTAGCAAATATGAATGGATCATATTTTCTATATCTTCGAGTACCATTCACCTCTACAAAGGGACATAGTTTGGGATAACGTGTTCCTCAAGGGGTGTTATCAAACCGATCACATTTGAACAACATACATTGTTTAAGTGGCTCTCCAAGATATTCAACGCGAATAACTTCTTGGAGGATTCTATAATAATCGTTCTCAAATCCACCTTTCTCGTTCCCTTTAACGCAAACACCACAGTTGAAAGTCTTTTTCCCTTCACACCTTTTCTATGTGTGAAATAGAAATCCATTGACTCTGAATGCAGACTAAGATGTCACTTTCCCTAAAGGCAATTGAGCCAAGTGGTATATGTGTATTTGACATTCGTCATTAAAGATTTATACTTTCAACCTACATTAATTTTTAAAAATTTAATCAACATGGAAAGCATATTGTATAAGATGTTCTGAAGTAGCCAAATATATAATACAAGAGGCAAGTTTAAGCACTCACTGCTTTTTTGAACCACCAATTAAATTCGGCCTCAATCATGGGCATCTATCTCCATGTCCGTTGAAGTGGGATTTTCATGTAATTTTTGTTGTTTGAATAAACTGTGAGAATGATATTTATCAGTACTATGTTTACATTGAACTTCATTATAATACAACAAAAGGTGCAGGTTAAACTTACTCGATATAAAGTTGAACTTCGTTATAATTCAACAAAATGTAAAGGTGTGCTGCGTGTAACTCTTCATTTAGTTAAGTACCTCTGTGTACGATTTCCCACTGGAGTACCTTGGGTTTTAAAAACTGATAAAGTAGGCTGCATTTGTGGCTCGTCATTGCCATCCTGGTTACGTCGACGTCTTGTGCGCATTGAAGGCACATCAACGCTGAAGTAATACGAAGAAAACTGCGATATCTCAAACACCAAGTATGCTTTGGCCATTGATCCTTCAGGATGTGTTTTGTTTTTTATCTTCTTCTCAACCTAATCAAAGTACTTACATTATTACAACTTATATAAGTATTGCAGTATAACTGTAACGCCCCGACCCCCTCTCGGTTGCATGTCTTACCAATAACGACTTCAAGGATCATCGACTGACCCCACAAATCACCACAAGTCTTTCCGGCGTGCTTCGTCCTCGCTCACACGCTGTCTGGGAAACTTCCCAGGAGGTCACCCATCCTAAGATTGCTCCCCAGCAAGCACGCTTAACTGTGGAGTTCTTAAGAGTGGACTTCCCGAAAAGAAAGGTGCACGTCTGGTGATATAAATAGTCACTTCGATCCTTTTTAAGCCAAACTCGGGGTGTTACAATAACACTACTGGTAAATTTAGGACTCCATCACATTTGGATACATATTTACCTTTCAAATGGATACGTCCATCGATGTTGCACTGGACCCCCTAGGTATGCTTTTTCTGCCAAATGTATAGGTAAGTGCTCCATGACATTAAAGAATCCTGGTGAGAAAACTCTCTCTAATTTACAATGTATGATACTTATATTGCGTTGCATTTCTTATAGCTTATTGACCCTTAATACTTTTGAGCAAAGATTTCTGAGAAATTCACTTAACTCAACGAGTGGTTCTAATACATCATCTGGAAGGGCACGGAATACTATTAGCATAAGTGTCTACAAAAACACATGACAATCATGTTTCTTTGTGTTTTGAAACTTTGCAGACTTCCCATCTACGCAGTTTGCAATGTTAGAGCAATAAACATCAGGCATCATTAGTTGCTGCACCCCCTCACACACCCCCTTTCGTTTGTCCAAAGAAAGGGCGTAGGAAGCCTTGGGTGTTAGTGTTCGGCCATTAACACCATCTCTTAGGTTGAGCTCACCCCGATCACACATCTCCGCCATTTCTAGCCTTGCCTTAACATCATCTTTTGTTTTACCAGACACATCCATGCCAGTGTTGATGATGTTATCACAAAAGTTCTTCTCTATGTGCATTATGTCCAAGTTGTGATGTAGCACCTGGTCTCTCCAATAAGGTAACTCCAAGAAGATGCTTTGCTTGGTCCAATTATGACCCGGGATTATAAAATCTCCATTAGTGGTTACTTCAGGAAGACTCTCAACCTCATGGTATAATTCCTCCCCATTTTTCCTGGGTGGAGGACCATCTTTGACAACTTTTCCCCTACAAAATGCAGTTCAGTTTCTTCAAAGTGAATGATGTCTAGGCAGGAATCGACGGTGATAGTCAAACTAGGATGGTTTGCCCCCATGTTTCAAATGTGTTACTTTCAACTTCTCTATACAAACAGGGCAACTCAAAATACCATGAGTGCTCCATCCAGATAACATTCCAAGGACTGGGAAGTCATTTACTATCCACATTAACGCAGTCTCATAATGAAATTTTGCCTCATTGAAATGTCATAAGTTTGAACACCATCCCATAGACTTTTCAACTCATCAATCAAAGGTTGCAAGTACATATCTATTTTGTTCTTCGAATTTGTTGGCTCAGGTATAATGCAAGTTAAGAACATATATGGCATTGTCATGCATATATCAGGAGGAAGGTTATAAGGTGTCACAATGACAAGCTAAATTGAATAAGGCCGTGTAGATTGTGAAAATGGGGTAAAGTCATTCACACACAAACCAAGTCTCACATTGCGAGGCTCAGAAGCAAAATCTGAGTGTTTGTGATCAAAATGTTTCCATGCTTCCACGTTTAAAGGTTGACAAAGAACACCATACTCACTCCTATTGTTATAATGTCACCTCATGTGTTCAGCTGTGCTTCTTGAGGCATAAAGGCGTGGCAACCTAGGTGTTAACGGGAAGTAGAACATTTTTACATATAGTTTTGGTTTCCTATTATCGCCTAACTTCTTTGGTTTCCATCTTGGTGAATCACAAAACTTACATTTTTTAGGTGCTGAATCATCCTTAAAGTACAACATACAACCATTATAGCAACAATTAATGGTTTGCACATCTAAACCCAAACTTCGAACCTTCTTTTTCAACTCTGAGTAATTTCTGGGGACATGATTGTCTGCCGGACAACTCTCATGCATTAATTGCATCACCTCATTCAAATAATTTTGAGGCATATTGTAATCAGATTTGATACTCATCAATCTGACGGTATTTGAGAATTCAGTTTGGTTACTACACCCATCCCATAAAGGTCTCTACGCAACTTGAAACATATCATAGAATGCCCGAACTTCTGCATTTGGTTGCTCATTGACACTAACCTCATTAGTAATTATCACATCATTCACCATTGCTTCAACACGATCCACAAATGGTTTAGTGTTATCAACGTGTATAGGACTTGAAACCATGTGCTCATACAAGCTTTTGTGTGTTGCTACTTCCAACATTGTCATAGGAAGTAGGTTCTATTTCCCCATGAGATGTCCAGTACCAATAGCCTTTAACAAAACCGTTTTGGTACAGGCATAATCTCACATTATCAGGTTCTTTATAAGCTATGTTCTAGCATTTGGCACAAGGACATCTACAATGTCCATTATTTATGAACTCCACTTGGCTTCTTGCAAATTGATCAAACAATTCAACTCCGTCTAAAAATTATTCTGTATACCCTACGTGGTAAAAATCTTTTCTACATCCACCTCCGATGGGATGGTCCATCCATATTATCCACAGTAGACCTTTACAAATGTATACGTTAATTTGTTATTTATAATAATAATGGACATAATGATTGCATTTTTCTTCATACGTAATTAAATCACTGATTTACATATTATTTTACTACTTCGTCATGAACTGTGTTCAGTATGCGATGGACAAAAATAAGATATTATGACAATTAGGTCAGGATGTAAACATGTTCGAATATCTGAAATTGCAGCCTGACAATAACGACATTCACACTGACAATAACGACATTTACAGCAATAATAACGTAATTTTTTCCCTTTCACAATATGTTTTCTCTTATGAACCATATCATTCATATTAATCATCCACACAAATTACAACTTCAAATATTTAGGTAATAATATGCTATTATTTAATCTAAATGACAATAAATAATAATTAAACATTTACGAAATAATACAAATTTATTATCCAAATTACAAATATTATCCAAAACATACTTTCATTTAATTTATTAAATTTTAGGTCTAACATACGAAATAATCCACTAATTACAAATATTATCCAAAATTTGTACTTAATATATTACAGGTAGGTCTAACATACTAAATAAAAATCACATATATTATCCAAATCATACGTCACAGCATCTCACATTCCGGCATTTATTACATAATAATCTACTATTTTTCTAAATATTCACTACTAATTGTAACCATCATAAAATCTACAAGTTATCCACATCAAACTTCCATTTTCAATAATAAATTCTATATACTTGTAATTCAAAATTACACACCATAAATTACAAAAAATAATTTTCAATTCAATTTTTGTAACACTCAATAATTACTAATAATACTTAATAATTACTTTCACATTTACATTAACACAACCAAATTCAAAACCCAAAATCAACAAATTACTCCATAAAATTTCTACAACCACCACAAATTATTACACAATTGTTAAATTCTAGCTCAAAATTTTCAAATCTATCAAAAAATCCACTACACATTTAACTAACATCACTTAATTGAAATTATAAGATGAAAAGGGCCACAAATGGCGGCGGAAGGTGAGGATGACCGACGGCGAGCTAAGGGTGGCAGCGACAGTGACGGCGGCGGTTGCCAGTCAACGCTCGTGCTCTCTCTCTCTCTCTTTAGAAACTCAGCAACCTGAAATGAAGAAAGAAAGCTCACTTTTGAGCTTTTAAAAACTTCCGACGGAATATTCCGTCGGACACCGAGTTCTGACGGAATATCCGACGGAATATTCCATTGGCACCCTTTATAATTTTTTTTTTCAAATTTTGCAGGAGAGCTGGGTGAAACTTAACCCATGGTCCGACGGATTAGGAGTCAGTTGGACAGTCCATCGGACCTGTTTGCTTTTTTTTTTGTCTTTCCATCCGTATGTCCGTCGGCCTGTGCGACGGTCTCTTTTTCAGTCGGCATTTTTCGTCTGAATATTTAGAATTTTTAGTAGTGATTTGGTGTTCAAGTTTAAGACGCTGTTCATATCTCTCTTTGAATTTCATCGATGTTCAAGATGTATCCCATTTGACTAATTTGGGAAAAACTAGTTTCTTCAAAAGATATAGTTTTGCCTGGGATGAACCCAAAGGAAAAGTTATTGTTCGTCTTGCTGGAATATATACAGGTCTCCTAAAATGCGTATTTATTCTAGAAGATTCTTCAACCTCTTCAGGTTTTGAAGTTACATTGTTAACTAAAGTAATATCCATTTTCTCATGCAATGCACAAAATACTTTTTGAGTTTTTAGCCTCAATAAATATCCTTATTATATGTTAGTTGTCTATATGATTGATCTACTAAGATAATACCATGCTAGAATCTTTGTAATATAATGCATGATTTTTTGGTTAAAGTCATAATCCATGATTTTTGGTATAACACATTATTAAAATATAATGAATTATCTTTTATGATCTTATAACAATAAGGATGATTTTTTTTTTCAAAAAAAGGGAAAATTGTGTAAGACTAATGTGTCAAAAAATTAGGAAGATTTGTTTTGCTTTCCTATGCCCATATGACGCATCGAAAAATTTTGAGTTTTCTAATTGTAATAAGTATCCATGAAAACTATAGTAAAATGTATTCCCAATTCATGTGATTTGTAGGAAAAATTGTTTGAGCCTCTGTAAAAAAAAAGTACAATAAATTTTTTTAAAGTTAAGTGGAAAATCCCCTCCGAGAATTGCTTGTGAATAGAAAAAGACAAAAATTAATTAATAATCTTAAACTAATTGTGGATTTTTCACTTCTTTTTTAAAAATTTATTAGGTGCAATATTTTTATGTAATTCATTAATTAGTTATTATTGATGTAACAAATTATTTGCGATACGGACTCATGGGTGTAGTAGTAGTAATGGTAATAATATATTTCGAAAATATTTTGTTATTTCTTAAAAATGTGTATTTATAGAAAATAGGATTCGTAACTATCATCATAATATATTTATATCTCTATATTCCATATTTATAATAATAAAATTCTTTTATTCTTTGTTTCGCGTTTCAAATTAGTTTAGGAAAAATGTAAACATCTAAAAATTTGACGAATGTCATATGCTACCTTTGGATGGTTTTGTTTTATTACACACACACACACACACACACACACATGTATATGTATGTATGTGTGTGTATGTATACACACACACACACACACACACACACACACACACATATATATATATATATATATATATATATATATATATATATATATATATATACACACATACATATATACATATACATACATACATACACACACACACACACACACACACACACACACACACACATATACACACACCCACACACATGTACACACACAGACACAGACACACCCACCCACCCACAGATACAAAGATATACATATATATATATATATATATATATATATATATATATATGTATGTGTGTGTGTGTGTGTATATGTATATATATGTATATATATAGATACACATACACAAACACACACACATATAATACACACACACACACACACACACACACACACACACACACATATACATACATATATACAGACAGACAAACAAACAAACAAACAAGCAGACAAACAAACGAACAAACACACACACACACATAAATATATATATATATATATATATATATATATATATATATATA
>JACYFF010010365.1:13368829-13394144 GCA_017589665.1 Selenicereus undatus
GTCTGTGCAAAAAGTTATGGTCGTTTTACCAAAACTGCGCAGAATGAGATCAAAACTGATACACTTGTGTTTTAGTCCCATTTTGGGAATCCTATTGTAGGAATCATGTTTTGAGTTATAAATGAAAGTTTTTGGGGACTTCTTAAACTTTTCATATTGGGGTTTTAGGTCTCTATTTGAGGTCCTGAATGAAAGTTATGAATTTTTGAAGTGAACTGACCTGCTTGGGTGTAAATCAAATTGTTATTACAATTTCTGTGCAGTGTATACTTGGAGGAAAATTCTGAAACTTTTATTGTAGACTGTTCATATTATTTCTGAATTTCCTGTAAGATCTTGTGAAATTTGGATGAGTATTTTGAGTTTGGTGAGCTTAATAGCTTCTAATGAGTTCAATGACCCATTTGAGGTGGAATTCTTTATCTAATGGATTTATGAATGATATATGAGAGATGGGATGTTGTGACTTATCAGACCAAGTTATTGCAGTTTATGCCATTAAACCAAGATATACATCTCTTGGCCTCAGACCTCTATTACTTACTCAATTCAGATTGTATCAAATGTATTTATCAAGCCAGTCTAGTGTACTCGTTGTTATCTTGAACCAAACTATACATCAACGAGCCTTAAACTTGTATCAGCAACTTATTTCAGAAAAGGCCGTAACCATTCTCTCGATTATCACCATCAAGGCTTTTTCCTTTGTAATACCATTTATCTCATTGTGGACTATTTTTACTTTCATCAATTCAGTTTTGAAGTTATATTGAAATACATGAGTTATGTGTACCATTTAATTACTCAATTTCTGTTACGCATACTTTTACTTACTCAATTGTGCGAGTAAGGATCATTTACTAACTACACATACTTTCAATGATATTTATGAAACAGAGTTGAGGCCTAGTTATCGTTCGCCATTATGCATATGTCTCAAGTCAGATGACATTTATGAAATAGCTGACCTGTATCAAGTTTGATAACATTTTGTTTTAAAGACTCAAGGTACGTCCATTGCCTGTATCTTCAGAAAGCAGATCATGTTTATCAAGTTACAACTCTTAATGAGTTTATCAATGAATCAGTTTATACAGTGATTTGCCATTTAACTTGTGACCCCGTCAGTTATCATCTATAGGGCGTCAGCCCATCATTTACCCGCGCGGCTTCAGGCCAACTCTTGATCGGATTGACAGGTGTACACCTATGTATAGATCATATCAGTGCAAGGGGTTCACATCCAGATAATAATGAGCAATTCAATTTCATAATACTTTCATTTTCATTTTATTGCCAACTAAATGAATTGCAAAGTCGGGTACCCATCACCAGTGTTTCTATGGTCATTTTACAAATTCAGGAATGTATGTACTGAGTTTTTGCTCATGTTTTCGAATTGTTTTCATGTTTTCCATTTTAGGTGATGAAGTGCCACATATTCCTCCTTTTAGCAAGCCTTTTTGAAGGTCATCAGATGCTCACAGTGGATTCAGCATAGCTTGAATATTGGAACCGACCTTAGGGTCAAGTACGTGTGTGGTATGGAATGTGAGTTAGTACATGGTATGGTTAAACTATTATGAGCTTCGGGCTTGAAGTGTTTCAGTTTACTAGTTTTTGTGATTGTAAGCACGAGTTGCGAGATTAAATGGTTTCAGTGAGCCTTGTCCTTATCAGGATGGCGGTAGCGCCTTCGGTTACTGAGTCTTTCGCTGCAATTATCAGTAATCATGTCATTAGTTTTTTTGGGGGCGTTACACTTACCAAGATTGTCTTGATGGGTAATATTGAACATAGGAGAGACGACTTGTCGATCATGATTAGTTGCATTCTCGGAAAATGTTAAAGAGGATTTCTGAAAATTAATTAGCTGACAAAAGTTATTTAGAATTGTATTAAGTTCTTACCATGATTCTAAACTAGTTCTACAGAACAAAAGACTATCATTTATAAAAAGCAAGCATGAAATTTTATACGCTCTTTGAGAACTTTTGATACCTTTTCCACATTTCTTTTTGGAGATCGTTTTTCAAAGGGCCATATAGGGTTCCCCCTATCAGATACCTCTAGATGGCTTAGAAAGCACACACATAATCGTTAATGATAACAGAGTAAGAAACTATTGTGATGCATTTTCTAACCCAATCCACCCATCTAGGACAGAAACCCAAATCTTGTAATGCTTTAAAGGGAAAACTCCATGTAACTCTATCATGAGCCATTTCCATATCAAGATTAAGTGCTACCGAGACTTCTTACCTTTTATATTTATGAATTTATTCATGATCTCGTCTGTAAGAATAATATTATCGTGAATAGAATGCTTAGGCACAAATGCACTTTGGACATGGGAAATGATTTTGTCCAAGATTGGTCTCATTTTATTGACTAGAATTTTCAAAATGATTTTCTAAAAGCAGTCACATAAGCTGATTGGCCGAAACTAATTAGTCGTTGCAGGGTTGCTGACTTTGGGGATTAAAGCAATAAGCGCATGATTAATATACTTAAGAAGTTTTCCTTCTTGAAAGAAATCTCTAATAGGACCATAGACTTCTGTGTGGATGATGTGCTAATAGTCTTGAAAAAAGGCAACCCCAAAACCATTAGGTCCTAGGGCTTCATATTTATCAAATTAGGAAATAACGTCTTTAATTTCGAAATCTTGATTGGGCCTAATTAGCATTTCATTATCTTCTTCCTTCACCAATTCTGACAAATTCGTATTAAATTGGTTGCATCAGAAAAGGCTTATTTAAGTCTAACTTAAACTCATTCACGAACATGCTTTCAATTTGGGTGGCTTCATCCACCCATAGTCCGAAAACATATGCTCCTACACAAATGTTCCTACTTTGGCTTCACTTTTCTATCCTTTTCAAACCAAGAAAAAAAAGAGAGACATAGAGAGAGAGAGAGGAGTGGGTTTTTCGTTCAAGAGGGGGACTTAATCCAACTTGATTGAGGTTCAACTAAGAGTAATGAAGTCCAAAGTGAAGATTAGGAAGCTACTTAAAGTTATGGGTCTTCTTAGGCTATACTCATATAAAAATTAGTTTTGAGGTAAAAATGTTTTTCTCATTGTGTGCATGATTGTGAAATTGATTCTTATGCAAAATTATAGATCATATTTGTCCACTTCGTTAAAGAAAATGCCAAGTTTTTTACTATCTAGATTTATGTAGCATTAGTTGGCGCTATAGTGAACATTTGAGATGTTCAATGTGTGTTTCAGAAGAAATTTACCCGAGGGGTGGTGACGCCTGAACTTACATGTGGTTGATGTGTCACTTGATCGCACGAGCGGACATATGCTCCTCTCGATGACCTGCACGAAGGTCGACCTTAGGTGTTTTCTCGAGGAAGGTCCGATGCTCAAGTCAGTCTCAAGATGAACTATTGAAGCAGATAAAGAATAAAGAGCAGAGAGAAAGAGAGAGTTTATTGTTTTAGTAGTGTTTAGTGAGGTAATCAAGTTGTTTATAGTAAAAGTCCCCCAAAATAGGAAATGTTGGGGTATTTATAGCCTTGGGGTTTGCACCCAAGGCAAACCCCAAGGCTAGGATGGTAATTTTCCCCTCTCTGAGGATCAATTACCATTATACCCCTCATGCATCCTTCTTCCTCCTTTGGGGTCAACTCTGCCCATTGACTTCGTCAGCGCCACGTTTCGCATTTCCACCGGAGGAGTTACTAAATATCCTAATCATTTAACCCCTTACATCTTAGCGGAACGCTTCCTGAAGCATTCTGGTGAGATGTGGATTCAGTAGGCCTGCTTTCCCAAGGCATTATAAATATGCCCACTGCCCTCATTTGAAGCTTTGCTTATCCACATATTTGAAGTGTCCAAACATGGATTTCCGTTTCTTGAGAGCGAGGAGGATGCCAAGTTCCTCCTATTGCAGTTTGATTTTAGGAAACATCGTGCGGAGTCCCTGGTCCCTCTGCCTATACCTCTTCCCTCTCATTACCTATTGCTTTGCCCTTACTTTGCAAAAGACAAAGTTGAGCCCTATGCATATGACATGGGTATTCCCGAGAAAATGCAATTGGTGTTTTATTCCTCCATTATTCAAGAGGTGAATCGCTTCTGGATCGTCTTTCCCCTCATGGCCCCAGACTTGGTTGAGGCCCTAGAGAGGTTCCATTAGGAGAGCTTCGAGATTTAGTTGGATGCTAATAGTGACCGACTCGCTTGGTGCTCACGACAAGAGGCGAGCGCTACTGTCCCGGTCGGTCGTGAAGGTGTTTTGAGTTCAGACTCGTCGACTTCTCCCTCTTATCATCCCATGGGAGAGATATTGACCCCTTGAATGAAAAATCAAGCGCTAACCTAGAGCAGAGAAGGCTGCTTCCCGAAGGCAAATGGCGAAGTTATTCCTAGGCCAAAGACGTACATCCCATTCGTTGACCGAACAAGGCTCCATCCGAAAGAGAAGACTGGTCCTCCGTTGCCCTCAAAAGAGTTTGGCTTAACCTTTTGGTCTTAATACCATACTATCGTCGGTCACTTATTTATTACTAATGAGTTGGAGCACTTGGGCACCCTTAGCTTTATTTGTTTTGCTTGTAACGGGTGCCTATGCCTTTGTTTGATATTTACTTGAGCCAAGACATCGGTATCCTTGTCGTTGTTTTTGTTCGTCTTCATCGTGTACTTGATGTTTTTGTTATCAATGAATTGTTGAACTTTGCCAATTCAATTTCACATGAGCTTTCAATGTATCATAACTCATGGGCCATTTGTGTTGATGCTTTCACTTATAGTTCCGATGAATTCCTTTTAGTAATTCGACTCATGGGGTAAATTGCAAAGACATTTTCACATTACGATTTTCTTAAGCTTGTTCAACAAGTCCTCTTTTTTTAAGAGGCTAAATGAGGGACGGGTCACGTCCCATTCGGTTGACCAAATGGAAGAGGATGCCTCTCCATTAGGTTTAACCGAATGGGAAAGGCTCCTTACCTCCATTCGGTTGAACCGAATAGGAGGGAGGAACTCCTTTTCTTTCGGCCAAACAGAATGGGAGAGGATTCCTCTCCATTCAGTTGATCGAATAAGCCCACTTTTCATTCAGATCATCAAATGGGAGAGGAATGATAAAGGGTAACTCCCCATTCGGTTTGGATAGAATGGGAAAGGCTCTCATCTCCATTCGAATCACCGAATGAAAGAGGGTACTTCTCCATTTAGTTTGACCGAAAGAGAGAGGCTCCTCTCTTCCATTCGGTTGGACCGAATAGGAGAGGCTTTTCTCTTGCATTTGGTTGAACCGAACAGGAAAGGATACCTTCCCACTCGGCTTGACCGAGTGGGAAAGACATCTCTCCTCCATTTGGTTGAACAAAATGGGAGGAGGGAGCCCCTCTCCATTCGGATCACCGAATGGGTGGGAGTTTCCTCTCCACCCAGTCGGGTCCCTCCCGTGGGGCTCACCTTCATTTTTAGAGCCTTATTTGTCTTTTTTCTTTTTGGCTTGTCTTGGATTTTAGCATGTGGAATTTTGTCTAATTTGACTCATCAGATTTTGGCATGCACTTTGAGGTAATTTAGATTTATATATACACGCTTTACTGCCAACTCATTCTTCATTCTCATCCACCTGCCCTCATCAAAATTTAGAGAGAGAAAACTAAAAAGAGAAGCTCTGAAAGAGTTACTCCCTTGCCTGGCCACCATCAAGGTATCCATCATCTCTTTCTTTGCTTATCATTCTTGTAACATAGCTATGTCAACATTTGCTTAGTCGCTAGGATCATCTTTTAGCCCCTTGTCGGGCTTTGAGGAGGATTTGTTTAGCAATGACCCCGTCAACTCATGTCCAACCTCACCCCTCAGAGGATTAAGGAAATAACTTTAAGTCAGACTTTAGGCACCCTCATAGTCCGCCCGCAACGGTTTTGTTATGGGACGTCCTTCAGGCCAATCCGAACTTCCTCGAGGAGAGCTCGAGCAGCTCTTTATCCCTTGACTCATACGCTTCAAGTATGTCATACCCGTCGGAGGTATCCATAGCTAACCTGCTTCCTGGGCGTACTGCTAGCATAGGTATGCCACCCACCATTGTAGTTGAGGAGTTAGAATAGGATTCAGCCCATTCTAGTGGCCCTACTAAGTCAGACTCGAAGGATGAGCTCGACTCCTACTATATCAATCCTTCCTTCCATGATGAACTTAAGAAAGTCATCAACTTTGAGGTGAAGTATTCTTTTGAAGGCAACTATAGACTGATCGTTTCCTCGCCAACATATACCGTAGATAACCCCTTCACTAGGATGTATAGGTGTATACAACGTCTTAGAGCATGGCCTTCGGTTTCCACTTCCTAAAATTGTCATGGTAATCCTCCAAATGTACGATATTGTGGTTTCCTAACTCATTCCCAATGTCTGGGCACCCATTCTATCATTTGTTGCAACTCGCAAGCTTAAGCGTCTCGAGTGTATGACCTTGGCCTTCTCGTACATGCACATTATTTAATGCCACAATAAGACGTGTGGGGGGAAAGGTTGATATCAAATAGGTTTGTTTACGTAAAGAAAGTGAATGGGGACTGCCCCATCCCTATCTGGCACAGGCGAGACCCAAACAAGACATGGAATAAGCCTTGCACCACTCCGCGGGAGAATGAGATGGCCACCATAAGCAACTTTCAGCTCATCGACTCCATTCATCCCCGGTTGGGGAAGGCCATTAAGGTTCCAGCCAACTGGCTCCCCTGGAGGGTGTTATTCAGCTATGGATGTTTCCTTTGCACCACCGGGCTTAGTTTGGCTATCCGCCACGGTAACTTTTTTATCGCTTTGTTGATTTGATCTATATTTTCTTTGCTAACATTACTCACTTTATCCTTGCTCCTTGCAGAGGAAGCGATAAACACAATGCTCAACATAAAGGGCAAGCTAACCAAGGAAGAGAGGAGGCAACTCGATGACGTAACACGAGAGAAGCAGGTCAGGGAGCATGTAAGGACCCCCCCAATATGTTCTTCCCCTTAACCGCAAAAGCCCAAGCTCACCAAATGTGTTCCTACCCCGAAGTGTATGTCTCCCTTTCGTGACATGGTTGTCACCTTAGAATCAAATACCAAGAGTTAGGTACTAAAGCGATGAAGACCCCGATGGGCTCTGAGCGGGTTGATGGAACGTCTTCCCAGCCCGCCGATGGTCCTTCCACAGGTGCGATGAGTGGCGGACCTTTGAGACTCCTTCCTACCAAGAAGAAAAGGCATCCTCCGTGGGCGGAGCTTTTTTTGTTCTTCTGACTATGAAGGGAAAGTCTCATTACTTTAAGAGCTCACCCAAAATGGAAGCTAGCCCCAGCCTTGGGCTCAGAACAGGTCCCCAACACCCTAAAGGATGCTTAGGCCTAGTTCATGGAGCTATGTATCCTTAGTTTCCTTCTTATTGCTTCATCATAATCATTTCATTTCTCAGTTGTAGGGTGCAGTTCGCGCTTTCGCCGCCCTTCGCTTGGTTCTGTCTCAGCGAATTGCTGAGGCAAAGCTCAATTCGCCTAGGGAACAAGCAAGGCATGACAAGAAAGAGATATAATCTCTTAAGGAAAGGTTTCGGGTCGAAGGGTGCAAGAACCAAGTGCTAGAACACTAGCTAAAGGAGCTGAAGCGCAAGTTGGAGGTCGACAAGGCTTTGATGGAGAGGCAAGCCTACCAAGCTCAACTTGACATCGCTAACATTTCCTACGAGAAGGGGCAGGAGGCCATGATGGATCTGATGGCATGGGCTGCCCAAGAGTATGATTGGGGCCTAGGGGAGTTCATTCCTGACTGGGAGATTCTCTTACAGTGGGTCAAGGTGCTCAAGGTAAGGGATGCCAACGCTCATGCCTGGAGGAAAGAGGCAGTACTCCTAGAGATCACCTGTTCCTGCTCAGGCATGACATCAACTGCTCATCCATCCTCTCCTGAGTATGCCCCAGAGCGTCCACCTAAGGGTTTGCTGAGGCGGCCCATGCTGATGACGAGGCTGCAAAAGATGCTGATGCTGATGATGATGATGCACAACCTTGACTTTCCCTCTCCCCTTTACTCTACTTTTCTCTAGTTTTCTAGCCTTTGTTCTTATGAACGATAGGTTTTCACCTTGGACCTTTGAGGCAAGGTTGTATGGAAATATTTCGCTTTGCTTTATTTACTCAGAACTCATGTTTTGTATTGTGAAACTGTTGAGCATTAATTTTGATAAAATTTAAAATTTTCAAAATTAGTTACAAATTCAATATGAGCCTATCTATAAAGAGGTAAAAATTTGGACTCTAAATATTAGGCTTCTTGATGAATTAATCATCACATGTTAACCTTTTAAATTTTTGAATATTATTATTTTGGGCCTTGCAACCACAATTAAGAAGTGTGTGTGTGTGTGTGTGTTTGATTTAAAAAATGTCAAGGAGACAATTTACTTCTTTGTCAGTTATCAACGTGGGCAAAGCGAAAACAAAAAGGGGACTAAAATAATAGTGAGGTTGAAACCTGCATCTCTGCATATGAATAATGAGGCATGAAGATTGCTTTTAATTACAAAAAGGGGGAGACTTGTTGGTTTCCAGTTACTTAAGAAAGTAAATAGGAAGTTGAACAATGGTGGGTCCCCTTATGTTCTCCATAACCCCCTTTTTTAATGCAAAACAGGGGAAGTTATGGACTTTGATTTTCACTATAAAAGAGGAGAGCAGGGTGAAAAAAAAAACGGGCAGACAAAGAACACCAAAAAAAAAATTCTTGAAAAGGGCAGGTCATATAAACGGAAGGCCGAGAAGAGGAAGAACAGAAAATAAGATCTAAAGAGGTAGAAGGAGGTGAAATAGAAATTAAACTCCATCGGTTTTCAGAATTTAACAAGTTCAAAACCTAAAGGTAAAAAGAGTGTAAGGGCATATGGGAATTACTTCTCATCATTTCCTTCCCATCCCTACACCTGTGCTTTGTTTTCATGATTGCCATGGGTAATATGCTATCCAAGGACGTTTACAAATGGGTTGTGCAGACAACATGTACTATTAAGTATGAAGTTTCGTTCAAGTTTTAACCTAAAAAAATCAGGGGGTATTGCTGGATCTCGGTTCCTACCGAAACCACAAAATTATAGATCCTGTAGCATCTCAATTCCTGCCAGAACCACAAAATTACAGATCTTGCTGGATCCCAAAATTCTACCGGACCCGCAAATAAAAAAGGACTCCATTCAATTGATTAAGTGACCAGTCTTTAGAAACGTTAAAAAAATAATAAAGGGAGAAAGGGGGGATAAAAATTAGATTATTTCAAAGGATATTGTTGTCTCTGATGGGAACTCTACACCAATGATGGAAGTTCTACATCTTCCATTAAAAGGGGGGGGGTATGTTTCCATCAAAGTCAAGAAAGCAGAAGCCTTCCTTATAATTAGATTGTCCACTTGCTCTTGAAAGTGGTAGTTTGATTAAAATTTATCAAATAAAGCATCTATACCTTCTATTAAGTCTCAATGAAAAATAAAAATAGAGGAACAACAGGAAGATAGAACTGAGATGATGAAAGGGAAGAGCGGTATTTATAAATTGTGGAGTCGAAACCTAGTAATAAAAGGTTAATGACTAGGAATAGGACTCTGTTTTACAGAACTTGTAATCCTAATCTAACACGGTGTACTCATCCTTTTTTAAAAAAATAAATGGTTTGCATCTAACTCCATACAAGAAAAAAAAAAAGAAACGGGAAGATGGTGTTAAGTCAAAATCATCTTTTGCTGAAGCCTAATGTCTGAAAATTGGGTTGAATGGTTTTCAATATGTTTGATACTAGACAAAAAGATTTTTTACAAATTTGAAAAACTGGAGTTTTGATTTACTGCAAGACATGAACCCCCACAAATCAAGTACGAAATACTTGGATCAAACAAAAAAAAAAAAAAAGAGATCAAATAATCAACTTTGATTTTGTATGGGAAATGTGAATGCTAGCTCAAAACAAGATGAATAAAGGAGGATGGTGCTTTGCGTGGAAATCAAAATGTTGAATAAAGTTATCTATTTTTTTTTCTTCTTTGTTTTTTTCTAAAAAAATGAGATTTTCAAGTTAACATACAAGTTAAATTAACTCGGACATGCAAGTTAAGGAAACTTGATATACGGGAAGTCCACATAATTTGGGTACATAAATTGAGAGTGGATGTAAATAATTTTTATGCCTATACTTGAATAAAATTAGCAGGGGGGAATAAAATACGTTTCTAAATATTCTACTAGAACTACGGTGACTTGATTCCAATAAAGATACATAGGAAGTTTGATATAAAATTTAAGGGTTCAATCTAAATCGAGGTCCCCAAACGAGCTTAAACTGACAGCCCCGTCTTCACGAAAAGTTGGTTTTTTCGAGTCAATTGCACTTTGCCTGCTTAAAACGATGAAAAACCAAGCCTTACAAAATAGAAATCGACCCCGTCAAATTTCCAAGTCCAAGAAATGGACCAAAATCCATTATTCGTTGCCCCCCTCTTTCGGAAAAGATCAAATTATAATTTTGCAACCCTTGGTTACACATTACGTAACAAAAAAAAAATCAAAAACAAAGGTACTCAAAAAAATCATATCTTTCTCATTTTCAGTTTCCACCAAAATGGACAAAGCCCGAGCCAAATATACAAACAAGCTCACCAAATTTCCCCCAGAATGCAGGCCTGAAAAAATAATTTTTGGTCCAAAAACTACGTTGATTTGATCCCATTAAGGGTATGTAGGAAACCCACAAATAAATTTTGGTGCAATCGCAAGTTAAATATATTAATGGGCTGACCCTAATCAAGGCTAATTCGATAAATAAAAATTGTGAAATAGCCAAAAATACAACATAGCCATGAATTAAAAAAATCAAATATAAAAATTAAATCAAAACTCGTTTTTTTAGGCCAACATAAATAATTAAAGTCACATCAAATGGTTATTAACTTAACCAAAATAAAAGATAAATTAAATCAAATCAAATTTTGAAGAATTACGATTAGTTTGATTTTCTATAAAAGAGGTATGTAGGTAGCTAGATCTGGCAAAACTGACGCGAGACCTGAAACCCAAACCGATCGACCCAGACCTATACCCCAAGCCGACACCTGAAATATGCTCACCCGAAAGTGGACCCGAAACCCGAATTGGCCCGAACCGATCTATACCCGACCCGAAATTTTCTACAAAATTGCTTGTTTTGGCATGACGAACGTATTTGACCAAAAATTGGTTGACCCGAAATCGACCCGACCCGAACCATACCCGACCCAAACCGAAATGACCTGAAGTGTCACTTAACCCGAACATGAACCGACCCGAATATGACCCGACCTGTACCCGAACCGAATGATCCATTTGCCAGGTCTATGGGCAGCTCACAACAAAAAAAGTGAGTGCAACCAAAATTCCAACTCAAATAAAATTACAGGTTTCCTGACTTGCATATAAAGAATGTGTACTTATAGTACCCTTCCTAGAAGGTGCGTATACAACTACTATATGATGCAATTAAGCTTTAGATACTGGTAATTTGACATTTAATATACATTAATTGTTGACCCATGTTATATATATACATCAATTTGGGATTACCCACCCCTCAAGGGCTAAAGGGGCTTGGCCTTTGTCACTGCGAGAGGGGAATGACAAGCGTAGTCTTGTCATACATTCATCCCTTAGGCCCTAGGGGCTAAAGGTCCTCATATGAAGAATTCAATATTAAGACCAATACTCTACCTCCCATGGCCTACCACAGTTCTCATGGGCCCAACGTATCGTAGTATCCAACCAAATTGTCATGCTTGGCTAGATCCCGCCTTGAAGAGGATCCTTTCATTCCTGTTGCCAACCATGACATTCGTGAGTTACGTTCGGGCACCAACAGAACGGTTTGTGTCCTTGTATCAATAGATCATTTAACCAATCTATTGTGCTTGGTTAGAACAATTCTCTAAGGGGGCAGGACGAGTTCAAATGCAAGGCCGACATCTTATCATTTCCATTGCCTATCATGGTGCTTATGGGCTAAGTTCAGACATCAGCCGAACGAGCTGATCCTTGCTTCAGTGTATCGTTTAACCAAACTATCGGACTTAGTTAGACGCCTCCCCAAAGTGGGTAGGATGAGTTCGGATATAAGGTCGATGTCCTATCGTTCCCATTACCTATCATGGCGATCATGGGCTCTCCTCGGTAGCGCTTTTCTTAGTTGTCCAAAAGGCCTATAGTATGGTCAGGAGCTCATCAGCCGATAGCCTCTTTGCGCTATCCAATCTCTTCGTGAGCCTATTTAGGATCTGCTTGTTCGTGGATTCAGCATGTCCATTGGTTTGGGGTCTAGTGACGGCTGTGAACCTTGTTTGGATGCCATACTTGATACAGTAGTCTTCTACCTTATCGGCATCGAACTACCAGCCATTGTCGAATGCCATCACTCTAGGGATCCCGAACCTTGTTATGATATTCTTCCATATGAACTTGCGAACCTCCCTCTGAGTGATGGATGCTACTGTCTTTGCTTCCACCCATTTGCCGAAATAATCAACCGCGGTGAATAAGAACTTACGTTGTTCCGTTGCCTTTGGAAAATGACCCAAAATGTCTATGATCCACTTTGCAAAAGGCAATGGGGACTGCATTGTTGTCAACGAGGTGGATGGCTGGTGGTGTAAGGGGCAAATCGCTGATAGTTGTCACATTTTCTAAACATTTCAATTGCATCCAACCGAAGTGTGAGCCAATAGTAGTTGGTCCACAATGCCTAAGCAACCAAACTTCGTCCCCTAATGTGGGATCTGCACTCATGACCAATATCTTCTTGCCTGCTTCCAGGGTGGTGCATCTTAGGAGGGGATGTGTGAAAGCCTTCTTGTAGAGGAGCCCATCATACAGTAAGAACCATTCAAATCTATTTTTAATACGGTCGACCTCCTTGTAGAGGATCTCATGAAGGGTTCCATCCATGTCTCGCTCCTATTGATCCAAACCAATTCCTTGGTGTCAATTGTCCGCTCTGATAAGATCTCCCAATGAATGCTCTTGGGATATCCATTCAGGGAAGAACTGGCAAGCTTTGACAATGCACCAGCTTGTTGATTCTCCGATCTAGGTATATTTCGATCTTAAATTTTTTGAACATGGAGGATCTCTCCTTTACTTTAGCCAAGTAAGCTATCATGGCTGGATCGTCAGTTTCATATTCGCCTCTTACTTGATTCACGACCAGTTGGGAATAAAAGAAAGCCTTTAAGTATCCCACCCCCAGAGCATTGCAAATATTCATTCCGGTCAATAGGGCCTAACACTTAGCCTCGTTATTGGACGTCTTAAATGTGAACTTCAATGTGTGCTCATACGATTGCCCTTCAGATGACACCACGATCATCTGGCTCCACTCCCCATATTGTTTGCCAATCCATCCACGTATAGGTACACGCCTTGCTAGTTGCCACCCATATCTTGGGGCTCATATGAGATTTAGCATTCGACAATGGAGCCAGCAAGGGCTTGAGCTTTGATTACTCTCCTTGGTTCATAATTGATGTCGTAGGATGCTAACTCGACATCCCACTTTAACATTCTTCCGAAGCTTCCATACCTCTCAAGAGTGTTTTCCAAGGGTTGGTCGTTCAAAACAACAATGCAGTGCAACTCGAAGTAGGACGCAACTTCTGACTCGCATTCAGAAAAGCATATGCATACTTCTGAATGAGGGGATAGCGTTATTCGGTGCCTGATAAGATGTGGCTAATGTAGTGAAATGGCAACTGTTGTCCATCTCTTTCTAGCAGAAGCACTGCACTCACCGCATGATCAGAGACGACAAGATATGCCAACAGTGGTTCCTCTACGGTAGGGCTCACCATCCAAGGGAGTCTTCCTAGGTATTCCTTAAGGCTATGGAAAGCTTGTTCGGCCTCCTCATCCCAGCCAAAGCACGTTTTCTTCTCTAGGACTTTGAAAAAAAGGAAGACATTTATCAGTTGATTTTGACATGAACCTCCCGAGCACGGCTTTGTAGTCAGTAAGCTTTTGTACCTCCTTCACGGTTCTTGGAGACTTCATGTTCACCACTGCCTTAACTTTGTCAGGATTTGCTTTAATGGCTCTTTAATCAATCATGTATCCCAAAAATTTTTCAGATTTGACTCCAAAAGTGCACCTCTTAGGGTTGAGTTTCATCCCCGTAATGCCTTAGTATCTTGCAGGTCTCCCCTAGGTCTCTCACATGATTGATTTCTTTGATACTTTCAGTGATCATATCATCAACATATACTTCCACTGTTTCCCCTATGAGTGCCGTAAAACCTTTTTTACGAGGTGCTGATAGGTAGCCCCGGTGTTCTTCAACCTGAATGGCGTCACGTTGTAACAGTACAAACTAGTGTCAACAATGAAGGTCGTCTTTTCTTGGTCTTCCTTGGCCAAAGAAATTTGGTGATAGCCCGAGAAAGCATCCATGAAGTTAAGAAGTTCGTGGCCAGCTTTAGAAATGACTGGCTTGTTTATCTTCGACAATGGAAAACTATCCTTAGGGCATGCTTTGTTCAAATAAGTAAAGTCGACACACATTCTCCATGTCCCATTGGACTTCTTAACCAAGACGACGTTCAATGCCCACTCGGGTTGTTGACATTCTCTTATAAGTCCTGCTTCCAAGAGCTTTTGGACTTCGGCTGTCACAGCCGTGCACCTTTCCGTCTCCAAGTGCCTTCATTTCTGAGTGACCGTCTTGTGACTTGGAACCATGCATAGTTTATGTTCCATTACATCGGGGGATATGCCTGGCATTTCGAAAGGACCAATGCAAATGCATCCTTATATTACCCCAAGAGTTTAGTGATTCAATCCTTTATTGTGAGATTAAGATCCTTACCAACCTTAATGGTCCGGTCCCGGCAACTGGAGTCTAAGGGTGTGGGCACCACTTAGAGGGTAGGTCCATGCTCTTCCGTCGAGTTGAAAGTGGTACCATTGTTTATGTGGCCCCTTATTTCTCATCGTGTTTGGTCGAGAAGTCTCGCCTGTGGGGGGTTCGTTTTTCCTTCTCAAGGATTTCAAACTCACATAGTAGCATTCCCTTCCCCTTTTCTAGTCTCCATATAGCTTTTCCACCTTTCTGTCATCCAATTCGAACTGGATGAGTAAAAGGTAAGGTGCCACAATAGCTTTCTTTTCATGTCTGGTTTCAACTCTTTGGTAGCCATGACCTGGCTGAGCTTTTAGATTTGAGTTTTTCGATATCCGGTATTCCATTCCTTATCATCAATCCCTCCAATGGTTGTTGCTATAATCTTTATGTTACGGTCAGCCACATTGTTTTTCTTCCCTTCCAGGTCACGATGATCACAATCCCCACCTCTTCTTTTTCTCAGGATGTGGTGGAGCTGTCTCTGATTAGCGAACTCATGGAGGGCTTTCTTGAGTTCACGGTACTCAGAGGTAGTGTGCCTATAATCCTTATAGTATTCATAATACTTATTCTTGTTCATGAATTTCGCTGGAGTTTCGACGGGCTTGGGGCGCGTTAGCATGGGTTTGCCTTTAATTTCCATGAGGATGTTCTGATGGGTGGTGTGGAAACGCCTGATGCTTTTCTTATCCTTCCTGGACGCTTGTCTGTCTAAGGACCCTTATCCTCTTTTCCTCGTTTCCAATTTTTTGGTCGGATAAAGTCATCCCCAGTGCATATTTTCGTGGCTTGTATGAAATCTTGAGCCCTTCTTAAGGCTTCTGCAAGTGTTGTTGCCTTACTCTCAGTAAGGAAAAACTTGAACCTTCCCGGGGGCAACCCGTTAAGAAAAGCCATGTAAGCCATCCTATCTTGCAAATATGGGATCAGGACAATGCTACGATTGAACCTCATTACATATTCCTCCAAGTTCTATCATCTAGCTTGCCGAATCTTGGCAAGCTGAATGCTGGTTTTCCTTTCTCTCTTGCTTGCTATAAAGAAACAACTCAGCTAATTGTAGGAAGAAGGTAAGGCTCCTATTAGGGAGTCCATTGAACCACTTCTGTGTGGTCCCCTTCAACGTGGCTGGGAAATAATGATAGCAAGTTGCATTATCAACATCTTGCACTTATATTTATGCCTTATAGACATCCAGATGATTGTCAGGGTTGACAGTTCTGTCAAAGGGATCGATTATTGGCATCTTGAAGTTCTTGGAGCGTGTAATTGCTTTACTGAACGGTGTTGAGAAGGAAGGCAAGGATCCTCTCTCCGAGGAGTCCCCAATCTAAAGTGCAGGAAGCCTAGGATGGCCCAACTCAATGATCGAAGGCAATCTGTAATGCCTGGAAGATACCCCTTGCTTATGCCCCCTCTTGGCGTTGGCCGTTCAGAGGGGGGATGAGTGTTGCGAAGTGCTCCAGCTCCCATTGGGGTCCTTCCCATGGACCTGACCGGTGAAGGATTCTTTCTTCGGAGCCCCCACCTCCAAGTAATGGGGGCGAGAGAGCTCCTTTTACTCCTCGTACCATCCAGCTCCCTGACTCTTGGATATGTAGGGACTTGTAACAGACTGGGAGGGACGCTGTTGTGGGTTTTTCGGAGAGCTTACTTGGCTTCAATGATTCTTCTAACATCTCTGACTTGCAAAGAGCTTGCATCCCTTTGAGTGTGTCGAACGGGCTCGGGATGGTGCTCAGTGGTCTTCATCTTTTCACACACTCCTTGGATCATTACCTCTTGCACTTACTTTAGCGCCTCTCCTAAGTATTTTGGTATGATGAATTGTTGAGCTGGAGGGTGATCGACCAAATTTTTTCTAGAGCTCTGGGCTGGAGAGGTGTTGTGCCCCCTTGGGGGATCCTCAGTGACCCTGCGCTTTTCCTTATCTTCTTACTTCGATGCTTTCGATAAAGTGTTAGCCATCATACCAACGCGTTCCCATAGATGGTGCCAATTTGTTTCAAAAGGAACTTACTCGAGGGGTGGTGGATGGTGATGCCCGGACTTATGTGTTGCTGATATGCCACTTGATCGCGCAAGCTGACGTATGCTCCTCTTTACTCGAGGGGTGGTGTATTTTTTTTCCGAGGAAGGCCCCTCTAATGCTCAAGTTAGTCTGAAGAAGAACTGTTGAAGTAGACAGAGAATAAAGAGCAGAGAGAAATAGAGAATTTACTGTTTTAAGAGAGTGTTTAGTGAGGTAGTCAAGTTGTCAATAGTAAAAGTCCCCCAAATTAGAAAATATTGGGGTATTTACAGCCTTGGGGTTTGCGCCTAAGGGCGAGATGATAATTTCCCCACTCTGAGGGTCAGATTATCATTATACCCATTCAGCATCCTTCTTTCTTCTTTGGGGTCAACTCTGACCCCCATTGACTTGGTTAGCGCTACATGTCACATTTCTATTGGAGGAGTTACTAAATATCCCAATCAATTTGTAAATGTAGATTTGACATGAAATTTGATGAATTAGAAATATAAATTACATGCTTTTAATTTCTTAGAATGTGAAACCTTCATGTTGTTGAAAAATCAAATTGTTAAGTATATGCTATGATGTTATTGTTGCACAAATTGGAGCCCTAATGAATATTTAAGATGGTTGATGTGCAAATGTAGCTTTCGCTTGATCTTGATGAGTTAGAATAATTGTTTATGGTTTAATTTATTTTAAATGTGAAATCTAGATTATGTGGTTGAGATCCATGCTTTAATACTTCTATCCTACGTTGTTTCACACAAATTGTGGTATTATTGACTATATGAGAAGTTCATTGATAATTGTAGTTTGAAATGATTTTGGATGAGTTTTGAGTGGTTAATTACATGCTTAATTATTTATGTACGTGCGAGAAAACATAAAACAGAAAAAAGGAGTCTGGGTTCAAACCGATATACAAAGATCTTTGAATTCTCTAATTGATAGTTTTACTTGTGACCTTGCCAACGGTCATCCTCGGAGCAAAACTCCTGGCGGACATCCCTAGCCAAAAATAATTCTAACACGTTATATATTGAAGGGGCTTATGCTAGTATATATGGACACTCATAAAATTTGTAGTTTAATATATGGACCACCATGTTCTGTATGTCTAGATCCGCCACTGTTGTTGGAAAAGAAGAAAATTCAAAATAAAATGTCATATATTGCTAGAACAGATTTCTCTTTCTATTAGAATCCTTATGGATATTTTTAAATTACATTTTAAATTACATATAAAAAGTATATCAGGCTTTGTTTTGTTGTCTTCTACTTAGCTAATGGTATAGGGATGCAACCTTTTAGAGCTACAAATGAATTGCTTAAGGTGTCCTTATGATGTTCAACTAAAAATAAGTTGCTATGTTCAAGAAAAATGGTTCAACGACTGGTACATAGCACCCATCGACTAATGTCATAATTATTCCTATGATATTTGGGAATCATGGAGTACTATGGTCTTCTTCCCTGATAGATATGGAGTTGATGGGGTTAGATTCCCAACAAATTCAATCCCTCTAGATGTGCCCTTCATAAAACCCTAAGAATATGGGATGGTGGATTACTTTATAGAAATCCTTGACTAAAATGTCCAGTCTTTTCAAATCTAACTAAGTTTTAAAAGTGTATATTTAAAGGGATCCACTAGATTCTAACATCTCGTGATGGTGTAATAAGAGCCCCAAAAAAATAGAAGTCTGCATATTGAGGTACATTGTGCATTGATTCAGTATGAATATGGAAAGGGTAAACGAGCTCATTATCTTGTTTAACTAATTGATCCAAATGATCATGATGATCAATGACAACATAGTTTCAGAGTGGCAAGAAATAGTTAGTGATCCTGCTCTAGAAAGAGTCATTGGTTTTTACAACATTTATCATCAAATGTGGGCATTGATTAAATGAGGAAAAATATTAATACACTGCGGAAACACTACTTTCATTTATGATAATGATTTTAACAAGTATGTGAAGGTAGAATGAGCTACTTCAGAAGATGTCTTTGACTATCTCTTTCATGTTGGAGCTGAAAAATTCTTATAAAAAAAGAAATAAGATATCTACAATGGTTATTTGAAAATAGAATCCAAAGCATCTTAAACTTGATGAAGAATTTGATGATTATCTAGATAATAATGGATTTGAAAACATTATTGGAGATGAAGGCGTGCACAATCTTAATATGAATGACTAGTCTTATTAGCATTCTGTACTCTGAAAAAAGTTATTGCACCTTTATAAAGTATCGTATCAAGTGTCAAGTCTAGTAAAATAATGCAGTCTACTATAGCCATGTGAAATTAACATTATATGTACTATATCGAGTAGGACATTCTATATATTTCATCTTCTCTATAAAAGAAGAAGTTTATTACGATGATGGACACAATTATTTGAGTATACTTGAGCAAAAAGGAAATCAGGTTTTTCCATTTCTCTATGATTAAGCTTTTGTGATGATCTTAGCAGTTTAAGTCTCTCTTCAATCTTTCCATTGTAATATTTTGACTTTCCAAGTTTCAATAAAAGAGGTTTTCCAATAGAGGACATTATTCAATTGAATCTTTTGTCTTCAATATTACAATTTCTTGTTAACGGTCTACCATCCTTAAAAATATAAAAACTTGATTAGTGCTTATGGTTAGGCTAGATCGATTTTATGCTAAAGTCGAGTGGATAGCTTTATTCCTGGCATATAAAGTTATTAATCTTAATGAAAACACTTCAGACCATCTTCCAATTGTCCTAAACACCAAACCAGGCTTGGTGGGGGGAAAGAAGAGAAGAAAAAGGCGAGATGACGTGGGTCACTTATGGGAGGTGTGACAGTGTGGCAAAGGAGGCGTGAAAAGCCGAAGCAAGGACTGATGTTGTAGTTAATTGTGTCTCAAAAATTGATCGTTGTTTCTGATCGCTTCAACAATGGAACAAGACTAATTTTAGCAATGCACAACGTGAGATCGAGATGAGAAAGGAGTGGCTCAAGTGGGTAATGTCTGTGTAGGATCGAGATGGTATCTTGGAGGAGCTGAATGTGTGGAGACGAAAGAAGGAGATGCTATGGTGGCAAAGATCTCGGGTCCAGTTCTTGAGGTATGGGGATAAGAATTCCACTTGGTTCCACAACAAGGCTAGCATCCGCAAGTCAGCTAATCTTATTACGGAGCTGAAGGGGCCTTATGGAAAGTTATATATGAATGC
The DNA here is from genome assembly GCA_017589665.1 of Selenicereus undatus. NCBI lineage: Eukaryota > Viridiplantae > Streptophyta > Magnoliopsida > Caryophyllales > Cactaceae > Selenicereus > Selenicereus undatus. Next base: position 13,388,981 of record JACYFF010010365.1, read on the forward strand.
CAAGGATATGGAAGACATTTTGGTTTGGCATTTTAGTTCACTTTTCACAACGGGCGAGCCTTCGAGTATGGATGCAATCATTGAGTTAATACCCGCAAAGGTTATGCGTAGCATGCGAGATATCATAGAATGTCAATATAGGAAGGACGAGGTGTGTAACGCCCCCTAATTAAGTATTTTTCTCCATTTGCAATCACTATTCTGATTCCCTCAATTACAATTGATAAAACCAATGATCGGGGCATTACCACCATCCAAAAGGACAAGACTTGAAGCATGTATACTGGAAATAACATAGTCAGGCATGGCTTCAATCATACACATTCATACTTGATCAAACATGTACAGTCAATTGTTAACCAACATAAGGTTTATACACCAAAGTAAAACAATTCACCATATAACTACACCTCCATCCACTGAAGATTTCAAAATATGCATGTACTATGTCACTATTGATCCATCCAGATTCCCTTGCTTAACTTATTTTTTCCAACTGGTTTGCTAGCATGAGGTGATTTACTGAGTATTTTTCTAAAACAAAACATGAAAAATATTTTGAACTGTGAGCTGAAACTCAGTACATGCATTCCTATATTGTTAAAAGATTTCTACATAAATTGGTTGGGCGCCCGCTTTGTATTTCATTTTAAGTTAAAACAGTGAATGAGATGAATATAAAACTGCATTGCTAGTTATTATCTGATAGTGAACCCCTTGATGTTGTTAAGATCTATGGATAGGTGTACATCTGTCAAGCCGAACGAAATACCTGAGCTAAAGCTGCGCGGGTAATTGAAGGGCAAACACCCTATAGATGATAATTGGCGGGGTCACTGATTAAATGATAAATCAATGTGTAAACTGATTCATTGATGTATTTACCAAAACATGATAACTTTGATAAATACACTCTGATTTCTAAATATATATGCAATGGATGTACCTAATGTCTTTAACATACAATCTCACTTGATAATACTTATGCATAATGGGAAACGATAGATTGGGCCGCCTTTGTGCTTAAGAAATGTAGTTATAGATAAATACAGTTAGTAAACAACTTTGACTCTCATAATTTGTAACTTTATGGAAATTTATTAATAAAAAGGGAATCCATAATTCAAACAATTCAACATAAGATAAGTTATACTAAAATGATTTTGAAAAATAAATAAGTTAGGGTCTTTGAACTCGAAGTAAAACAAATTGGTGCAAAATAGACCAAACTGAAATAATTGAGGTGATAATGAAGGGACTTTAATGGATATAAATGAAATATGGATTTCTGATGTTTTCAAAATGGATAATAAAATGTTTAATGCCAAGGGGGGTATTGTGAGGTTCATGAAAACTCATATAACCCTAGTTTGGCCCAATAGATACTGATCTTGAGTTATTATTGTCCCCATTTCTCAAATTTCATTCTCATGCCAGTGTAGTTAAGTTTTCCAACCCAAGTAAGCTTCTATACATAATCAAAATTTTTGAACTCACTAAAATTTGTAATTTCTTTGTAATATCCATAATTATATAGAAACTCCTAACAATTTTTGCAAATGTCACGATTTCTTTCTTCCCTCATATTACCGTTTGAAGGTCTACTTTAGAAAATCCATTTCTTTCACCCCCGACCTGCAATTGAGCTATAAAATCCTAATATGAAAAGCCTAAGAAGTCCTGCAACATTTTATTCACAATGCAAAATATAATTCCCACAATAGGTTCCTAAAATTGGCTAGAACACAACTGTGCACAGTTTCGGTCTATCCTGCGTAGCTTAGTAAAATGGCCATAACTTTTTCCACACAACTCTGAATGACGTGATTCAAAAGGAATTTGAAAGATAACTCTTCGATCTATCTACCCACCAAAAAATTACAATTTCTTAATGGACCAAACAGTACCAGTTTAATTGCAAAGAGACCCCTATTTCTGGTCTGTTCACAGCCCTACTGTTCTTGTTTTCCCCCTTTTTTTCACATAATTCCCCTCTAAAATCACTCCTTAAAATCATTTAACAAAGCCTTGTGTCTTGTCATCACCTTACAAAGCCATATTACTTAAACTTACTCCATAATCATCTACATCAAATTTTCAATTCCTCTCTTTTTCAAAATCACTCAAAACATATTCATAAGCTTACTTATTTGCATAAGTAAGCAAAATGACCTTTTATAATCAATTGGGAAAATTCCCATAATCCACCCCTTCATACAAAATCACCTCAAGTTAAATGATATATCAAAGATTCATTTCTCATCCAAGAACACACAAATAACATGCTTGATCCCAAGAGTAACCTAAACCATGCATAATCATTAAAACCCTAGCTTATGACCAACTTAGATTCCCCTTTAACTCATGCAAAACCACATCAACACCACCATACTTATTTATAATGCTAAAGATTACCAAATCAAATACAAAACAATCCATAAACATCATTTTAACTTAAGCTTGCATGATCATGAGCAACCTCAACCCTTGCATGCTTTCAAGCTTAAGCAACAATTAAAACATCAAAATAACAGTTGTTTATATCAAGATAACATGATCCATAATCAAACCCAACATAAAAATCCAAAATTAAACATGATTAGGTTAGGATTTACCTCACTTTAAGTTTGGATTTTGAGAGATGGAGGTGATGTTTGGTGTTTGTGTGAGCTGTGGGTGGTGGTTGGTGGCTGCTGGGCTTGTGGTTGGTGGCTAATGGTGGCTGGCGACAACAGCCGGTGGTGGTAGGAGGGGGCTGGTTGTGGGGTGGAGATAGAGGAAGAAGAAGAAAGCTTAGTGTTTTTACTTGGTTGAAAATGATTCTAAACTAGACACAATTAGTTGGTTGAATTTTATGCTTCCCTAAAATATCATTTTACTAATTAAAATTATGTACAAATGATGGTAATTAACTTAATTTAATTATACCAAAATTTTTAGGCCATAATTGAGCCCAAAATGAGTCGGGTTGCAATTCGGGCCCAAATGAATTGGGCCAAAGTTAATGAATTTGGGCCCAAATTTTTACATGGTCAAAAATTAAATTTTTGTGACATTATGAAAAATAATTTATCATCTAATCATAGTTATCGGTGGCTAACATCGATTCACCAGGAATTGTTACGGTAAATGAAACTCGAATTGCAAAATATGGCCTAAAATGAATTCTTCCACCCGAGATGATTAAATAAGATAAATAAATGTGAAAAATTAATAGTATGGCTTAAATAAATAAATAAACATGATTTAGGGTCCGACTATTACAAGGTGAAGTTGGTCTTGAAACAAATGAAGGCAAGTAAGGCTCCGGGACTGAACATGATGGACCCTTTCTTTTTCCAACATTACTAGGCTACGGTTGGAGATGATGTTAGCACGGTTGTTTAGGCTACACTGAATGGGAGCCCAATTCCAGCTGGCTTAAATCGCACATATGGCACCCTTATCCCCAAGAAGCACGAACCAACGGAGATGAAGGACTTTCGGTCCATAAGTTTATGCAATGTTGTATACAAACTTGTGACCAAAGTTATATCAAACTGTTTGAAGGAGCTACTGCCACTCATTATCTCAGAATGCCAAAGTGCTTTTACTCCTGAGAGACTCATTATGAATAACGTCCTTCTCGCATTTGAAGTCTTCCATTCTATCCATTACGCGTAGGGATAAATGGAAGTATGGCAATCAAGCGGGATATGTTAAAAGCCCACGATAGAGTCGAATGGCCATTCCTATGACATGTCATGCATAAACTGGGGTTAGCACGAGTTGGGTAAACTTGGTGATGAAATACATGGAATTTGCAATGTTTTGCCACTTGATCAATGGGGAGCCGAAGGCCTTTGTTCAACCTACTAGAGGCCTTTGACAAGGTAACCCAATTTCACCTTACCTGTTCCTATCTTGTGCTGAAGGCTTATCTTACATGCTTCTCCAGGTGGTTAATGAGGGAAGATTGACAGCGCATTGGATATGTCAACATGCCCCGATTATCTCTCATTTGTTATTTGCAGACGATACCATGATCTTCTGTAAAGCGGACGATTAACAGGCGGAAGAAGTAAAGCATATTCTGTCAGCGTATGGGGCTGCATCGGATCAGCAGATTAATTACGAAAAATCCCTAGTAGTGTTTAGTAACGGTACCCCTCAAGGAAGGAGGGAGAGCACACTGATCAGGCTTAACATTAGAGAGGTACTGGTTCACGACAAGTACTTGAGGTTGCTAACGAGAGTAGGTCGCTCCAAGAAGAAACCATTTCTCCCCATCAAGGATCGCATTAGTAAAAGACTTCAAGGTTGGATGAATCAATAACTCTCTTGGGCGGGTTGTGAAGTGCTTATTAAGGTAGTGGCTCCAACAATTCCGACGCATGCAATGAGCATCTTTAAGTTCTCAAGGGAGTTATGCGATGAAATCCAAGCATTGATAACCAAATTTTGGTAGAGGCATGCAGCTGAGTCAAGGAAAATTCATCTGATGGGATGAGATAGACTTTGTAGAAGCACGCTTGATGCAAAGATGGGGTTCCAGGATCTTGAGTCCTTTAATAGAGTTTGCATGTCAGATGTGGCGTCTGATGACAAATGAATTATCACTGTTAAAAGCTGAAGACTCAGATCACCCTAGAGGGTAGTGAATAGGGTGATTGCAAAAATTTTAATTTAAGAATCGAAAGCAAATACATAAATTAAATTGAGATAATGCGCAACGATATTTTAACGAGGTTGGGCCTCAATCAGGCTTAGGTCCCCACCTAGAGTTATCCAACTCTAGGATTCAACTCTCTACTTCTTTTATTAAGATGAATTCTCACAATCTCTCAGAGCAACCTCACTCTAGAGATCTCAAGTAATTAAATCAACCTCTTGATTTAAGTATGGGGGAGTTGTGACCTTACACCAACTCCTAAGTTCACTCCTTAATAAAGAATTCCTCAATACACTCACAACTTTTAATCACAATGTAATGCTCAGAGTAAATTCACAAGTGTATAGCTCAATGTTCTTGCAACTTGCTTCTCAACTTTCTTGGCTTCTTGCTCTCCCTCATTTGGCCTATATTTATAGGCTTTAGTAGTCGTGCATCAATTATGTCAAGAAAGGAAATTCTGCCAAGAATATCTTGAAATTGCATTTCAGGCCCTTGAAATCTGGTCAGCAG
>JACYFF010010365.1:13429144-13500496 GCA_017589665.1 Selenicereus undatus
TATATATATATATATATGTATATATATATATGTATATATATATATATATGTATATATATATATATGTATATATATATATATTCAATTATTTTTGGCTAAAAGTCAATTATAACTGATTTTGTTTTTAAATTAATTAAATCTCCCATCTCTTTATTTTATTCCTTTAACAAAGAATAGTTTTCCATTTTAGAGACCACCACCTTCGATGAACCCGGCCCACGTTTCCCTCATTATGCCTACCTATACCCAACTCTTTGTCCCCACACCCAGATCCTTCAATTGTTGGCAAGTCGATTGATGATGCTCCCTATTGGCCTTTGTGTTTGCTTGCTTGATTTTCTTTGTTTAGTTCATAGGGTAATTTGATTTTTTTCTCATATGAATGCTAATGCTTAATATGGGTTAGGGGGTGAATAGAATGGGGATATGAAATTTGAGGAAAGAGAGAGAAGAAGGTCATTCATCTCATAAATTAGGGAGGAATAGGGTGAAAGGAGAGAAAGTGAGACATATGAGAAACAGGAAAGAAGTTAGAGGAGGAGAAAGATAAGAGTACAGCAGATGAGGTCAAAAGAAGACAAAAAAATAGTTTATCTACTAAATGCAGGGGGTAGTAGTGGAAACATCAAAAGCAGCAAGGGGCCTACAAGGAGACAAAAACAACACCAATAAGCAACAAGATAGATTAATTGTAAAGTGTTCATTTAAACAACACTAAAAAATAAATATTCCAAATTTTTTAGCTTACTAATTAGCATTAAATCCATTGCTAAAGTGACAGAAAACCAAATTTAAGACCTAATAGAGATACGCATAATCTTAGCATCAAAAACAAAATTGAATTGACAATGACAAAAATAAAAATAAAAATAATATAAAATAAAATAAACCAAGCAAATAAATTCCAACCTCGCACAAAACAAAAGGAAGAAAAAGTCAAAAAGGTGATGAAATATGACTAGGAAAAGATTGACACTAGGCAAGTGACCAGTGATGAAAAGAAAATTTTAAAAAAAATAAAATTGAGAAGAAAGGAGAACAACCCCGTTAAAGCAAGAAGAAAACAGGGCGCGCACAATAAAAAATAGTGTAATCCAACAACTGAAAATTAGATTAAAATATGTAAATTAATTCAGTCTAATAGCCAAAATCTCAACAAAAGCACAAGATTAAAATAAAAAATTGCTATATATTCAACTATTCGAAACTTTTAACAATGGCTTCCTAAGCTCTTGAACCAAAAAATTTCGAATGAACAACACTGTTAAAGCAAGGAGAAACAGGGCACACATAATAAAAAACAGTGCAATCCAACCACTGAAAATTAGACTAAAATATACAAATTAATGAAAGGCAGTGATAGTTAACTATGCCTTCATGCTGTAAAAATTTTGAATTTTTATTCTTCCATCTTGTGAAAAATTATCATAATTCATTCTATTTGGGATGAGTCCATCGGCAAATTAAGGAGAAATTAAATGAGGGGTGTGGCAACTAATGAAACAGTAGTGATAGACGTGGAGACAAATTTTCTTTCATTTTGATTATTCAAAAGTCGTTTCACACTAATTTCATCACATATGCTAGATAGGGGTGTGAAGAAAGTCTTGTTAAATTATTCACGTCCGATACATCTCTTTGAAAGCATTCCCGATTATAGTTTCATTTTTTTGAAACTCAGACTTGTCACATCAGTAAAAGTTTTAATTTTTTGGAACTTATATTTCATTAGTTTTCTAACTTATGGAACTCTAATTTGAATCATTTCAATAAAAATATTTATTATAGACTCACCCCATAACACACAACCCTTTTTTTACCATCTAAATAATACTTTAAGCAAAAAAAGAAAAAAAAAATAAAAGCACAAAAACATTGCAATGCGGGCGGACAAAAAAATTGCAACCCGGATGGGAACGCCTGACTGTTCCTTCCTGCAAGGCAATTTTTGTAACAGCAAATAATTTTGCGACACATGGCATAGAAGCCCCTACAGATGACTCGCATTCCTTTAGCTGCTAATGCTCTGAGTGAACAAATAGTACAGAAAAAGACAATGCAAAAAAAAAGGAATAAAAAATTAATGCATATTGTGTGTTTCTATTTGATGTGCAAACTAAACCAACAAAATTTGCATACCTCCCCAGTATAAATAGGAGTCCATTGGATGAATTTCTATGTCCAAGATCAACACATAAATTTCTTGAATTCAAGAGTATTTTTGGTTGAATACCTGGTGCAAAACGTGATCAAGGTTGCTTTAAACTTGCCCTTGTTGGATTTATGGTTTCCCCTGTATTAGGTTTTCCTTCCAACTAACCTCAATTGATTAATTATTCATTTTATTTAATTACCCTATATGTTACCCTATACTTCTTCTCTCTATGCCTCGCAAAATGCATCGTTTACTTTCAAGTGTACGCTATTAGCAGTGTGCATAAAAGATGCTTCAAAATATTAGACGGTCAATTTTAGATAAGCCACTAGGAGGAATGTCAACAACATGCTCGATGAAATGCCTCAGTGAAACTCAAAGTAACTAAAAACAACAAAAACAACCACCAAAGCTAGGAAAATATGGTCAATTATCAATTATCTTCGAGCCCAAAAAAACTGGACAAGCATTAATGGAGGCATCTACATGGAGAGCATACATAGGCATGAAATTGGAGGGAGACAAAATGTTTTGTCTTGTAATTATCCTATCAAACCGGTTAATAGTAAAGGTTTTGAACGATCTAGATTTATTATCATTAGATCAATGGCTTATATCAGTTAATTATGATTACCAAAGAATTTTTCAACGGGAATTCCGAGGGTAGGTAATTCCATTGGAAAAAAAAACTAACAATATTTAATTATCCATTGTTAATTATCTGGTCAAAATTGGAATTTTTTTTAACATAAAAGTTGAAAATTTATTCTATAAAGTTATTGAGCGCCTATCTATAGTTATTGTGAACCTCAATTAGAACAACCTTAACATCAAGTAACCCTTATAATTACTTGAATCGTCACCTAGACAAAGTGGATTTGCATTTTAGCCTTTTACGATTAGGAAATCTTTTGGCAATGAAATATTACCTACTCCCTTCGTCTTATAATTTTTGTCCTATTTAGATTCGGGCTGAGCGGCACCAGTTATTTGGTTAAATTTTTAAGAACCGATTCCTAGAATTTGCAACCGGTCCCATGACTGGTTAACCAGGTCAAAAAATTTTAGACCCGGTACCGAACCCCTAGGACCGGGTACTAGTTTCTAAGTCAAGTTTTTTTTTTCTAATTTCTCCTAAGAAAATAGAGAGAGGGAGGAATTTAAGAAAGTTGAGAATCCATATCTGAAGCCAAATTCATAAAAAACAAATTACAAGACGAAATTAAATACACCATAAGTAGTAAAGAAGATTCACATACTCTAAAATAACTTAGAGAATTGAAAATAATGTTAATGACAAACTCGCAAATCAAGATTACAAAACGAACAAAAAACCTAAAAATTATTTTAATTCACTTAAAATAAAGAGAGAGAGAGAGAGAGAGAGAGAGAGAGAAACTGTCAAAATAATATAAAAACAAATACATAATAATCAACAAGACTCATGAGGAAAAAACAAAACCGAAATTTGATGGAAGAAATCCATGACGGTCAAGATGCATAAAGAGTAAGTCGAAGATAAATTGAAAGTAAAAAACGGGCAATTGAAGGCTGGGTGTGGGCACAAAAGATGCACCACTTAGAGAATAAGGGTTTACTTTTTAATTTTTTCCTCAAATTCCTCAAATTTTGATCGGATAATGAATATTGGTGTAAACACAAATTTTAAGTCTAAAATAAATAAATACAAAAAATAGGGAACAATTTGATTTTGTTTTGATTTTAGAAGCTATGGGTACATCTATGTGCATTGTTACAAATAAACAACTAAAAGCTCTTTGATTCAATCTTCAATTTGTATTACAAAGGTCTCTCTAATTTTAGGTCGTGTTCGACAACAGCATTTTAAGTAGCGTTTAGTATTTTGACCAAGTCAATACACTGATTAATTAATTTTTAGTGTTTGGTAAACTAGTATTTTGACTAGCATTTCAAGTAGTGTTTAGCATTTTAAGCAACGTTTTTGAAAAACTAATAGTATTAACGTTTGACATTTAAAAGTAGCGTTTCATATTTTTTAGCAAAAAATATCTTTTAAAAATTTTATCTTTGAAAGTTATCTATATCCTTTTATGTCAATTTACATTAATCAGCTAGCTTAGTAGCTAAATTTGCTGAGCACATTAGTTTAAACCGCTCATTTAAACAGCTATTCGCTAACAGCTAAATTAGAAACGCTATCCGCTATCTGAACTGCTATCCGCTACCTGAACCGCTATCCGCTACCTAAACAGCTAATTTTGTCGAACATGGCCTTATATAATAAATCAATACTATGAATGCTGAGATTTGAATCTAAGACTTCTTATTCATAAATGTTTTTAACTATGTTCAACAGTTAATACAATTAAAAACTTAATCCAATAGATTCTATACTCTAACATCTTTATTATTATTAATTCAATAAAACTGCTAAAATCACCTTAAAGTGAAATAAAAAGGTTGAATTTGAATGAGCCAACAAAAATCAATAATAAAATGAAAGAATCAGATAAGGGGATGAAAGGCAGACAATCATGTACTAGCAAACTTTGGCCCTGGATGAGCCAGTTTATTCTCTATCTAAAGTTCTTATATGAAGATTTAACCATTTTCCTTTGCTGTGCGAATGTCTTTGGTGCATTACCTAATGGATTATGTTAAACAATAGAAAGGAAGTGAATCACTTCGTTTTGTTTGTCTTTCTTTTTAATTAAGTAATTTTTGCATAAGTTGGCCCCATGAATTATATTCGTGTGACTGTCAATTAATTTCTTTGTTTTTGGACCTCATTTAAATAACTACACTTTTTTTTCCCCTTCTTACCAAGCAATCATAATTTCCATGGTGAATTTGCCGTTATTGGCGTCACCTTCAAAAGTTATGAGAGGGGCAAATATAGGCAGAATTTAATATGTTTAAAAGGAATTACTGACAGTTAGGTCCCTAAGTTTAAGGTTAACTATTTTTAGGCTCCTATCTTTTCAAAACTAATTCTGGGATACCCTATGTTTTCTGAAAACTAATTTTTAGGTCTTTTTTTTTACTATTTTGTCCTTGAGCTTTCAGAAATTGCAGAATAGTCCATGGAATAGAAAAGGCGTGTAAATAAGCTATTTTTAGGGGGTTTTTTAGAAAATATGCTTGTTTTAATTTATTTTACTTCTTATAATGACTTTACTAGTATTAGTTATTACAATCTACTACTTATATCTTATATATTATAATTTCTGTTGAAAGAGAACGTCAAGATCTATCAGTGAACAAAAAACCACAAACACAATTTTAAATTTTTCGAAAGTAAGTTTTTAAGGATTGAGGGTAGATTTGCAAATATGAAAAGGTTTGCCTTGCAAACTAGAATAGTGCCTGGGTCTAGAAAATAGCTCAAATAAAAATTTGAGGGTCCTTTTTTCTTACTATTTTGTCCTTGAACTTTCAGAAATTGCAAAATAATCCCTGGAATAGGAAAAACGTGTAATTAAGCTATTTTTAGGGCTTTTTTTCAGAAAATATGCTTGTTTTAGTTAATTTAACTTCTTATAATGACTTTACTGGTACTAGTTATTACAATCTACTACCTATATCTTATATATTATAGTTTCTGTGAAGTAAAGTACCATCCCGTATTTTCAAGCTTTAAAAACAGGATCATTCGGAGATAATGAATTTGCTGGGAAATAAATACCACCAACTCCAGATCTGTCGGGAAAAAAGATCGTTGTACTCTAAGACTCTCAAATATCATAGGATTAATGATGATAAAAGTCGATGCAGGCTGCATGCCACTCATTGAACCATTTTTCTTGAACATGAGAACTTATTTTTTCTTGGATTTCATAAGGACATTGAAGGTAACTAATTTGTAACTCTATAGGGAAAATCTTTGGGCTATTAGATAGGCAGTAGATAGTAAACCAAAATGTGATCTACTTTTAGTGTGAAATTCTAGATTATTGATAAGAACTTTACTAGAAGGCATAACCCGTTCAAGTAGGAATGACATTTCGTTAAGGATTTTCTCTTTTTCTGATAGGAGGTTGGCTTTGATGATCACCATTGGCGAGTTCTCGAGTTAGATTGTCTGCTAGAGAGTTCTTCGATCTCTGTATATGTTCAATAGAGAAGGAAAATTGGTTAAGCCATAATTGCCAACGCAGGAGTTGCCCTTGCGCTTGCATGTTTGACAAAATTTTTTTCACAAAACCAAGTATTCATTTGCAATGTGTTCTAATAAGAAAAGGTTTGGGGGCTAAAAAGATTAAAAAAATTTCAATTCCTCTTATGACTGCAAGGATTTCTTTTTTCACTATAGGATAGTTGCATTCTGCCTTATTAAAACTTCCACTGTAATTTTTGCAGAGTTTTTCTCATTCTTTGATTTTAAGTACTGCACTCCAGTGTTCATTGCTGGCATCTGTTTCAAGAACTAAATCATCTCCTTCATTAGGCAAATTAAGAACAGGAAGATTTTTACACATCTTTTTGAAGTTTTGAACAACCTTTGTGTCATTAGTGGTCCATGTCCAACATACTTCTTTCTTCAGTTTCTGCTGTAATGGCTTTCTTAATTTGGCTAAATCTTTAATAAAATCTAAAGCATAAGTAAGGCATCCGAGAAATCTTTCTAGCTGCTTTCTATCTTCAATTTTTTTAGAAAATTTTTCTATTTTTTCTAGATATGTTTTTGTAGGATGATCTATCCAACTTTTATCTCTAGTCCTAAACACTCAATTTCTTGCTCAACATAAATGCATTTGTTCTTACCAAGTATAATGCCATGATCAATGCATCTCTGGGTGACAGCTAAGATATCATTTTTGTGTTGTTCTATGGTTTTCGAAAAGACAAGGGTATCATCAATGTAAACTAAACAACAATGATTAAGGTCTTTGAATATGTTATTCATTCTTCTCTGGAATATTTGGGATGCATTTTTAAGATCAAAGGGCATTACTATCCATTCATAATGTCTTTGTGGGACACTAAAAGCAGTTAAAGGAATACTCTCCTCATCCATTTTTATTTGCCAATAACCACTTTTACAATCCATTTTCAAGAATCAAGAGGCTCCTTGAATTTTGTTGAAAATGACAGTTTTGTTAGGAATATAGTAACCATCAAAGACAGTATTATCATTAAGTTTTTTGTAATTGATTACCATTCTAGCTTTTCTTTCTTTTCTTCAGCATGATTTCTTACCATAAAAGTAGGACTAGTGTGAGGGCTCTTACTGTTTCTAATCAACCCTTTATGCAGAAGTTCTTTGATTTTTTTTTTTTGAACTCTTGAATGTCCTAGTGGGTGTACACCATTTGTTTAACTCAGACGATAGTGTTGGAATTTAATAAAGTGATTTTAGCAAATATTTTGTCTTAATCCCAAAATTTTAGAGGATTGTCATAGTAGAGTTCATTGCATAATTTTTCTTATTGTTCAACAATTTGCTCTTTAATAGATAACTCCAGTAATGAGATTGTTAGTGCTACTTCTCGTTGTGCAGACATTACCTTCTCACCACACTGGCTGTGTGTGAATTCCATTTTTTGATGAGTGTAAACCTTAATTTTTCAATACGGACTGAGTGACCATTAATTATGAATATTATTTGGTTTATGGTCTGGCTGCATGGAGAATATAATCTTTAAAATTTTTTTTCAATAATCATATCATGAGAGGGTTGATCAGTGGCCTATAAAACTGGTATAACGCATTGAACTCCTCGTAATTCTATGGATAATCCTTCTATGGTTTCATTGTGGCTCATAACACTATTATCGGCTATCCTTACCTGTAAAGGGTTTTTAGCTCTTTTCAACACAAATTCAGGAAATAACAATCTTTTTCCAAAACATACAAAACAATCACTGTCTATGTAAGCACACAATTCATATTTGTTATGTCCCTCTAAACATACTTTTATTGGGATATAGATGCTATTAGGATTTGTATTAATAGCTTCATAGCATATTTTCATAGTCATATTTTTTACTAATTCATCTTCATAGATTGGTTCACTAACAGTTCTGATTTTGTATCCAATGACCTTTCTATCTAAACTTGTTAATTGATCTATATTGGGTCTTGTCACTTCAAAACTCATTCTACTCATTTCCCTAGCCGGGCTAATTGTATCATCTTCTTTAAGCTCTTCTTTAGTTGATGAGGATCATTCTTCCCAATCTGACCTTGTACTCACACTTCTTAATAATTGGGGTTTAATGGTGATTTTACATTCCTCATCAATCTTTATTATATTTTTCTTATTGATTTTTGTAGGATTGGAAAAAGTAGATATCCATGAGCAATCAATTTTTATCTCATGGGGATTGGACTTAATCCTCTGGATCTTTTACATAGGGGTAGGGTTTTTGAGTTTTTCTGCTTCTATCATAGTTACCTTCGTCTTTGGATCTATTATATTATCTAATTTATAGATAATTTTTCAAAATATCCTTAAAAGATATCCTCCTCTTTTCATGTCCGTCCCAACTGTTTTTATCTTAAGGGATAGGAAGTATTTGGCAAATTCGTCCTTTAGACTTACATAATATCCAGGTCGACAATTGAATCCTACTGACCCATTACATAAATTGGTTTTTATCCCTATGATTATCTGATTATTAAACTTGATGTGCCTAATATCACAGAGTAAATCGTAAAGATCAATATCTTTACCATAATATTGTAATGGAGTGATTTGAACTTGGACACTTCCGACATGAATACATCTATGCTTTCTATCTTTGTTATGCTTAAGGATATTCTCCCAATTAATCATATTAACTTCCCCAACATCAAACTCACAATCCTTTATCTCCATATCTCCTTCCATCATTTTACATACGTATTTGCTTTTTAATTGAAAGATGTATTTTTTATAGATCATGTCCTTTTGGATTATGGGAAGATCCCAATCTCCTTTGACTTCCTCATGACCATTGTCTACAACAAACTCTTCTCCTTGAAGATCACCAAGACTAACTGAGCTACTTTCCATCATATGACTTGTTTCTTCATAATCACTTTCTTCATATTCATTGTCCAATATAATTTCAACAATTCCTTTGTTGTTACTTAGGGCTAGATCTAATGCCTCATCTTCACTAAGCTCAACATAATTTACGCTTCTTAAAGTTTCAAAAAGCTTGTTGTTCTTCCTATTTTTGCATTCATTAGCATAATGCCCTATTTCTCCGCATGCCCAACATTTGCAATTGTTTTTTCCTGTCGGACAATAAGCAATTTTCCTAAAAAATCTTCGTTTTTTAGGACTTGCTTTGTTATAATATTTTCTTTTATATTTTTCGCCTCTCTGCTTGTTAAAGCTCTTTTTCTTATAGAATTTTCTTTTTCGTCTTTTCTCAGGTTTCTTTCCCCATTGGTGAGGTGAGTCCCAACAAGTTAAGAACTGCTTCTTAATCTTATTTTGCTTTTGAAGATCAAGGCATTGTTCATTGACCCATTTTCGTAAATAGAAAATTCTTGAACCAAGGGTATCAACAACATCTACTCATTCAAGCCATGCCATGTATTTTTCATTAATTATAGAGTTTATAGGATATGACAATTTGTCATAGAACATACCAAGATTTGTTTCATTATGCCCAATTTTGTAGTAATATTGACTGAATTCGGCAATATAATTTTCTAAATATTTCATATCCCATAGTTCTATGTTGTTAATTTTTCTTTGCCATTCTCTTGCTTTTTCTTCAAAATCAAGTTTAGCTCCGATGAATTCAGTTTCAATTTCTTTGCACAAACTTCTGAACATAGCAACTGGTGTTTCCATTGCTCTTAATGTATTTTTACCATCTTCACTCAACGAATCATACCAGTCAGCTATAGTGCTAGACAAACTATACTCGATATAATTTAGGAAGTTCGACGCAGTCCATGTAGTATTTTGGTTTAGGACACTATTCATTCCTCTTTTTTAATGCTCAAATATTTCTTCTCTATTACGGGCTCCATCAATGTTTAAGATATATCCAGTTTGGCTAATTGGGGTAAGACCAATTTCTTCATAGTTTGTGGTTTTCCTTGAGATAAACCCGAAGGAAAAATTACTTGTACATCCTGCTGGAACGTATCTAGGTCTTTAAAAATGAGTATTTCTTCTGGATGATTCACCAAATTCTTCAGGTTTAGGAACAATATTTTTAACTAGATTAGTTTCTATTTCATATAGGTCGATTTCTTCTCCGAACTCATTGATTTCATTTTTAGTAGACATTTTTCCATACTTTTTATCAAGTTTTCTCCTAATTTCTTCAAATGGTAATGCATTGAGATCCTCTAATTTAATCAGGTTCATATGCTGATATATTTCTTCTTCTAATTGGACATTATTTGTTTCTTCATTATAATCAGACAACACGTCATGTTTATTGCTAATTGTGCATATGATTTTGTTTAATTCTTCCGGATTTTGTTCTTTTTCAAACATTTTTTGTAGCTCTTCAAGAGTATATTGTTCATGCTCCATCTTCTTTTTCTTTCTTTTCAGATGATTTTTCACCTGGTTGTTCTCCTACTTCTTTTTGAGTTTTTATTTCTTGCAAAGGAAATTGAATCTTGTTTTTTGGGTTTTGGAAATGATATTTATGCTGAAAAGGATGACTAATACTAGGAGTACCTTTTTCGCTATGTCTAACTTCGTTAATAAGATAAAGGTGGACAATGGTTAACTGATTCTTAAGCTCCTTCAGTTAAGTCTTTATTTTAGCTAATTCTGCTTTTAATTCTAAAACTATATTAGTAATATAATTTAATTGAAGTGCTAAAGAGATATTACCTTCAAGTGAGTGGACAATGTGTGAACAATTAGGACCAGGGCAAGCAGGTGATGATTCAAGCATTAATCACAGTTAAACACAGTTAATTAACTTAATTAGTCATTAATTAACTTAATAATCTTAATTATTTTTGTACACGTGGCTCTGATACCATTTGAAAGAGAACGTCAAGATCTATTAGTGAGCAAAAAACTACAAACACAATTTTAAATTTTTTGAAAGTAAGTTTTTAAGGATTGAGGGTAGACTTGCAAATATGAAAAGGTTTTGGGCGTGCCTTGGAAAATAGAATAGTGTCTAGGCTTAGAAAATAGCTCAAATAAAAATTTAAGAGTCCTTTCTGCTAGTTACCTCAAAAGACAAGATACCATATATTTAGTTTTAAAAACTGAGAGTCCTTAAAATATTTTACACAAAATTGGGGGTACTTCAACGTAGTTTATTCTATTTAAAAGTGAATATGCGTAAGTTAATTATTTGAAATTAATAATTTAGTATGCTTAATTAGTATGATTGAATTATTAGGTTGGAATTAATTTTTGGATACATATCACTGAGGTTTATATGTTTAGTTAATATGTTTATATATGCTTAAAAATATATTTTAAAATAATCTTAAAATTTAATACAATATTTAGAAATTTACGTGTTTAATTTAAATGAAGTTAGAAATTTATCTACATAAATTTAGTTAATAAGTTTATATGTTTAACAATATATGTCATACATATGTAATTTAAATTGAACTTACAAATGAAATATGCGAAATTTACAATTTTCAAATTTGAATAAGTTGCAATTTAAGTATTAGTTACAAAATATGAGTATGTCAGAATCAAAAAATGTTATATTGTAAATTCTTTAATCACATGTTCAATGATTAGAAAGTTGCATGTTTAATTTAAAAAAAGTTAGAAATTTATCTTTATAACCTTAATTAATATGTTTATGTGTTTCACAATATATGTCATATATGCTATATATATATATATATATATATATATATATATATATATATATATATCTTAAGTTACTTGTCTATGTATAATTGAAATCAAGAAGTAATTACTTATTATATGTATAATTAAAATCAAGAAGTAAATACTTGTTAAAAATATTTTAATATTTCTATAAGTTAGTAAATGTTTAAATGTGCATGTTAGAATTTGAATTTTAAAAGCAAAAATTATTGATTACATGTAGGTGTGGCTATAAAATGGAACCTAATCACCCGCATTCGTTTATGAACTTATTGACCAAAGATGATTTACAACGAGAACTCAAGAATAGTTCAAACAATTCCCCGAAACCATCAAATTGGCAATACCCCTGCATTATTCCCCACATTAGCCACCAATACAAAATGCCTGATTACAAAGCCAAAATGTATCCCAAATCCCAAATTGTAGCTACAACTCAATGCCTTCCCTATATTAGTCACCGCAACCTTATCCTACGCCCTCATCAAGTCCTCGTCCTCAAGCTAATTCAAGCAACAAAAAATGTAATCAATTTTCCAAAAATTAAAAAATTATTTCTACAATTTATTGGGAAGAAAATTTAAGTATTCCATTTTTCGAAAAATAAAAAATACATTTACAAGTCATAAAGAAAAAATACAAATGCAAAATTAAAAAAGTAAAAGTAGTTATATATGCTTTATGGTGGGTTTCATGATAAATATTTTATTTGGTGATGGAATGCAAGTTCTATTAATTAGAGAAGTGATTGAATATAAGTTTTAAAAAGCTTAAAC
Organism: Selenicereus undatus; assembly: GCA_017589665.1. Lineage (NCBI taxonomy): Eukaryota > Viridiplantae > Streptophyta > Magnoliopsida > Caryophyllales > Cactaceae > Selenicereus > Selenicereus undatus. The sequence goes on from JACYFF010010365.1 coordinate 13,441,836, forward strand.
TTTTGCTAATGTGATAGATTAAAGTTTAAAAATTGAAACTCTAGCTGGAGATGCTAAACAAAAATAAATTTGATTTAATTTAATTCCAATAAGTTTCGAATTAACGGATGATTCCAAGAGATAGGGGCAAAACAAATTGCGTACGATCCACCAACAATTTCAAATGCTCTTTTAATGCTTTAGCCCTTTAGTGACAAGACACGGCGTGGACTAATCAATTAATCATCATGTACCTTGTACAACTGCTCAGGAGATCTTAGAGGCTGTGTGACTATGTCAAACCATGGACCTTTTTAATATAATTTCACATCCATTTGTCATGTAAAGCAAAAAAACAGAAAAATATACAATTTTCTCTTGTACAGTTATCTCTTGAGTTTGAAGTAGGGGTGGAGGGAACGTGGTGTCAGTGGTGTCAACTAACACCACTCGTCCGCCTAAAAAAATAAATAAAATTAGTATGCTGCTAAACTAGAAGAAAGCTATAAATAAATATTGCGGAAAAGAGATCATTAAGAATGTGTGGCCTAGCGGTTGTGGCCTTCAATTGGTGTTCTTCATTTCACAGAGTTGTGGGTTTGAAACTTGCTAGTGCGTATTCTTTTCATTTTTTTTTGTCAGTATCTCTTTAATTTGAAGTTCAAAGTTTACTAATTATAGTTTAGTAATTTAATTTTCTTCAATTTGTTTTTCAAATCCTTAATTTGTAGATTAATTTATTTTTTAAGTTCAATTTGTGAGTTTAATTTGTGAATTTCATTCTAAAATTATTTAATTTGTGGGTTTAATTTTAACTCTTGGTCGAAGTGTATAGATATTTTAAAAAGAATATATCACTTTAATTTACCTTAGTAGTTCAATTTTTGGATTAATCCTTTAATTTGATGTTCATTTGCTTTTTTTGTTTTAATTTATGAGTTTAATTTGCCAATTTCAATTCTAAAGTTGTTTAATTTGAATTCTAACTCAAAATGTATAGGTATTTCAAAAAGATAACTAAAGAATAATATTTTCCTTCAAGTTCTAAATTCGAAAATTCACTATTGAATGAAGAATGTGGGAACGTCACTCAACCACAATTATCAACTTATTTTCAATCCCCCTCCCTATAATTCTTGACTTTGCCATTGTCTTGAAGTGTGGATATTATAAAGGTTTCTCTAATTTTATGCAATAAATCAATACAATGAGTGTTGAAATTTGACTCTTAGTATACCTTTGGACTTAGAAAAATATCGTACTTGAATTAATACTAATGCAAATGGAAAATGGTCTTTTGGTAAATGATGACACTTGAATTAATACTAATGTTGATATAAAAAAGTAAGTAGCAAGCACACGGTGTCAACTTGTAGTATGATATGACAAATGCGAATCATTCCCACAAAGATGATATTCAATTTATGTCACTTTGTTACTAACTACTATAAATAGAATAATTCTACTAAGACTCGTTAACTGATTTAAAGTCAACTAAGCACTCTTTAAACTAAATTGAGTTAATAATGATAGTCACTAGCACCAATGAACAAAAATTAATTAAAACTATACAATCATACCTAACTTGACTTTATCTGCATCAAAAACAAATGTTAAATAAAAAAATGATAAAATAAAATAAATTGAGCAAATAAATTCCAACATCGTACAGAACAAAGGAAGGAAAAGTCAAAAAGGCGATAAGATGTGATTGGGAAAAGATTGAGTCTAGGCAAGTCAACAATGACGAAAAGCAAATTAAAAAAAATAAAATTTAGAAGAAAGGAGAACAACACCGTTAAAGCAAGAAGAAAATGAGGCACGCTGAGTGAAAAAAACATAGCAATTTAATAACTGAAAATTATACCAAAATATACAAATTAATTCAACTGAGTAGCCAAAATCTCAACAAATGCACAAGAGAGGGGTGTGGAAAAAGTCTTGTCAAATTATTCATGTCGATACATCTCTTTAAAAACACTCCTAATCATACTTCCATTTTTTAGAACTCAGAATTGCCACATTTAGCAAAAATTTCAATTTTTTGAAACTTACAATTCATCAGTTCTTCAACCCATGAACTCCAATTTGAATCATTCAATAAAAATATTTATTATGGACCCACCCCATAACACACGACCCCTTTTTTTACCATCTAAATAACATTTTAAGCAAAATAAAAAAGAAAAAAAATACAAAAGGATAAAAAAAAATTGTAACGCATGGAACGCTTGACTATTCCTCCCTCCAAGGCAATTTTTTGTGGCAGCAAATAATTTCACGACACATGGTATAGACGTCCCCAAAATTAACTTGTATTCCTTCAGCTATTAATACTATGAGTGAACAAATAGTACTAAAAAAGATGATGCAAAAAAAGAAGAATAAAGAATTAATGGCATATGATGTATTTCTATTTGAAGTGTAAACTAAACCAACAAAATTTGCACACCTCCCCACTATAAATAGGGGTCCATTAGATGAATTTCTATGGCGAAGACCACACACTCCTAAATTTCTCAAATTCAAGAGTATTTTGGGTGAAAAACTTGATCAAGCTTGCTTCAAACTTGGCCTTGTTGGATTTATAGTTTCCCCTATATCAGGTTTTGCTTCCAACTAACCTCAATTGATTAATTATTCATTTTATTTAATTTTCCTTGTTGCCCTAGCCTATATGTTACCCTATCCTTCTTCAATTCTCTCTATACCTTCCAAAATGCATACTTTACTTTCAAGCATTATGCATAAAAGATGCTTCAAAATGCATTCACCAGAGATATACACTTTTCTGCTTCATTTCGTAAAATATGTGGTTACTTCTTGAATATAGGTTGAAACCCATCTTAGAAAAAGCAAAGTACAGGAAGTTCTACTCTCATTTTCTCTTGGTCTTCTTCATTTCTCCATCTAGCATCAAGTCTCCTCAAATTCAAATATGCTATGTATTAGCGCAAATGGATCGGATTGTTTAGTTTCCATCTTGAAAAGTTTTTTCAGCTTTCCGTTGAAACTTTGAGTGCTCTTGTTTGTTGAGCAATGGTAGAGATGCAATGACATTGTCATCTCTTGGATCTTCCCTCTTTTTTTGGGGTGCAAAACGAGGGAACCAACTTTTGATCTTGAATATGTCTGGTGCTAATAAAATTTTGTCCGACCCAAATATTCGAATTTGTCAAACCAGAAAAAATCGAGTACGATTATGAATTTTTCGTCTAAATTTTAAATTCAGAGACAACGTTTTTCATAGTTTTATTGTCCGAACTCAATTTTGTTCGAATTTAGTCAAGTTCGAATTGTTCGACACGGAAAAATTGGGTATTAGTCGGCAATTTCTTGTCTGAATTTTGATATTATTCGATTTGTCCGACTCGAATTTGAAAATTTAATAGCGCTTATTATATACCTTGTCAAAAGAAAGTTGAAAAGTTCTCTAGTTAATGTGCTAGAGGACTAACATGAAGAATACAGTCCATCGACTTAATGCATTTCATCAACAAACAAACCAATTGATGGATATATATTGAAATGAGAAAGTAAATATATAATAATAATATGATGTCAACACATACGAAATGTCAAACATTCAAATTTTGACGTCTCAACCACCACCTGTAAGAGTGCACTTTGATGAAAAGTAACCGTAAAATTCTTAGTCGTTAAACATTAACAATGAAATTTTTGCAAAAAATACTCTTTTAAAATTGTACTTTTTGATTACTAATGGGAGTCGAAGAGTTCGATGGTAATCAACTTTTTGTTTTTTTCAACTATCGTAGTTATGTTCTTTATAAATCGCTGATTATGAATAATGAAATTACAACCGTTGATTTTAATCTACTTTAACTTGATGCAGCAGGTAACACGTTACATGAAGTTTTTTTATTTTTTTTATTTAGTAACTAACCCTATCCTACACTCTCTCTTTTCTTCTCCACTCAATTTACTGCGTGGCTTTCTTCTTCCTTCCTCAATACCTAAAAGCTTTCTCACTCGGAATTGACTATTCCATGTAGGATATACGCTTAAATTGTGCTTCATTGGACATGTCAAATACCAAGTATTAGCGGATCAATTTTAGATAAGCCAACAGAAAGAATGTCAGCAACATGCTCGATGAAATGCCTCAGTGAAACTCAAAGTAATTAAAAACGATCCCCAAAGCTACGAAAATAGGGTCAATTATCGATTATCTTCAAGCCCAAAAAAACTGGAGAAGCATTAATGGAGGCATCTACATGGAGAGTATACATAGGCATGAAATTGAAGGGAGAAAAAACGCGTTGTCTTGTAATTATCCTGTTAGATTTAATTGCACAAGAGCACAAGAAGGGAGTGAATTGTGTCTACCAACTTTTTTTGATTGTTTCAAAACACTCGTGAAAACTGTTTGAACTGCATGTTTGGAGTGAAGCAGAAACAAAGCTAATTGTGGAAATAATAAAAGAGACACAATATTTTTACATAGAAAACCACCTCTGACCTAATTGATGTGTAAAAACCATGAATTACCACTGTAAGATCTTAACAATACTTTCACTAGACGGGTCGAACACGTTACAATTGTAATACCACACGTGACTTAGTCACACACGTAACTTGGTCTACCCCTAAGCCTTCGTTACAGACACCACATAACTTAGTCAACCCCAAGAACCTTGTTACAAACACCACGTCCAACGTCTCTCAAGACTTGGACACTCTCTTATCTCACTGATGAAAAGAGAAAAAGAAGAACACCACACTTGAATGCTTCTAAACAAGTTGAATGTAAGGTACAATACAATCCCTATTATGCCAATATTGAAGATTCGAATAATCACTCTCTTTGAAGGTTTTTTCTCAGAAAATTCAGACTCACAAAGACAATTTTTAACCCTTGAAAAACCTTGAGGAGATAGGCAACTTAAATAGAGAGGCATGAGTGGAAAAGAGAACAATTCTTCACTAGTGCTTGTGCCGCTAGAATAGGAAAAAGAGAAGACCACTTCCACTCAACAACTCTAACAGTCAAGCCCATAAAATCTTTCCGCTTGATATTCTTCCCTTAAAAATAGGATAAAATCTCTCACCATTATCTTAAAGAGAGAAACCTTTTTAGACACAACTTACATTAAAAAAACTATTCCTAATTATTTCATGAAATTCGACAGTCAAAAATCATTTTAAAACCTTGAAACTCGTTTTTTTCTTTGACGTCAAAACACTGCAGACCTGACTTCTTAGAACTGTTCTGAGGCAATGTTTTGAAGTACTTAAAAATCATTCAAAGCAAACGCTAAGTTAAGGGCCTTCTAATTGGCCTATTAACAAGAATCTAAAAGAATAAAGCACATACAAAACCTAAGACTCTTGTTATCGGCTGGACTCTCTACACATGTATCGACTTTGATGCCCCACACTCATTCGAACCACTCCAAGTATTTTTCGAATCCAACATCAACACCCAACTCAAGCACAGCATATTGAGTAGTACATTTGGATTGTCATAATCAAAACCTTACACATTAATTAGGTCAACAATTGCCCCCTTTTTGATGATGACAAACCAAATGGCCGTTAATCGACATCAATGATAGGACAAAATTCATTAGTGCCAAAGTAGTTTATTCAATCCACACAAGAGAGAAAGCAAGAGTTAAGAGGTCAACTTAAAACTAGGAAAACCAATCGAAATGAGGTCATACTCACCTTTCTCCTTTTGACATCATCGAAAAGGGTGAGTAGGCCGGAAGTTGGAATCCAGTGTGGATGAAATCACCACCAGAGCGGTCATGCAGGAAATAACAGCGATACACTCAAGTGTACAGTACAGTAATGATATTGGCCATCCAAGTCATGCACAAACAAGTTACACATGCAACAAGCAACGGCATAGCATAAATGCATAAACCATCCAAGAAAATTCACAAACCACTACCAGTTACATACATAACCAAGTGTTGTAAAAACAGTGTTGGAAACAGAGGAAGGAACAGAGTCGGGTAAAGGAAGGTGGATGAGGAAATTTGGTTGTGAGGGCAAGAAGGAACCTCAGCAGATCCTTGTGATGTTGTGCATTGAGAGCCTTTTCCTCTGTAAGTGTCTGTTTTACTTCAGCTATCTCCCTCTTCAACATGATCTAGTCTTGCAACAGTGTGTCAATTGTGGGAGCGCTGGATGTGGAGGCTTCACTGGGAACAGGGTCAAGGATTGTTTAGAGCCCCTGTTCTGAAGTTGCATTGTCGCCTTTTGTTACCTTGAAACCACACCCAATCAAGGTATTGTTGCTAATTTCATCACTGACCTGAAAGCCTACTTTCTTTTGCAATGGAATCCCAAGTTTTTCAAACGCTGAAGTCAGAACCCCATATCATGATCCTTGGATGTGTTCGCAATTCTTGCAATGTGGCTAATCATGATGGAAGGCAAGTTAACTCTCTCACCCTAATCCATCATGTCAGTGTAACACATATCCATGGGATCAGCAAGGTTACGTCCCTATCCTCGGGGAATTACATTCTTAATCACAAACTAAAATAATAGTCGATGCAAAGACATCATTTTCTCCTTTCTCACTGATCAAAATTCAGCCAGATGGGGTTTTTGGGCTAGCTTCCAGGTCAATTCCAATAACTGTTCATCACCTAGGACACTTTTATCCTTACGCACATATACATCAAAGCCTTTTGAGAACACCCCAAGCAACTCACCTAGCTCCCTATCATCAAACTGTACCTCATGACCATTAGCTGTACTTGTCATCACTCAATTGGTGACAACACAGTTCGCATAAAACTCAGTCAAGTCTGGAACAGAATACCCTCTCTTAGTGTTCGTGAAAAGATCCAACCAACCCTGTGCTTCTAACTTCTCTAAGAACACCCCTAGGCCCTGTTCCTAAAAATATGACACCTTAACCACCTTCCCCCGAACCACAGATTTCTGGAGGAAGTACTCATATCTCCCAGCAAGTGTCATATTTTTCCCCACTCTCTTTTTCTTTGGTTCATCAGATTCTTCAACCAGTTCTGATACCTGTTCTGGGGCCACTCGTTTTTGGGCAGGTTTCTTGGATGGAGCTGTTTTGGTGGATTTCTAAGCTAGTTTCTTCTTCTTGACAAGGCTTTCAACTCTGTCTCATGGCAAGGGCGACATAATGGGAGGACCTGAACTTCAAATTCGTGGTCATGATAAGGGTGCAGCGAGAGGAACGTTGGGTGAGGTGGTAATCTTTCTTTGATGTTTAAGGGTCGGTTTAGTCGTTGTTTGGGATGTGGTTGGGACAGTCCTTTTGAACGGCAAAATTAGTTCATCCTCATCACTATCTTCAACATCTTCAACAACACAGTCATTAAACAAAAGATTATCAACAACATTCTCAACACCAAAATCCTTTGATTGCCCAACTGACTTAGTTTTATCTCCCCCTAATCTTGACTCGATCACAACTGGGTCATACACCACTATCTCCCATCCCGTAATCGGGTTTACCGATAGTATCATATCAGAATTCAAGACCACTAAATGTAAGTCTAAACTCTTCAAGAACACAAAAACAGAAGGAGTAATCGAAAAAGAAGGTGAGGGAGTGTTTTCCATACCCATTGAAACCTCTTGTGGTGATGGAGGCACTAGTGATGCTCTTTCAGTACCCATCCAGCTTCCTCCCCTTTTCCTCGATAATTGGTCCCGTAGTGATCTCGGGTGTGAAGTCATGCGCTTGGAGGATTCTTTGTCGCCACAAGTTCTTGCCATTTTGAGGAATTGGGGAGATTTGAAGCTAGGGTTTAAGTGGGTTTAACGAAGAACAAGGAGATCGGGTTCTTTGTGAGAGAGACAGATGGACGGAAGGGTTTATGGAGAGAGAATTGGAGGATTTAATGTTGACATGATTTGACCTAAAATCGAGGGGGTTTGGGAGGGTTTATTTTGGCCCCTTTTGAGGAGATGGAATGTTTCCATGAAACACATCATTACCCATTAGGTAGGCTATAAATTATAGTTTAGGTGCAATGAAAAAGAAAATTCGGTTTCCAACATTCATTCAATAACGCTACTTGGTCTGCACGTGATACAAACAGTGGTCAGGTTTGTTCCTAGAGCCTGTTCTTACTGCTAAATGTTCGGTGATAATGGACACTAAGGGCAATATCAATAGGCCTCAATGAGTATCAACATGTTATATTCCACACATATGCCAATTATAGTATAGGAATTAAATGCATCCATTGGATCAATTTATTTGGCCTAAAAGCCCTTAACTAATCAATCATTGGGGGTTAAACAAGCATGCTCAAGTCCTTTTAATCATACCCAATTCAAGTCTATTCCTCTCAAACTACTCTCTACTCAGTGCCTTGGTAAAGATGTCAGCAATTTGTTTCTCGATGGCACAAAAATTCATTGAAATTAATCCCTTTTCAACATTGCCTCTCAAAAAGTGATGACGTATGTCAATATGCTTAGTCCTTTTATGTTGACATGGGTTTTTGGCAATGTTAATTGCACTTGTGTTATCACAAAATATGGGAATGCATCTTTTGTCAACATAAAAGTCCTTGAGTTGTTACCGTATCCACAACAGTTGAGCACAACAAGAAGCAGTCGCTACATATTCGACTTCTGCTATGGACTTGGCAACAAAGTGCTATTTCTTGGTTGCCCAAAAGACCAAACAGGGTCCAAGAAAATAAGCCATTACTGAGGTGCTTTTGCTATCAACCAAGAATCTAGCATAATCAGCATCTACATACCCAATGAGATCAAAATTGCAACCTTGAGGATACCATAGAGCTAAGTCAGGGGTGTGTTTCAGATATCTTCAAATCCATTTTACAGCTTTCAAATGAGTTTCTTTAGGATTTGATTGAAAACGAGCACACAAACCAACATTACAAACAATGTCAGGTCTACTGGCCGTTAGGTATAGAAGCGACTCTATTATACCCCTGTAGGATTTCTCCTCAACTAAAGGACTCTCATCATCCACAACTAACCTGGTTAAAGGAGAGATGAGTGTGTTTATGGGCTTAGCCGATTCCATTTCAAATCGCTTAATTAATTCCTAACATATTTTTGTTGATGTATCATAGTTTCGTTTGAGGTTTGCTTGATTTGCAAGCCTGAGAAAAAATTAAGCTTGCCCATCATGCTCATCTCAAACTCACTCCTCATCAATTCTGAAAATTCGTCACATAAATCACTATTGGTTGCACCAAATATAATGTCATCAACATATACTTGAACAATCAATAAATGTCCCCCCTTTGACTTGAGAAACAAGGTATTATGAACCTTGCCCCTTTGAAAACCATTATCGATTAAAAATTTTGACAAGCGTTTATACCAAGCTCTAGGAGCTTGTTTTAAACCATAAAGAGCTTTGTCAAGTTTAAACACATGGTTAGGTAGATCATAATTTTTAAAACTGGGGGATTGGCTTACATACACCTCTTCCTTAAGGTATCCGTTGAGGAACGCACTCTTGACGTCCATTTGATATGGCTTGATTTCAATGTGGGTTGCGAAAGCCGCCAAAATGTGAATAGCCTCGATTCTTACAACAGGTGCAAATGTTTCCTCATAATCGATCCATTCTTCTTGATTGTAAGCCTGAACCGCCAGCCTGGCCTTGTTCCAAGTGATTGTTCCAAACTCATCCAATTTGTTCTTGAACACCCACTTGGTACCAATTATCAATATGTCCTTAAGTCGTGGTTCAAGGTGCCAAACCTTGTTCCATTCGAACTGATGAAGCTCCTCTTGCATAGCAATAACCCAGTCCGAATTTACAAGAGCTTTATGAACATTCTTTGGCTCAATGTTAGATAAAAAGGCATAGAAAGCACAAAAGTTTCGAAGTTTAGATCTGGTTTGCACCCTTGTGTTAATGTCAAACATAATCTGGTCAAGGGGGTGCGAACTCTGGTGCTTCTAGGGTGTGGAGTAAATGGATCCACAGACACGTTTTCCAATATCGCTTGGATACTTGATGAAACAGGTTCTGGATCTATTCTGAAGCCCGTTCACAAATTAGTTCGGGAAGGATCAGTTTGAGTGGGCCGGTTCTGTTCCAAATCAGGTTTGGCAATGCTTCCCCCTGACTAGTTTGCGTCCTGCCCACCTTCCACACTATCAGATTCAGGACTTGGTTCACCTTCAGGAGCCTTACCATTATCTACCATGGAGCTTTGAGTGAGCGAGAGGTCTTTTCTCACAAGACCAAGTTCGAACTCTTTATCTTGTGTATCATGCTCAGTCAAGGAGTTATTCTCATCAAACAATACATACACACTGTCATTAACACACAGGGTCCTTTTGTTAAACGCTTTGTATGCCTTACTGTGTGAAGAGTACCCTAAGAATATGGCTTCATCACTTCTGGGGTCGAACTTTTCCAAGGATTCCTTCCCATTATTGTGCACAGAGCATTTGCAACCAAACACCCTCAAGTGCTTAATATTGGGTCCTTTGAAAAGTTCATAGGGAGTCTTGTTAAGTATAGGTCTGATCATGCATCTATTAATAATATAACGTGATGTATTCAACGCCTCTGCCTAAAAGTTTCTAGGAAGACCACTAGCAACAAGCATAGTCCTGGTCATATCCTCTAGAGTACAATTTTTACGCTCTACCACCCCGTTCTGTTGGGGTGTTTTGGAGCAGAAAAGTTGTGATCAACACCATGTTCATTACAATAATCAATGAAGCTCGAGTTCTCAAACTCTTTGCCATGGTCAAACCTAAGACTTACCAATGAGTGTCCCACTCTCTTTTCAATTTTCTTAAGAAGCACAAGAAACTTTTCAAACGATTCATCTTTCAATGCTAAAAATAGAGTCCAAGTGAAGCGAAAGTAATCATCCACTATAACAAACATACACCTCTTCCCACCTCTACTTGTGATCGCCATAGGACCATACAGACTGACATGTAGTAGTTCAAGAGGTCGGGAAGTGCTAATATAGTTCTTTGACTTGAAAGAAGTCCTAACTTGTTTTCCTCTAGCACAAGTGCCGCACACCTTGTCATCATTGTACTTGATGGAAGGTAGTCCAACTACTAGGTCCTTAGAAATAAGTTTATTCAAAAGAAAGAGGGTTGCATGACCTAGCCTCTTGTGCCAAAGCATCACATCGTCATCAAGAGCACTTTAACAAGTCAAATAGTTTTAGGGAAGTGAAAGAACACATGCTTTATAGACATTGTTGTGTCGCTTCCTCCTTAACACAACATCACTAGATTGATATTGGTAATCAAGCATTGATTAGAAGAGAAACCAATGTGATTACCTCTATCACACAATTGAGACACACTTAGCAAATTATGTTATAAACCGTCTACCAAGTACACATTATCAATAGAGTGAGAGAGTGATTTACCTATTTTACTTACACCGACAATTTTCCCAGACTTGTTGTTTCTAAATGCCACACTCCCTCTATCAAAGGCTGTAAGTGAGAGGAAGTTTGATCTTTCTTGCGTCATGTGCCTCGAGCAACCACTATCCAAGAACCATAGTTGATTGTCTCTTCTCACTTTAGCCTGCAAAACATATAAGTGTTAGTCTTGGGAACCCATATCCACTTGGGTCCCATTTTCTTTGACATCGAGGCTAACTCACCTTTCCTCATCCACATTTGTTTAACATATAGTGAATTTCTCTCCATGACCCTTTTTCTCAAAGGACAAGTATATCGATAATGACCAGTCTTTCCACCGTGAAGACAAATTATATTTTCTTGAAGTCTAACATATTTTTTGTTTACTAGTTTAATGACGTCTTTCCACGGTGAAGACAAATTATATTTTCTTGAAGTCTAACAAATTTTTTGTTTACTGGTTTAATGACACGTCTATTCACAAATCCTAGTCCCTTTTTGTTTCGGCTAGAGTGAGTGTTTAACCAATTAAGCGCTTCTGAGGAACTGTTTGAGCGCCTGTTCTGAGCAAGATCAGATTCGACCGTTATGGGCCTTTTCATGCAGCTAGTTGTTTCGCTCACCAGAGATTCTAGCCTAAGTTTCAGGTCTAGGGACTCACTTTCCCGACTTGAGAGATTAATCTTAAACACTTTCTCTCTCATATTCACAAGGTCCTTAAGCGTGTCAAGGTCTTTACATAAGGTAAAGGTCTTTTCATCTACCTTAAGTTTTTCACGTTCTAGGATTTCATTCACAAGTTCAAGTTCTTGTTTTTTCCTTTCAAGCATTCTAACATCCTTTTTCAATTTGGATCAAACCTCTTTAAGCATGCAATCTTCAGCATTAATTGCATCACATTCATCCATTAAAGTAAGCAATAATTTCTCAATTTTAGCTTTGCTAAGACCACGTACCTTATCCTTAAGTTGGGACAAGCTTTCGACCGGTCCAAAGTCTGATTCGAACTCACTTCTGGCCATGAGGGCTACTGCAACTTCTTCTTCTTCTTGAGATCCCTCTTCCTCTGAAGTTTCAGCCCAGGCTATCATCATAGCCTTGGTGAAACACTTCACGGAGCTGCTTTGTTGCAACCTCTTGCCACGGCTTCGAAACTATTCTGATCCCTATTCTTCCTTCTACATGGGGAAATTCTTCACGATATGAGCATGTTTCCCACATTTGAAGCAACCCGAGAACCGATCACGATCACTGCTTATTGGTTTGCTAGTACTTCCCTTCTTGAGGTTCCCTCCAGTCTTCTTGAAGAATTTCTTGAACTTCCGAGTTATCATGGCCATTTCTTCTTCATCCAAATCTGAATCATCACTTTCCATAGCCTTTAGAGCAAGGCGTCGATCGTTGTTTGTTTCTTCCTTCACCTGGGAGCTTCTCCTCAATTCGTATGTTTGAAGGTTTCCAATGAGCTCATCCAAAGAGATCTTGTTCATCTTTTTCGCTTCCTGGATGGCTATAACTTTCATTTTCCACAATTGAGGCAAAAACTGTATGATCTTCTTTACCAATTCTTCAGTGGTAAAGGATTTTCTCAATGATTTCAGCTCATTGGTGATGTAGGTAAAACGAGTGTACATATCCATCACCATCTCTTTGTCGCTTATTTCAAACAGCTCTTACTTTCTCATTAACAACTCGATCCTGGACTGTTTGACCTCGTTGGTTCATTCATGAGCCATGTGGAGGGCATTCCATATCTCCTTCGCGGACTCACACTTTGAAATACAATTGTACTCATCTAGTCCAAGGCCAAAGTACAATAGCTTCTTGGCCCTAGCGTTTTTCTCCATCTTTTTGAAATCATCCGAGTCGAACTCATTTGACTTCTTAGGGACGGTCTTGCCATCTTCCATGGTCTTCATTGGAATGTAAGGACCATTTTTAATGATCACCCACAGCTCATAGTCATCGGTCTGAATGTAATTCCCCATATGATTCTTCCACCAATTGTAATGTTGTCCATTGAAGTATGGTGGTCGAGTCATAGATTGACCTCCAAAATTTCTTGTGGTGCACTCATCTTTTCAGGATCTCTCAAGGTGTTAGCCTAGGTATGAAAACTCTGCTCTAATACCACTTGTTATATTTAATTGCACAAGGACACAATGGGGTGAATTGTGTATACCAACTTTTTTCGATTGTTTCAGAACACTCGTGAAAATTGTTTGAACTGCATGTTTGAAGTGAAGCAGAAACAAAGCTAATTGTGGAAATAATAAAGGAGAGACAATCTTTTTATGTGGAAAACTACCTCTAGTCTAACTGAGGTGTTAAAACCACTTCCACACAACAACTCTAATAGTCAAGCCCATAAAATCCTTCCACTTGATATTCTTCCCTTAAAACTAGGATAAAATCTCACTAGCCCCTAAAATCTCTCCACTTGATAAATATTCTTCTCTTAAAAATAGGATAAAATCTTTCATCATTATCTTTAAAGAGAGAAAGCTTTTTAGACGCAACTTACATCAAAAAAATTATTCCTAATTATTTCATGAAATTCGACAGTTAAAAATCATTTTAAAACCTTGAAACCCGTTTTTGTCTTTGACGTCAAAATACTGCAGACCTGACTTCTCATAACTGTTCTGAAGCAGTGTTCTAAAGTACTTAAAACTCATTCAAAGCAAATGCTAAGTCAAGGACCTTCTAATTGGCATATTAACAGGAATCTAAAATAATAAAGCATATACAAAACCTAAGACTCTTGTTATCAGCTGGACTCCCTGCACATGTATCGACTTTGATACTCCACGCTCATTCGAACCACTCCAAGTATTTTTCGGGATCCTGCCTCAACACCCAACTCAAGCACAGCATATTGACTAGTATATTTTGCTTGTTATCATCAAAACCTTACACATTAATTGGGTCAATATATCCTATCAAACAGGTTGATAGTAAAAGTTTTGAACGATCTAGATTCATTGTTATTAGATCAATGGCTTATATCAGTTAATTATGATTACCAAAGAATTTTTCAGTGAAAAGTCCGAGGGTAAGTAATTCTATTGGAAAATAATTAACAATATTTAATTATCCACTGCTAGTTAGCTGGTTAAAATTGGAATTTTTTTAACATAAAAGTTGAAAATTTATTCTATAAATTTATTGAGGGCCTATTTACAGCTATTGTGAACCTCAATTATAACAACCTTAACATCAAGTAATGTAACCCTTATAATTACTTGAATCGTCACCTAGACAAAGTGGATTTGCATTTTAGCCTTTCACAATAAGGAAGCAATTCCTATAAAAAAAAATCTTTTGCCAATGGAATATTACCTACTCCCTCCATCTCATAATTTTTTTCCTATTTTGATTAGGGGTGAGCGGGACCAGATATCCGGTTAAATTTTTAAGAACCGAATCCTAGAATTTGCAATGGTCTCGGAACCGGTTAACCAGTCCCAAAAATTTGGGACTTGGTACCGAACCCCTGGTACAAGGTACCGGTTTCTAAGTCAACTTCCTTTTTTTTTTCTAATTCTCCCTAAGAAAATAGAGAGAGGGAGGAATTTAGAAAGTCGAGAATCTATATTTGAAGCCAAATTCATAAGAACCAAATTATAAGATGAAATTAAATACACAATAAGTAGTAAAGAAGATTCACATACTCTAAAATAAACTTAGAGAATTGAAAACAATGTTAATGAGAAACCTGCAAATCAAGATTAGAAAACAAATGAGAAACCTAAAAACTATTTTAGTTCACTTGAAATATAGAGAGAGAAAGAGAGAGAGACTGTCAAAATAATATAAAAACAAATACTTAGTAAGCAACAAGACTCATGACAAAAAAAAACCAAAGTTTGAAGTAGAAATTCATGACGGTTGAGATGCATAAAGAGTAAGTCGGGATAAATTGAAAGCAAAAAAACAAGGAGGTTAAATTGGGGTAGTTAGAGCTGGGTGTGGGCACAAAAGATATATCACTTGGTGAAAAAAAGGGTTTACGTTTTATTTTTTTTCCTCAAATTCCTCAAATTTTGACTGGGTATCGGATATTAGTGTAAACACAAATTTCAAGTCTAAAATAAATAAAGACAAAAAATAGGGAACAATTTGATTTTGTTTTGATTTCGCAAGATATGGGTACAATTTTTGTGCATTGTTGAATGAATTTGATCTTGAGAGAGGATCTAAGAGGCTTAATTTCGATCGGGAAGAGCTTGATTCCTTTGAAGAATCGACGACACGAGTTTTGATTGTGTTTGTTGTCCTCCTCCAAAGAAATTGGACAGTTGACTAGGCTGTTGACTTGACAGCTAATTTGACTTTTGACTTGGTATTCATTTGGGTCATGATTTGGTTGTCGTTTTGACCTAATTTATTTAAATAAATTAAATTAAAATGGACTAATCCAAAATAATCAATTTGCATTGATTTTGTAGAATGACACTAATTGTTAAATTTTTTGCGCTTGCAAATTACTCTCTCGAGAGCTGATTGCGTTAAATGATTTTGGAGTGCGTGATCTAGTTGGGTCTCAAATCTTGATCGAAAGGTGCAACATATGTGTGACTTGACTTTTTGCAATGCCCAAGTCAATTTTCCTAGCTTAAATTGAGTGCCTAATAAGAGTTGTCAAACAAGCTAATTTTTTTTAGCATTGAATCCTTCAGTCTTTATGGGCTTACTAGGATGTCATATTGGCGAGCTTTTTTAATTCTAGTAGGTTTAGAACTTTAACCTAATAAATTCACCTCCCCTAGTTTATATAATGTGCGGGACTTCCTATCGACCATACGATTGAATGAAGTTACAAGTTTGTCATTTGAAATGTCAGATGCTTCAAGCTTTGGACTAAAGGGCATTTTCTCTATAACTTGCCACAAACAATATGAAAGTTCTTCTCATCCTTGAATACGTCCAACTTCAATGACTTTCCTTATTTTTTTGACCCTTGGATGGCTTGCCCGCACATGTCTGCTTTGGGTGACTTTTCCTATTATGAAGATGGAAGTCATGTTGTTGTCACCACCCACTTAAATAAGGACGCCCTATTATTTGAAGGTGAAGACTGCCAATTTAAAGAGGGTTAATATGTTCTCATCATCCCCCCCAATTTGAAAGAGGAGACTTATGTCACTACTACTACCAACTGGAAGGAGGAGGATATGTTGTCATTACTGCCAACTTCATCGAAAATATGAAAGAGGAGGCTATTGCGCTGTTGTGACCAACTTGAAGGAGGAGGCTTGCATTGCCAACATGAAGGAGGAAGCTATGACACCTTTGCTATCAACTTGGAAGACACATATACACAATTGATGCTGACTGGAAGGAGGAGGTGGACGACTTGAAAGACGAGGCTCCAGCACCATTATCACCAACTTAAAGGAAGAGGCGTATGTCACAATTGCCCCCAATTTAAAGAAGTTCGAAGAGTGTGTAACTTAAATAGTGCAGGAGTTGACTTGGGTGTCTTGCTTTTGATGAATTGGGAGCCTTTACTTTGATGACTTTGGAGTCTTAGACTTTGAAGCATGAGAGTCTTTAACTTTGATGACTTGAAGTCTTTAATTTTGATAACTTGAGAGTATTCAACTTGGGAGACTTAATTATCTTTAGTTTTGATGAATTGATAGCCAGTGTCTTCGATGAGTTGAGAGTCTTTAACTTCGACGACTTAAGAGTCTTTAATTTTGATGACTTAAGAATCTTAAACTTGGAAGGTTTAGTTCTCTTTGATTTTAATGACTTAGCATATTTCGCTTACTTGAGAGCCTTGAACTTAGGAAACTTAGTTATCATTGGTTTTAATGACTTAGGAGTCTCATCTTCAATAACTTGATAGTCTTTACTTTGATAACTAAGGAATCATGTTTTTCATGACTTAGGAGTCGTTTAGCTTTTATCACTTGCAATTCTGCAGCATTGGGGATAACTTGAAAGTCTAAGGATTTTTGCGAGTTGAGAGCCTTGGTCTGGCATCTTGAGAACCTTTTTAATACAACATGAAGGATTCACTGAACAAGCATAGATTCCTATGAAGATGACTTAAAAGTCTGAAAATTTTATGATTTAGCAGTTTTTTACTTCTATGACTTTGGAAATTTGCAATGATGACTTGGAAGTCTACCCCCTGAATGCCAATTTTGGGTGATCCTTCTGCTGAAACATTGTTAACATGACCTTCAAAGGTGATCCATTATATTCTTCAATGTCTTATTAATCTAATGTAATCTCTCGTTCCTTTACAAGTTGCACGACTTGGTTTTGGAATGCCCTACACCTCTCTATAGGGTGGCTAATGATCCCGTGATACTTGCAGTATTTGGGATTATTAATTCTTTCAACTCTTCAAGATGCTCTGAATGTGGAAGTTCTATAAGTCCTTGCTCAAGAAATTTGTCAAGCATTTTTTACGCATCCTACTCAAAATAAGGATATTCCATGTTTTCATAATCTTTGAGCATGGAGTTTCTATTTCTTGGTGATGCCATTAGTTCATCATCATTTAGTTGTCTTCCATAGTAGGCAATTTTAAGCGTCATATCATGAGCTTGTGTTGCTAATTCTTGGAATGTTTTAGACTTGCTCATTTGCAAAGCATACAATATATCCCAATCCATCCCATGAGCGCACATTTCAACAGCAAAGGTTTCTCACAAGTGATCTTTATGCTTCAGAGCTAGAGCACGCCAACGATTAATGGAATCAATGACCGCCTCATCATTTTGTTGCCTAGTGTTAGTCAATTTTGCTATGCTGACTACACAGTGTATGTTATAAAAGCAATCCCAGAACTCACTTTCCATTTGTCCCTAGCTATTAATGGCTCCCACAGAAAGGTCTGTTTACCAATCGAATGCAATACCTTTAAGAGATTGCATGAATTATTTCACCAAGAAGTCACCTTCTTTGCCAACATTGTTGCAGGTCTTAATGAAGTGCATAACATGTTGCTTGGGGTTCCCATTGCCATCAAATTGTTGGAATTTAGGTGGTTGATAGCCATTAGGCATATGAAGTGCATCGATCCTCGTTGTATGTAAGGTTTCTTATACAAGTGAGTTTCATGAGAATCTCCTCCCATATGGGGCTTCACGACATCAATTATCAAGTTTTGAATTTACTCAACTGACATTGAGCTTAATGTTGAATTGTTCTTTGGTTTGTGTTCATCATCAGATTCTTTGTTGTGATTGGATTCTTTGTTAGAATCATCACCGTCTGAGCCTTTGTTAGATACTTTAGATGAGCGTTTCCCCAACTTCATTGTTAACTTAACAATCTGCTTGTTTTGACACTTGATTTAAACATCTTTTTTGTACTTTTCTTTAAAAGTCTATCCAGCGTGACCTTCATGTCTGCCAGCTGTTCCTCCAAGTTGGCAGCCTCTATCACCATGACTGGTATGACAATGGTGTTAGAGGATTCGACTTTAGCTTGTGAGAAAAGTAAATCCCTTCGAGATGTCGATGTATAATCGCCACCACTGTAGTTGTCATCCTCCTCATCAAAATGCTGAAAGACAAGATTGGTATAGGCTTGGAATTCATCCACTTCGTGGGGTAGAGGCTTCCTTATATTGAAGGCATCAAGAGATTTTAGTTTAAAATTAGGGAGACAAGCAGCTTAATTGGCTCCACTAGCAGGCAAATTGGAGTCAAAGTTTTGATTTTTGCATGACTGAAAGTTGGAGTCACGACTTGTTGCTTTAGGATGATAGAGGAAACAACTCTGGTCATGCTCCTCATTACTACAGTGTTTCAATTGCAAGATGTAATACTTGCATTTGTGGATTCTTTAGATGCAAATTTGAGAGTCTTCCACTTTGAAGATTGGGGGATAGCGTTCTTTGGAGCCATATCTTCTTCAAAGGAGTGTAAGACTTGTTTTTTTTTTTGGAGAAAGAGATGAGAGGCAAATATGGTCCCACAAAGCGTGTCAAAATTTATAAACACAAATTACGAGTCTAAAACAAAAATAAAGACAAGGAATATGGAACAATTTGATTTTGTTTTGATTTCAGAAGATATGTGTATAATCTCTGTGTATTTGTTGTAAGTACATAAATAAAAGTCCTTTGAATCGATCTCCAATTTGTATTTGAAAGACGACCAATTGGCTTGAATCTTGACTAAGTTGACTAATTTGACTCATTTGAATGAACTTGAATGAATTTGATCTTGAGATAAGCCTAAGAGACTTAATTTCAATCAACAAGAGTTTGATTCCTTTGAAGACTAAACAACATGAGTTTTGATTGTACTTGTTCTCCTCTTCTAAGAAAATTGGACTGTTGACTAAGCCGTTAACTTGACATTCATGTTGATTTTTGACTTGGAAGTTATTTGGGTCATGAATTGGTAGTCGGTTCAACTTAATTTAATTAAATAAATTGAATTAATTAAATGGGCTAATCCAAAAATTCATATTTACTTTATAACATGACACTTATTATCAAATTTTTTGTGCCTATAACTGGGTCCGGTTCTGATTCCAAAATTTTAGGACCCAGTACTGGACCTAGTTATAACTGGATCATAAATTTTGGAACCAATCCCAAAACCAGTCTAACCGGGTTCGGGTTTGTGTCTATGTTTGTACCCATAGGGTCCAAACTAATTTAGGGTCTGGAACCAGGTACCTAATTTTTTCCTCGCCCCTAGTTTAGATAATATAAGTTCTCAAGGAAACACCATTTAATATTGTGTTTTCTATTATTTTAGGAGATAGGAGAAATTTTATTATTAATGATAATAAAAAATAGACTTTATTTTGAGAGTTCTATAAAAATAAAGAACGACAACAATTATGGGACGAACGGAGTATTAACTTCCACACAAATAATACTGAATTGGTTGTCGTCAGAATCAAAACCACAAGCCAAGCCTTCACAACATTGAAATTTTGGGCCACAAGATTCATAAGTAGTCTTCTATGCAAACTCTAATGTCACCTTTGATTTCAGGATAATTAATGAATGATTCCGTCGTCGAGGCATATCCTACAATTAACAACATCATGGCTTATTGTTCTGCAATCACTTCCCTGATAATGTTCCTTTCGCTTGATGTCCTTGCAAATACTATTAGAAACATTATAAATACAAAAAATTCACATTTATTTCTCATAGACATATCTATCTATCTATCTATCTATCTATCTATCTATAATTAAAATTAAGTAATTTATCTATCTAACTATATTTAAAACTAAGTAATAACACTCCGTTTAGACACTTGGCAATCACTCATTGGATATAAGCATTGCTTTCTTTGTTCTTTTTTAAAATATTGGTTAAGACGTCAATTGAGATGTATTAGCAAGAGTAACTAGATCCAATTAATGCAGGCATTCAACTGAAGGTTTAATTTTATATTGAGGAAGCTATTAAAATTACAGATCAAGTTGTGTGTTTTGTGTTTTCTCTTTCTCTCTCTTTTTTCCCCCTTAAGAATTGGTATCTTCTTAGAACCTATACAAATTTTATATTTATATCTTAATATTATAAATATAGAAATGGTCATGGGCCAAGAATATTACAAATATCATCTTAAAAAATTAGGATTTAAATAAGTTATTTTATCATAATTTGATAATGTAAGTTTTACTCTTAATCTTAGTATCCAAGAATGTGTAAAATAACTATTAAGTACTCTTTGATTCTCCTTAGTGTTTTAACAATATTGATTAATGACATTTTAATTTTTTTGATCAAACTTTTGTAACTGATCAATATTTGTAATTTGGGCTTCTTCTTTTAACCTATTATACATGGATTAGTTCCATTATGTTGACTTTTATAAATTTTTAATTACTTTTTTTCCTTGCATAAAAAGAAAGACAATGAAGATATGGTCTAAGAGTAATAAGGCAAGTCGTTGATGATATCTAGAAATTATTTTTCATAATTTGCTGAAGAAGATTCTTTTCATAAGATATTTTAGTTTTAGTATTTATACTTTTATTGTTTTTCCAAGGGATTTTATATACTTTTATTATGTTTTGAGTGTTGGCTAATTTATCAATTTCAAACTCTTATCTGGAATAAAAAATAACTAGATGGTTGTTGAAGTATTGAAAAATTTATTAAAACGTTAGCTTCAGTTTTGTTTTATTTTTTCTCATAAAGCTTAGTGTCTTCGTAGAACCTTGCACGAGTCCTATATTTGTAATCTTAATATTATAAAAATAAAAATGATAAAATCGCTGGTCAAGAGAATATAAATACCATTTTGAAAAAATAGGATTAAAAATAGTCATTTTATTGTGGTTCATAATACATGTTTACAAATATTTTAATTCACCAAAGAAAAGATTTTAGTTTTAGTTATAATCTTAATATTAATTAAGATGTGTAAATTGACTATTAATTCTCCTTAATATTTTGACAATATTAATTGATGATATTTTACTTTTTTTAATCAAACTTTTGTGACTAATGGACATTTGTAACTAAGGCTTCTTTTAACTTATTATGCATGAATTAATTTTTGTAGGAAAATTTTCTAACTGATGGATATTTTAATTTTTTTAATCAATGATTTAACTTTGATTAATAGCCAATAACATGGGCAATGTCATATAGTAAATATATAATAATTCAAGAATAATTAGAATGGATGTAAGTAGTATGTAATCAAAGAGATTGGTAACTTTACAATTAAACTAAAAATGGATTCGTTAAATATTTAAAATAATTAGTTACAAATAAGTACAAGTAAGATTATATTTTTTTGTGAATTATAGCGAATAGCAGCATGGTTTTAACTTTATATAATTCGATTATTAACTTAAATTAAAATTGGGCTTCTAGACTATATTTATCAAAATATTAATTTATTTTGGAAGACGAGAACAAGAGTTTTACCCAATATTTATATATATATATGTATGTATGTATATGTGTGTGTATATATATATATATATATATATATATATATATATGTATATATATATGTATGTATGTATATATGTATGTATGTATGTATGTATGCATGTATGTATGTATATGTGTATATATATGTTTATCACATAGAGATTTGTCCAAATAGAAAACTATATCAATCCATATGAAGCATGGATTTAATACAAGTGTGTATTTAATATCAAATTAAATAAAATGAACAAAAAGACAAATTAAAATAATGCATGAAAATTGAAATTACATAAATTAAGAATCAAATAAAATAAAATTTATCAGCCTTTAATTTGTTGTAATATGCAATCATTACTCAATGGATCTTGATTCCCCCATCCCCAATTACTCATCTAGTTCTTTGAATCCCCCCCCCCCAATTACAAATCTAGTTTTACAATTGTTTTTTTTTTTTCCAGATTTTTAGTTAAAATGTGAAGATAATTGTCATACTACAAAAAGACTACAAAAAGAAAAGTGAAAATGCAACTAGGACTTGTACAACATGGCCTTAATTTTCTTTTTATTAGACTACTTACCTTGTTTCTGGTCAGTAAATCTAGTGTATATATGGGACATCCTCAATCTAAACTCTATAGGTAGAAGAGTAGGGCTGAGAGAGCTCTCTTAATATGAGAAACAACAAAAATCAAAGCAAGTACTTAAGTTCCAAACATTATTTAAAATAAGATCTAGTGACATATTTGCTTTGAAGTTTGACTACAACTTTGTTCACTAGATGATTCCCCTTCTACCAAAATTTGCTCACTTCCATGGACCAGCCACACCGCTTCAAAGTGACTCCTTGCGAAGCCATGGCTTTGCTTGACTACAGTGAAGGCTACTATTCCTAAACTAACATGACCAACTACACAATGGGTTGATGGTGTTTGGACAAGTGTTAAGTTTGTATTGGTTCTTTATGATTATTTTGCTATTCAATTAATTTAACCATTATCGATTTTATTACTCACATTCAAGTATCAATATTAAATTATTGTTTCTTAATTTAATTATTTTAACAATTACGAATTTAAAATAAAAGAAGATTATAAATGTAAAATATAATTTTAATTATGATGACGGAGACACCTATAATTTATCCAAATTTGAAGGTACATCCCCCACCCTCTAGGTCAAATGACATTGAACATATCCCAAGAATAAAAAACATGTTTTCCTTCCTAAGATGAAGTATAAACAACGACAAGAACAAAATTTATATTGCATTTTTTTTTAACTAAAAAAAGACGGGAAAATGTGAATAGATTAGTGTCAAATGGTACACATATTTAATGATTGTATACGCAATTTTGGAGTATGTAAATGCATTTATCATACATGATTTGATGTTCCTTATATCTTCTGTTTTTCTTGTTCAGCAAAAGGACCTTTAAATAATGATGTTTATTTTACAAATACAATAGTATAATTGGGCACTTATATTTGATTGTGATATTTATTTTATAAATATATTTATAAGGAGTGCTTACTAGAGCAACATTTAGGATTGAGACCCAAACTTTTGATATCTTCAAAATGATCCTATATCTTTTTAACAACTAAATACAAATTGATACATTATTAAACATATTAAATTACATGCAATCCTTCAATGACAAAATCTTCGATTTTGAATTCCTTATTATATGATAAATGGATTTACATACTTCAAACTTATATATATAATTATCATATATCTACACTGTTGGGTACTAACCTCTTCACCCTTTTTTTCCCTTTTTTGTTTTTTCCCCTAAAACCATCCAATACAAGAATTGTTCTTTTATCATGCTAACAACAATTTCCAACTCAAAACATAGTTGACAATCCAAACAAGATGTCAATAATAAAACAATTGATATAGATATTTTCTAGTACCAATCAGTTAAACATATTAGTGTTTCTAATTAGAATTAATAATAGGACCACAAAATTTTCAAAGAAAAATGATAAGATTATGAAATTTCAATACATACCCATGTGAAGCATGGGATACACACTAGTTTTATTAAAAAAGAAAAAATATAAATGATGATATAATAATTAGATTGAGTAATTGTGAGTGGGAGATCAAGATGAATTAATTATTGTATGCTACTAGAAACTGAAGGTTGATAAATTTTACTTTATTTGATTCTTAATATTGTGTATTATTTCAATTTCATGCATTTTATTCGTTTTTTGCTAATTTTATTTAGTTTTTTTGTGTGTATATATGTATATATATGTCTATGACCAATGAATATGAAATAATTTTAATGTTTTCAACAAAATCAAGTAGACTACAATATGAAGGACTATTTTTTGACGGACTTTTTGACGGAAAAAAGTGGATTTTTTGACGGAAAGCAGACGTTTTGACGGAAATTTTGACGGAAGTAATGTCCGTTAAAAAACCCTTGGTAGAAATGGCCATTTCAACCGACCAAAAATTTTGACAGAAAATTTTGACAGACTGACATGCCGTCAAAATTCATTGTCAGGGACCGTATTGACGGTCGGACACCCCATCAGTGATACTGTGACGGAAATTTTGACGGAATGTCGTCTCGTTAGAAAATTTTTTGATAGAAAATTTTGACCGATTAGGTTGTCCGTCAAAACTGTGAAGTGAATGGATTTTTTGGCGAAATTTTTGAAGGACTTTTTGGCTGAACCCGTGAAAATTTTTTATGGAAGCTCCAATTTCCGTCAAAAGTTTAGACCCGCCGTCAAAAATCCGTCAAAACTGATAAAGCATATTTTTCCTATTCAACCATTTCCAATTTCTACAATGTTGAAGCACGTCAACAGACAAATGAAGTAAAATCATTTACGTAATAGAATCCTAAAATTAAAGTATAGTCACATTAGAACTTTTTATAAAGTACATACATAGTTTCAACACGCACAATTAAAAAACATAGTTTCAACATGCACAATCCTAAAATTAAAGTACAGTCGCATTAGAATTTCTACAATGTCGAAGCACGTCAACAGGCAAATTAAGTAAAATCATTTATGCAATAGAATCCTAAAATTAAAGTATAGTCGCATTGGAATTTTTTTAAAAGTACATACATAGTTTCAATACGCACAATTAAAAACATCGCAACACACACATAAAGGACCAAGAACAAATATGATATGAACGTAACTAGTCATGGGAGGAATCATCCAAGTCAGTTGTGTAGGGCCCATCTTCATCATTATCTTCTGAAAGAGTTGTATCTAGCGGTGCCATTGAGGACCCAGTTTGCTGACTCTTGAAGAACATTCACATCTTGCTCATCTTGCTCCATCATGGGTACTACTAAGCTGTGGTTACATAAGAGACAAACTTCAAGCCATGATTAGGATTTAAGCAACCAAGGACACCGTTAAGATATATTCAGCAGACGCAGAATTTACAAAATTCAAATGTACATAGCCTCGCCCCTAGCTTGCAACAATTCCAAGCAAATTGATTGATTTCCAGTTACTAGAAAGCGCACTAAATTGAGTGGTGCGACACTCTATCCAACCACTGACACATGAACTCCTTGTCAAGTGAAAGGGACTACTTGGAAATAAGGATAGCTGGGAACCCATCCAATACTTGTGGCAATCAAGGAACAAATACAAGCATTTGAGCACTAGAAGACAAGGAGGACGTCGCCAGATTAGGTGGAAGAGGATGTCACGGATCGCTCTAGAATACTCCAGAATGCCCTGGATTTCTCTAGATTTCTCTGGACTATGTCCTAGAGGATTCCACACTTGTGTAGAATCCTAGATGTTTATATAGAATATTTCGAAAGTGTAATAATAACCGTATTATCAAATAAATATTCACCATTCATTGAGGAGGTGGATGTGTATATAAATCCCCAAGGGGGCTCATCCATAAACCAAGCCATTGAAAGCATTCCAAAGTGCAACACAAAGCATTCTCCCAAACTCTCCATACTCTCTTGAGTGTGTGTGTGTTTACTTAACTTCTCAAGTCTAAGTTAGCATCACTTACGACTTACTAGCAAAGTAAGCAAGGGTCCTGAGCGAGCTCAAATTTGAGTGAAATTATCAACCCATGACACTTAGCAATACCACAAGAGTGCAAGAATTCTCTTCACTTTAAAGTGAACAACTAATAAATGTCCCCTGATTTTTAGTTGACTTTAACGTTTAAACATCATATTTCCAAATAAAGATTTAGAACCTTTAAACAGAACACATAAGTAGTAGGTAACCAAAATTTACTCTAACCCATTACAACCATTATCAAACCCTTTAGGCGTTAGCTTGATTTTATACCACTAATCTCTTATACACATCAAGCAATTTCACCAATCACAGCTAATTTTAATGAATCTCGCAAAAAAGGCAAAAAACAGCTCCTTTAACCAATAGTTTCAAGCCTTCCTTTTTCAATCAATTCATAACAAAAATTGAATGAACTTGCAACATAACAACATTATTAACCCAATTTGCCACAACTACTCCTGGTGTGAATCCCACTTTTGGAGGATCTAGGAGGATCCAAATGCAGATAGCTTAACCCTTTAAGTATCCCTACTAGCAAAGAGGCCGATTCCTAAAAACCCACAAAGGAAACACAATTTGCCACAACAATTCATCAAGTCTTGAAATTCAGTAACTTTTTCGCCTCCTTATAAAGCACGACACACAAACTGCATCTTCTTGTGACATTCTTCTTTCAAGTTACCTTTACACAGCAGGTTGTTGCTTGGTGAGGAAATGAATATTTCCACCTCCCAATACAATCTCTTTCGCACCTTCAATCCTAACTAGCTGCAACACAAATAGATCATATCAGAAAGGATTCAGGGTGAGTCTTGAACTTCATAGCATTCCTTATAGACCAAGGAAATTAGCATGTACTTAACCTGTTCTGAAAGATCTGAAAAGTAACCTATTGTACCTAAAAAATGCAATCTAAATATGAAATAATCTATCTCAAAATGAACGGAGCCAAAAGTTGATCTAACCTCACAAGTCGTATCCATTGATACTCAACATGACCCCAATGGGTATGGCCATCACAAAACCATATATGAGTTATGATCATCCAAATAAGGGCCAATAACCTAAATTAGAATGGGTTTGATTTGACATAAACCAACTCGATATCCACCTGCCCTGTAAAAATAGACGTAAAAGATAACAATACCCGAATGTCAACCAAACTTTGCATGATTCAACCCACCTCAAACGTCACCTAATCCTATTCTGATTTGGATTGAAATTGACCCAATTCAAAGCTATCCAAACAGCCGTGCTTGCCAGGACTAATTCCTATTTAAGGTCACTTACTTGACTAGGAGGGGTGTGTGTGTGTGTGTGTGTGTTGGAGTGTGAAAATGGACTTTGTCCCACATTGATAAAATTAACAATTGGTTTTGGCTTGAAATCTCATTTGAGCTTACATGCATGACTCTTTTGCTTATGGCCCAATTTCTATAAAATTTAACATGGTATCGGAATAGATTGCTCAATCTTGAATTGCAACTGTCCCCATTTGATTAAAAATTGTGGACACGTGTTAGACATTGTTAGTATCCCATAAGTGAGGAGGCTTGTTGGAGTGTGAAAGTAGAGTTTGTCCCACATTGATAAAATTAAAGGTCTGAGCATGTATATAAGCTTGTGAGTCACTCCATCCATCATCAATTGGTTTTGGCTTGAAATCTCATGTAAACTTTTATATATAACTTGTTTGTTTGAAACTTAATTTATATGAACATTTAACAGTATGTGTTAGGGGGGGCATCTCAGTCCATTGATTTATGCACATTGTCAAACAGTAATGTAATAAAGGGACAAAAAGGATCATCAACCAAATGTAGGCAATGTTGAGTATGCACCACACCCTCATGGATGCAGGTGTGCCAAGGTGACATTAAAATAACCAAGTATGCAGATGCGCTAAATTACCTGAATTATTTTATCTATCTGGCCTCAATTATATCATACAACACTGGCACACTTGAATGAATGTAAAACTTGGGAACAGTCATCAAGTGTAATTTCTTTTCTTCTTTTTTTTTTAAAGAACACCACTAAGGAAGAGCCTTATATACCTATGACGGACACTTTCCACAAGTCTAACACTTGTAACTTATCCAATTAACAATGCACGTAAGTTTCTAATTGTCGAAAGGTGGTGCGATTCTAACTTTTATGGATGAACAATGGTGTAAACTAAAAATACACACACCAAAGTCACTCTTTGGATCCACAAGACACAACCAAGTCCCAAGCATAGGAATCTGTGACTTTTACGTTTTTGGTTTTGAAATGTCCCACAATAGCACATAACTGACAAAACTATAAGTACTTTGGTTAATCATCTTAATTATACATTGGTGGAAAATACCTCAGATAATTCTTCCTAATCCTTGTATTAAAATAACCAAAAACTTCAACTCACATTGCACCAAGCAAACATAAAATTGACCTTTGGTAAAGAGTTGGCAGATTATGATTATTCATACAACTCCTTGACAACATTGATTCATCCCTTGTAGGCTACCCCCCCCCCAAAAGAAAAAGTCAACTCGTCAGTTGCTTTTGTTGATTTTTTCAAATTCCCATCGAAGACGAATTGTTCATAGAATCGGTCAATCAGGCCCAAACAACGAAAGAAACAGATGTATATTCATTGAGATATCAAAAGGGTTGGATGTAAAGCATGAATCCTGAAAGATAATGCATGCAGTCTACAGAAAGACTACCAACAACTTCAACCAAAGAACAGCAGAAGCATTTCTCATCCAAAAAAACAGAACGGGCAAAAGTCTTCCTTAGCAATTAGGATATACTAATCTTCCCTGAAATAACACATTTTCGACTTCATTAAGGTTTTTGGCCATTCAGTAAGGCCTTGGGCCATTATGACTTTGTAGATGTTCTAGAGTAAAGGTTGGGAGATGATAGTTCTCTTTTCACTTGGCAAGCACACAGTAACTTCTCCCATTTAGGGGGGATCATTTCTATGTATCTATTAACTTGGAGGACAAAATGCATACATTTGCAACACACTACATTTAAGACTTGAGATGTGTCGACACCACACAAGTAGACAATGTGAATGAGACAAGTAAAGTAAAGCAACAGGTGTCGGTCACATTAAGATGAACAAAATTAAGTTGTAAGTCAAGAATATGAAATTCATTGAGGGTGAAGGTAGTTAGAAGAAAAGAGGAGAAAATTAGCAAATAAATTCGAAAAACAAAGTTGCATAGATGATACAAAAAACATTCATTTAACCAGATATCTTACCTCATAATCCGGAAAGACTTCTGATAAAACATGAACAGCTTCCTTATCCTACTTTTCATCTCCAAATTGAGGAGTTATAATGCCTCCATTGGCAACGTAGAAGTTCACATAAGAAGCAGCAAGTCTAGTACCAGGATATCTTGGTTTTGCCTCCCCAACCTAGTGTAGCAGATCTGCGTTTAAATTTACATACATTCAAGTCAAGATTTCCAAGGTGACATAATATGATTAAAAGCATACAGATTTATAAACAAGGACTACTTGCATCCATTTTCCACTGTACTAGATTGAGATGGATCATCGCCACTCTGGGTTTTGGATTTATTTATTTATTTGTTTATTTTAAATGCTAGATTTAGATGAACAATGGAAAAGACCTTAGCAGAGTAAGGCAATAGAAATAATTTATAGTGAACAACAATGACGCCATTTGGGTTCGAAACTTCAAATCCATTATACAACAAGAGACAATTAAAGGACTATCACAGTGTCACTGAATTAATTCCACAGGATAAAACCAAAATTCATACTCAAAAGACAAGACAATAAAGTGATAGACTTTGTCATCGGATGCAGCACCAAATACTAACAGAAGGGGATTAGCTTTCATTGCCTACAATAGGATATTAAGGGAAATAGATAATCTGCAAGTAGAAGAATCATTATGTAATTTAGAAACCAAATAGAAACAGGGAATTATGACTTTACGTGATTATTAACCACAAAATGCAGTCGACATCTATATTTAGTAAAAATGACTTGTGTTCGACATGTTCGTCAACATTAAGATTTAGTTCAATAATGTTCTCCACTATTTGCTATTTGTTCTATTGGAAATTGAAGCATAATGCCAAAGCATAATATGAGCTTAACTATATTCAAAGGCTAATCAAAACGCCAAGAAGACTACAGGTGTATATAAAGGAACTGCTACACAAACCTGGATGACACCAGCAGCTTCCTCCTCAGTCATATTCAAGGGGCTAGGAACATGAAGTTTGATTACTTTTAGTTTCCTATCATTGGCATCAGTAGCATTAGAGAGAATAGAGAAGGCTTCGACAGATCGCTCGTATTGAGGATTCGATTCATCATCTGTCCATGCTAAAATCACTACTCCAAGTCTTTGCAAAGCAGCACATATTATCTATGTGACCATTGGTATCATCATCATCTGTGGACATTTGTAAGTATTATACCTCAGCAATAACAAGGTACATTATTGTTCTTTGAGATGTGACAACTTCCACAGATAATACCCAGAACCAAATAAAGAGTGCTCATGTTAGTCATAGACACCAACATATGGATTATATGATCGAAAGAAAAGGCGTAGACAACATCTAACATACTATAAGAAAAAGTCATTATAGCTTCATTAGAAAGGCTTATATTTAATTAGGCTATGACCAAAAAGACAAGGATCCTCCAGATGTATTGTCAAGAACCACAGTACGGTGTGATCGGAAGGGCACATGGAAAGCACGAGCCTCCTCAGTGTTCGAACTTAAGGAAGAGGTGTTTCACAAGATAAGAACTATTGGTCCACTTAGGGGCTTTAGTAGGGCTTGCTTAATGTTTTCTATTATCCCAAGTTTGTGTTAAATGATGCTAGTGTGCCACTCCTCTAATTGCTCAGATTCAGTCATGGCATCATTTTAGTTTTTACCCATTGATATTATCCTGCACATATGCATAGACTCTTTGTCAAAAGAAAAGAGAGAGATAAGTTCACCCAATAATGACTAGGAGTGCGCCCCAATGTCACGCCACTGAAACAACTAGGGCAAATTTTCTAACCTGGAAATATGAAAGTAGCAAGTCCAGTCTGTCACACAATGCTCCTTCCACAAAATCAAAAGAGATGTAAAATTTGTTCACAAGTGAGAACTCAAGTGAGCACGATAGATGTGCACTAATAGTTCCTCATCTTTGATAGGAATTTTCCATGTCTATCCTAGGCTAACCATCATAACTAGGCAACTTAAGTTCTCGATGCACCAATGAAGTAGGTCATCTCAAAAAGTAGATTACCCCAACACCCCCTCTCAAAAAAAGAAAGAAAAAGAACCTGTTCTTTGGACTGACCAAGGGTAACCTCTTGCAAAACACATGTTTCATTGTGTTAGGAATTAGAGCAAACTAATAGCGGAAATATTAGGATGAACAATGATATTCAAAGTAAACAACGATAACAAGAACAATAAAGAAAACAGATTTACGTGGAAACCCAATGCGGGAAAAACCATGGACGGCGACGAGCCCAAACAATCCACTATGAGGAGGAGGAGTACAAGGGCAATCACAATCACGATGTGCGATTTGTTCTAGCACAAGATTAGAACCTCTCTTATAATCTCTTTCGCACGACTCTAAGAAAGTGGAAATAAAATACTCTATAAGTGTTTCTTACTGGTTTGGGATTCAGGGATGATTATTAGAGCCTAGGCAAGGCCCTTTATATAGGGTTTAGAGGTATAAGGACGCAAAAAACCCTAGGAGCAACCCTAATCGTCAAGACAACGAAACCCTAGTCGCCACTGTCCGTAGCCCAAACTCCTTGAAGCTCGTGGTGGATCTGCGGAGCTGATTTGGGCCATTAAATCCAACAATCTCCATCTTAGACCAAAATCACCAACACCAATTCTCATACACCGTCATAGCACCCCGAAGGGTAATGCCCCGCAGGGCAGACCCGAAAGGGTATTTAAGCGATCCGAACGTCGGTTGAGTTCAAGTGATACTTGAACTTAACTCTGGGAGACGACTTGTATGAACCTTTCTTCATATAATCTGTTGTAGTAGATGCCTGCAAGACATAAAGACTTTCTTGCCTCAAACCCTTCAACAGAATCAGACTGCCCTTGGAAACCTTCAGAACTCCACCTTCAGCTGAATATTTGCACCCCTTGGATTCAAGGGTGCTTAAAGAGATGAGGTTACTCTTCAAGTTAGGACCATGACGAACATTAGATAAAGTCTTGATAACACCATCATAGGTCTTGATTTTAACAGTACCGATTCCAGTTACATTACATTGGGCATTATTGCCCATGTGAACAATAGTTGAGTCAACTGGATCATATATTGAAAACCAATCCTTATGATGACACATATGATAGGTACACCCAGAATCAAGAATCCAATCAAAATCGCTTCCCCTTTCAGTAGAGGTAGCAAACAAAACGTCATCATCAGAATCAGATTCAGCAAATGAAGCTCCAGCAGGCTCATGAGAATTATCTCGTTCTTTCTCCCTGTTGTTTTGCAGTTGCCAACAGTTAGCAACAATATGACCTAATTTACCACAGTAATTACAGGTCTTACTAGTGTGAGGATTTCTAGGCTTAGAACGGTTCTTACTCCTATTACCTTTCCCCTTTTCAGTTATTTTAGCCTTTCTACTAATCCCTCAGTAGAATCAGCATGAATGTCAAGATCAAACTTCTCTTTAGACAACAAGTTTGACTTAACATCCTCAAATGATGTAGTATTAGAATTACTATATAGCATGATCTCCTTAAAGTGTTTTTATGAAAGGGGTTGAGACACAACTAACAAATAACCTTATCCTCATCCTCAATTTTCGCATCTAAGCTTTCAAGGTCAACTACAATCGAATTGAAATCATTTAGATGTTTTTGAACAGGAGTACCTTCTGCCATTCTGAAAGTGTATAACATTTCCTTCAATCGGATCTTGTTGGCAAGACTCTTCGTCATGTAGAGTTCCTCCAGCCGAACCCAAAGACCCGCTGCAATTGTCTTATCAAGCACCTCTCGCAAGACATGTGATGTCAAGCACAACTGTATGGCAGAAAGTAAAAGTGAGCAAAAAAAACCGAAATCGAAAACCGAATCGAGAAACCAGAAAAACCGGTTAATCGGATCGAATTTTAAGAAATTTTCGTTTCGGTTAACCGGACCGATTTTTTTCCCTGGTTCACGGTTCAGTATCGGTTCAGCAGGGAAGATTTTTCGGTTAACCATGGTTAACCAATCCGAACCGAAATTTTTTTTTAATGGTAGCAAATAAATAGTATATACTCAATAGTAATTAAATTTCTAAATCATAAAAGAAATGTAAATTTAGGTGTATGGGGTTCGGTTAACTGTAAACGGAACCGAAATTTCGGTTAATCGAACTTAAATTCTGGTTAACCGGATATTTCGGCTCGGTTTACAGTTCGACTTTTTGTTGAACCGGTAATTTCGGTTCGGTTCATGGTTCGCATTTTTTCCGAATCGAAAAAACAGTTAACCGGTTTTCGGTTAACCAAAAATCCGGTTAACCGATTTTGAGCACCCCTAGCAGAAAGTGCCTTCAACTCCAGTTCCTCCCATTCATCGTCCGTCAAAGAACCACACTTCTTTTTTTGTTGCTCCGCCCATTGTTCGTCTCTCATCGTACTGGGCTTCGTATAAGGTCCTGAAAGAACCTTCCGCAACCCATGCTGGAAGAGAACTGCTCTCATCTACACCTTCCAGAGATTAAAACTAATCTCCCCATCAAACTTTTGAATATCAATCTTTATGATTGAAGACATCTTAAACCAGGGCTCTGATACCACTTGTTAGGAATTAGAGCAAACTAATAGCGGAAGCTTTAGGATGAACAATGATATTCAAAAGTAAACAACGATAACAAGAACAATAAAGAACACAAATTTACGTGGAAATCCAATGTGGGAAAAACCAAGGATGGCGATGAGCCCAAACAATCCACTATGAGAAGGAGGAGTACAAGGGCGATCACAATCACGATGTGTGATTTGATCTAGCACAAGATTAGAACCTCTCTTATAATCTCTCTCTCACAACTCTAAGAACGTGGAAACAGAATACTCAATAAGTATTTCTTACTAGTTTGGGATTCAGGGATGATTATTAGAGACTAGGCAAGATCCTTTATATAGGGTTTAGAGGTATAAAGATGCAAAAAACCCTAGGAGTAACCCTAGCCGTCAAGACGA
The DNA here is from genome assembly GCA_017589665.1 of Selenicereus undatus. Classification (NCBI taxonomy): domain Eukaryota; kingdom Viridiplantae; phylum Streptophyta; class Magnoliopsida; order Caryophyllales; family Cactaceae; genus Selenicereus; species Selenicereus undatus. The sequence goes on from JACYFF010010365.1 coordinate 13,476,343, forward strand.
CGAAACCCTAGCCGCCATGGTCCGTAGCCCAAACTCCTTGAAGCCCGTGGTGGATCTGCAGAGTTGATTTTGGGCCATTAAACCCAACACATTGGTTTTCCACTCTGATGTAGAATAGAAGACCCAAGATCCATCTTAACAATATAAGTCCTTCCCTTTCGGTCTAATGGGATCATCAAAAAGGCTATGGTAGGAGTTCTCACTCCCACTTTGATAGGTTCTTCTGGAAAGTGATGGTGAATACCGGGGCCACCAATGTTGCCAGTTTGTTGGTGGTATTAAGAAATCCTTGGCTACCACAAGGATATTTTATCTATTGCATATGGGAAGCTACAAGTGTACACTCCAATTGCTCCACTTGAGAACATCTTGTTCTAGAGACTTTATCAACACTCAGTGCCCTGGAATCACCTTCTAGGCATAAGGGGTAGATTCGAACTCACTGTTTTGCAAGCTATAACCATAGTGGCTCAAGCTGGTAAAGTTTAGCATTAGCATTCAAGAAGCTTCTTTGACTACCGATGTAGAAGACTCTGCCTATCCTCAAAAGGAGGATGGGAGTAGGAAGAGAATAAGGGTGTTTTTAGCAACTTTGTCCGATCAGTCTCGAAAGGAACCTCTTCACTATGACATGTACACTTGGGTGCGTAGATAAAACATAGGTTAGGTACACTTCGATTTTGGGTTAATATACATTATGTATATTTCAGATGTAGATGGTATATTAGTCAAGTGTATTTTGATTACGTAAATTTTGGTTAACTTAATAGGTCAACAGAAACCATGAAAATTGTGCACCAACAACATTTCATACTCTTCTAACGACTCAATGTCTTATCTTCTAGAATCCTACATATATAAGAAAGAAATAGTTTGTTCTACATGAGTGATACCTTCGATGAAAAATATAAATAGGAATAGTGAATAGTGATCACTGAAATGGTACTTGATTGGCATGCATCCTATCGCCCCACACTTGATTTATTCTTTAATCAAATATTAGACTTAAGGTTCCTCCATTTAGGGTGTGTTTGGTAGGAGAGAAAATCATTTTCCCAGAAAATCATTTTTCATGAAAAATATTTTCCCAAGGAAAATGATTTTCCACTTACATTTTCAGCTGTTTGGTAGAATGGAAAATCATTTTCTTTCTACTTCATTTTTTGCTATTTGATAGAATGAATCCTTCGTCCTCACTTCATTTCTTTTTACCATCAACCCCCTTCCCTGCTCACTAATCTAATCCGACCCAGCCAACGAATTCTGTTTCTCTCTCCTCTTCAAAATCAAACCCAAAATATCAGTAAAAAATATACCCAGTAACAAACCCAGCACAATAGAGCGTCAACATTAATGAATCTTAATTTTTTCACTATTCACAGGGATTACGCAGTTGACTTTAAGGGATATTAAATCTAGATTAAAAAAAAATGACGAACGGGGAGACGATGAGTGTCCCAGATTGCGAAATTCTTCAAAATGGCAACTGTAATAAGATCAGATAACTCAAGAAATAATTACAGAGATTAACAATGGAAATCATTGATGAACATGATGAACATGAAGAAGATGAGAAGAATGAGAGACGAAATGAGAATGAAAATAGAGTAATTCTGGGTACAATTAAAAGAAAATAGAACGAGAGACAAAATTGGGCAACGAAAATTGAGTTAGGAAAATCGTTTTCCCTACTTTTTCAAGGGAAAATAATTTCCTTCAAATGGGGTAAAATGATTTTCCACTGAAAATGATTTTTCCATCCTTGTTTTATCAAACGGTGTAAAATAGGAAAATTATTTTTCGGAAAAATGATTTTTCCCCGTACCAAACACACCCTTAGTTGCAGTCTTCAGCTACCTTATTTTAACAATATCATATCTTCTTGTTGTGCAAGATGGAGGATTATTTTTTGACGGAATAACCGGCCGTCAAAATATTTGATGATAATTTTGACGGAAAGTATATAATTTTAACGAGTGTACTGTTAACGCAGATCTTGAGATATATTTTGACCAAAAGCTGATTAATTTTAACGAAAACCATCAAAACAAAAATTACTGTTGAATTTTATTCGGACTTGTCAAAAAAACTGACAAAATTTAATTTTTTACCTGTGATTTTCATGAATCCTGTTAGCTTCCCGTCAAAATCTCGTAACTCAGCCTGACTCAAAAAAAAAAGAAAAGAAGGCAAATAGTGTTGGACGTGTACTGGATAAAACATGGGGCCAAATTTTCGAAGTTCAACTCACAAGCTCAAAGCCTCAAACCCATCCCCTCTTCTACCTCTCCTCCTCCCACCCAGCAGCCAGTAAGGGCTGGCCGCCCACCACCGACAACTACCTTGCTGCCAGCCACCACTTACAGCTGCAGTCGTCACCCATCACCACGACTGCTCCGCTCTCCTTCTCCCTTCCTCTGTTTCGGCTTCAGCAGGGCAGGGGGCTGCTGCCCCTGTTTGGGCGCCTGACCCCCGAGTCTGCTGCCTCGTCGGCCCCCCAGCCAGCCCCCTCGACTAGTCCACTCACTTTGACCCACACTCCTCCTCAAAGGTAACACCACTCCACCCTTCTTCCAACTAAATTTCAATTTCATAATTGAATACTTCACCTAAATTAGAGAGCAGTTCTGTTGAACGTTAGGTTAATTATGCAAATCAATTGTGAATTAGTGAAGCCTTTGATGGAATTGATGGGATATATGTGGATATGAATTGGGCAAGCCATTAATATTGATTTTGAATTTTTGATGGAGATGCAAAGTAATAATTCATTGATTCATATATATGGTTGTTGTGGGCTCATTGGCTTTGCTGTTGATGTTTTGATGCTATACTTGAGAGAGATTTAGTGTCCTAGAATTCAATGGTTGTTGGATTGTGAAAATAGGTGATTCAAGTACTGCAGACAATCTGTTTGATGAAATGCCTAAGCGAAATGTGGTGTCCTTGAACCTTCACATTCCTATATTCTTCGCTCATTTTATTTGTCAATATTCTTGATTGTTTGATATTCATTATTTGATCATTAAACTTGGTTGTTATCTTCTGGAGCACTTACTTCTGACCTTGCTGTTTTTGACCAGATAATTAACTATCGAAAAAAAGGCCAATATTTGCATTTTTGTTTGTGGTATAGACACAATGTCTGTCTCTACTTGACTGTTTAAAATCATCTCCTCTTGCATGTGGCACCCTTGCCTTCATTGTTACAACTGTTTCTTCTGTTCCCAACCTTTTTTGTTGAACTACCAACAAATTTGTTAAAATAAGGTAGCTGAAGACTGCAACTGAGGAACCTTAAGTCTAATATTTGATTAAAGAATAAATCAAGGATGGGGCGATAGGATGCATGCCAATCAGGTACCATTTCAGTGATCACTATTCACTATTCTTGCTTATATTTTTCATCAAAGGTATAACTTATGTAGAACAAGCTATTTCTTTCTTATATATGTAGGATTCTAGAAGATAAGACATTGAGCCGTTAGAAGAGTATGAAATGTTGTTGGTGCACAATTTTTATGGTTTTTGTTGACCTATTAAGTTAACCGAAATTTACGAAATCAAAATACACTTGACTAATATACCATCTACATCTGAAATATACATAATGTATATTTACCCAAAATCGAAGTGCACCTAACCTATGTTTTATCTACGCACCGAAGTGTACATGTCGTAGTGAAGAGGTTTCTTTCGGGACTAATTGGACAAAGTTGCTAAAAACACCATTGTTCTCTTCCTACTCCCATCCTCCTTCTGAGGATAGGCGGAGTCTTCTACATTGGTAGTCAAAGAAGCTACTAGACTAAACTAAAGCGATAAAGCTACTAAAGGAGATTAACCAAAAGCTACTAACAACTTAAGACTAGCATACAAAGCTACTAAACGATGGATATGTGAATAAATAGTACACAGATAAATCGGAGTTGTGATGTCAAATTGTCAGTACAAGAACAAGAAGCGCCAACAACAATGCGAGCAGTGGCGGTAATGGTGGTGGTGATGGTGTTAGTATTAGTAATACTAGTAGTAATAATAATAATAATGGGAAGTGAGTTGAAATTGGTTGAGATAAATCGGTGAAGTTGGTTGAGAATGGTATAAGTGGATTGAAGTAGGTTGAAGTGAATATTTTTTTTGTTGAAGTGGATTGAAGTTGGTTGAAGTGGGTTGAATTTTTTTATATGATGGATAAAAGTTGGTTAAAATAGTGAAAAGTGGATTGAAATTGATTGAAGCAAGTTGAAATGAGTATTTTTTTATTAAAATTAGTAAAGTGGGTTAAAATTGATAGAGATTAATAAATTAAAATTTATTGATGAAAAGAACAGGGCCTCATGGGTTGTTGATGTCGCCCACATAAGTAATAAAATACAAAGTTGCTTAGACTTAAGCGGCCCCCCCCCCCCCAAAAGCCAACTTTTCGTGGTAGTTAGAAAATTTTGAGCAATATCTGCTGTTGTCATATTGTAGCGAGTATCCTAATTTGCTATCAATTTGGTCATGCAAAGAACATTATTTGACTTGAAAGATCAGAAAACAGGGCTGCCCAGTTGTGCTGGAAAAGGGTTTCCCTTTCACGACCTCAAATCAAAAGAAATAGCGAGGTGACAAATTGGACGAAAAAAGATTCTTTCCTTCATTGCTGATAGAATTTCATAGCTGGGATGCAGTAACCCATATTCATGCACTCTAGGCATTGCGCTGCCAAGTGCGAACACCTACAGCTGGACCGGTAGAGGGCCGAAAGCAGAGTGTGTCTGTGTGTGCAGGTAAAATGGAGTTAGAAGGGACGCCTGTGCAACATGGGTATCGGATGCCTGCTGAATGGGAGCCCCATTCACATTGTTGGATGGGTTGGCCTGTAAGTCGTCCTCTTGTATTTGCTTCTTTTTTTCATGCTTCCTTTGGTTCTTCAGATTTTGTTTTGTTTCTGAATGAATTATACATGCGTCTTGCAAGATGGGTTTTGGGTTTCATTCGTTTTCCCTAAGTACCAAACTTGCGCTTATTTGATTGTGAATACCAGGTATTTGTCAATTGTGAATTTGGTCTCACAGTTCAGAGTTCTGTGGTTTTTGTTTGCTGAAAACGGTTGTAACATTACATGTTTGCATTGAAAAGGAAAAAAATGATGATCTGTTACCTTATATCTAGGCTTGTTGATGTAGGACGCTCTAAGAGCAATTTCCACACCTAGAAAATAACACAAGAATTTATGAAAATTTAATAATTCAATTCATTCAAGTCTGTCTTTCCCCAAAGCACAGGGTGAGTTTATATAGGAATCAATACAGCTGAAAAAGAATATAAAACAAATGTAAAGATTACGATAAGATTTGATAACTAAGAATAATATAGGAAAATAAAAGATTTTATCCTAAAAGAGGATTCCTAGATTACGAAATCTCCTATTCTTCCTAGAATACACATTGCCATAGAATTCCTTAGGAGATGCAACATCATTCTCCCCCACGGGAAAAGAACTCGACGCCGACTAGTTGTCTTGGAGGTACCACTCTAAAAGAGTCGAATTTATAGCACGAAACTCATCTTCAGCAATCCAAGTAACATCTGACTAGGGTCGTCCAGCACCAGGAAGCGTCAGAACCCACCACGAGAAGAGGACACAAACTCATCATCTAACACCGCCTCGATGTCAGTCTGCGACTGTTGTAAAGGTGGAAGTCTAGGGACCTGAGTACCTGCAGAAACCCCAAAAGGAAGACAAGGAGGCTCGAAAGTACCTCGATGAAGAGTGAGATCCTCCACATTGAAAATAGGACTAGTACCTAAACTGTTAGGGAGATCAAGTACATATGCATTAGATCCCAACTTTCGAAGGATTTGGTAAGGTCCCATGGCACGAGCGTGAAGCTTTTTGAGGGAGTTTTTGGGTAATCATTCAGGCCGAATCTGAGCCATAACAAAATCACCCACCTCAAAATTCGCAGCTCTGCTATGTATGTCAGCAGAATGCTTATAACTGTCATTGCTTAAAGCAATCTTACGTCGAATCTCAGCATGCAAGTCATGAATATGCTGTGCAAATGTGGATGCAGGATGTGACACGCGGGCATTAGGTGGGAGGGGAATGAGGTCAGCAGGGGTACGGGGAGAGTAACCATGGACAATCTCAAAGGGACTCGTACCTGTGGTTCTATTAACTGCATTGTTATATGCAAACTCAACAAGGGGTAAAGTCAAATCCGAAGTGCCTTGTTTCTCGCCCACAGCACATCTAAGTAACTCTTCCAGACTGCGGTTAACAACCTTAGTTTGCCCATCCGTTTGAGGGTGAAAGGCCGCAGAAAATTTCAAAGTAGTACCACACAGTCTCCATAAGGTTTTCCAAAAATAGCTCATGAATTTGACATCCCTATCAGACACTATGGAAGTGGGAAGACCATGCAACCTAAAAATCTCTCGAAAGACTAACTTAGCAACATGTGAAGCGTCAGTTGTTTAGCTACAGGCGATAAAGTGGGCCATCTTAGAGAATCTGTCAACCACAACTAAGACTGAATCAAGACCACGGGATGTTCTAGGAAGACCTTGTACAAAGTCCATGCTAATGTCCTTCCACGGAGCATGCGGGATAGGAAGAGGAGTGTAAAGTCATGTATTGTGCTTCTTAGTCTTAGCTATCTGACAGGTGCGGCATTGAGACACAATGCGAAGTACATCTCTTTTGAGAGAAGGCCAATAGAAGCGATCTACAACCAAAGTAATGGTCCTATCTTTACCTAGGTGGCCAGCTAATCCCCCAGCATGCATCTCCCAAACTAAGAAGTCCCGGAATGACGTCTTAGGAATACATAACTTGGACCCCCGAAACAGGAAACCGTCATGAATGACAAAGTCAACGTGATGGTTGCGATTTCCAGCCGAAAGGTCCGAGTAAATGAGTGAAAAGTCAGGACAAGAGGTGTAAGTGCCTTTGAGCTTGTCAAAGCCGAGAACCTCAACCCGTATTGTTTGTAAGATGCAACCAATGCGTCTGAGGGCATCAACTACCTTGTTCTCAACACTAGATTTGTGCTTAAGGACAAAGGAGTACTCACTAATATACTCAATCCACCTAGCATGCTTAGGGTTGATATTAGACTGAGAATTCCAATGTTTAAGGGCCTCATGATCCGAATACACAACAAATTCACGCGGGAGAAGGTAATAGCGCCAATGACGAAGGGACTGAAGCAGAGCATACAACTCCTTCTCATAGGTGGTATACTTAATCCGCCTAGATTCACTAAAATTTTCGCTGAAGAAAGCTATGGGATGTCCCTCCTGGCTTAACACTCCACTAATGCCATATCTAGAGGCATTGCAAGCAACCTCAAAAACCCTACTAAAGTCAGGATGCCTAAGGGTTGGAGCAATTGACATCATCTCCTTAATCTCCTTAAAGGCAGATGCCGCTTTAGAAGTCCAATGAAATGGGCCTTTCTTCAAGCAGTCAGTAATAGGGGACATGGTAGAGCTGAAGTGTCTGATAAACCTTCTGTAGAAGGAAGCAAGACCATGAAAACTCTTAGCCTCGGTAAGGGTCTTAGGTTTAGGTCATTCTTTAATGGCTCTAACTTTGCCGGGTCAGCGGAGATACCTTGAGCGGACACAATGAATCCTAAAAAGAGGACTTGGGTTTGAAGGAAGATGCATTTTTTCAGATTAGCAAAGAGCTTGGCCTCTCTAAGTGCGTTCAGGAGTTGCTTGAGATGGTCAACATGGTCTGTCCTAGACTTGCTATATACCAAGATGTCATCAAAATAGACAACTAGAAATTTTCCCATAAATGGCTGAAGAACGTGAGTCATGAGTCTCATAAAGGTATTGGGAGCGTTGGATAGCCCAAAAGGCATAACCATCCACTCAAATATGCATCTTGGGTCTTAAAGGCAGTTTTTCATTCATCTCCTGGTCTAATACGGACTTGGTGGTAACCACTATGCAAGTCTATCTTAGAGAACCAGGTAGCCCCAGCAAGACAATCAAGCATGTCCTCTAACCTTGCAATGGGAAACCTATACTTGAGTGTAATCTTATTGATGGCTCTACTATCGACACACACCCTTCACGATCCATCCTTCTTAGGGGTAAGGAGGGCAGGGACTGCACAGGGACTCATGTTATGACGAACGAAGCCCTTAGACAATAGGTCTTGAACCTGCCTATTCAATTCTGCTCGCTCAGTTGGATTCAACCTATAATGGGGAAGGTTAGGGAGTTGAGAACTAGGGACCAAGTCAATAGCATGCTGTATGTTATGAAGGGGAGGGAGCTCACTAGGAAGTTCCTGAGTGACAACATCGACAAATTCTTTAAGTAGGTCGTCAATCTCAACTGGGAGGTCTTGAAGAGACAGGTCACCCGAAAGGACGTTAGGGAAGACAATGGAGTCTGAAGTTAGCTCCCTAGCTAAGATTTTCAGGAAGAATTTGTTAGAGTTTTTCAGTCTTTCAAAAGATCTGTGGTGAATGTGGGAAATAGTTTCCCTAGGAGGAGTAGACACACTGTGGGGAGAGGACAAGGTTGGGGAAGGTTTGGGACCTGGGGAAGACAGCAACTCTCTAGGTCGACATGGGTTAAGAGTGATGTTCTTATTCATGTATCTAAAGGTATAAGTGTTCTCTCCCCCGTTATGTGAGACATTCCGATCATAAAGCCAAGGGCGACTTAGGAGAATGTGAGCGACATCCATTGGAAGGACATCACATAAAACCTCGTCCTTGTAACCACCAATCTGGATCGGAATCTTACATTTATGGGTAACTGTAAGGTGGGTCTTGTTGACCCAAGCTACTTTGAAAGGGTGGGGGTGAGGTTCTACCTTAAGATGACAACGCTCTATAACGGCCTCAGCAACGACATTCATGGTACTACCACCATCTATAACCATTTTCATAAGAGTTTCCCCACACCTCACAAGAGTATAGAAGATGGTGGTACGCTTCCACTCATCGTTTATGGCTGAATTGGCTAAAAGGCATCTCACAACTCCAAGATGTGTATCATGAAGAAGGCTATTCTCAACATCAATAAGATCTTCCAAATCTCCCTTAGGGTTGACAACCTCTTCCTCCAGTTCGGGCGGTCCAAATGACTCATGTTCTGCTGCCAGGGTATGGTGAGGGCATTCAGAAGCATAATGACCTCTCCCACGGCAACTAAAACATTGGACTGGGTTACGAGATGTACTAGAGGAAGCTCCCTGCAGGGCTACTCTAGGTGGGATTTGAGGGTTGTGACCCTTAGAAGTTAAAGTACTCACAGAAAACTCATTCATCTTAGGAACAGATTGGACAGGGGCCCTAGAGGAAGGAGCAACACGTCGCATAGGGCAAAGCTTATCAAGTTTTTCAACCTCTAAAGCTTTGTGGTAAGCCTCATCGAGAGTATAAGGCGCAGACTTAGTTTAAAAAAGCCCGAGGCGCAAAAAAGCGCAAGGGGTCCTAGGGCCCGGGCGCTGGCTTCGAGGCGAAGGCGCAGGTTTTTTAGACGCGATGCGCACTTTTACTAAAAAAATGTTTGAATATTATTCAAAAACCATATTTGTTCTAAAATTAGCTAGATAATGGCACCAAATAAATGATTTTCACTAACCACCAGAAAGAAAGAGAATTAATTAAATACGCCAAAATACAATTAAAGTATTAAACACCGCTCAATTAGATTACTATAAATTGAACCCCAAAAATATAACACATGCTGCCAGCATGCCATGAATAGAGAGAGAGAGAGTCCGAGACCGATAGAAAGGGAGAGAGATTAAGAAGCACAAAAAAAATCATGGGCTTGGTACTATTGTAGCACTGGAGAAGGCACCATTTTCGACCTCCTTGAAGCCTCAAAAAAAAAAAAAACGAAACAGAGAAAAACCTTTCATAGCTGTCCAATAACAGAGGAGGATAAAGAAGGAGGTCTGAAAGATGACAGGAGAACAAAACATTTACATGATTGTTGTCACCAGGGTTAAGGTTTCCAGCTCCAAACTCATGTTTAGTAATAGCAATATGCTTTGTTTACTTCTATCAGCATCTTGATTGAAAGGCTTCCACAAACAAAAAGAGTGGTCGAGGCCCTTTAAAGGTTTTTTTTTTTTTCTCAAATGGTCTATTATGATATATAAAACGCGGGCTTTGTGGGCTTTGCGCCTCGATTTGAAGCCCAAAAAAGCCCAAAAAAGTGCGGGCTTTAAGAATGGGCTAAGCTTGACCCATTCCAAGGTGCAAGAGGGTGTGCTTTGGGCTTTTGTGAGCCTAGGCTCGCCCTGGGTGCGCTTTTTTAAACACAGGGCGCAGATAAGGTTACTTCCCTCTTAAGGTCAGTCCGTAAGCTCCGAATGAAGTGGGCTATGGTAATGGAAGGATCCTCTACAAGGTCACAACGTTGAATTAATTCCTCAAAAATATTGATGTAATTAGACACACTAGAGGTGGACTGTCTAAGGTCTAGCATCTGGTCGATAAGGTGTGCCTTGTGGAAAGAATGGAGGTACTTTTCTTTCAACCTATCCTTCATAACTTCCCATTGAATGATAGGAGGTTAACGCATTCGCTCAAGGTGACTCGTGACAATTTGCCAAAACTTCCTAGCAGGACCTATGAGTTTCATCTTAGCATATCTAACCCGCTCAATATCAGACATTTCATACCAATCAAAATAGTCCTCCATAGCAAAAGTAGTAGCATCTATCTTTCCGTCAAAAGAGGGTACATCAACTTTCACTTTTCGAGTAATATCGGAGTAACCCTCGTGAACACTCCTACGGTCAGTTTTAAGGTCTGCATGCCTAGGCTCTCTAGGGTTATCTGTCATCCTGTCATCTCTAGGAGTGTTGAACCAATAGTTCCTATGGTCCCTTTGGTCATGCCTCAAGTTACTCCCCTTCCCTTGCATTCGAGGGTTAGATGGGATCACGGGTTCTGGTTCCCTCTCCTCAAGCTCATTAGCTTGACTTGACTTATAAACGACCCACTGATGACGATCATTTCCCCCCACAAGTAGGTCAGGGGAAAATTGGGGAAAATTGGGGTGGGGTTTGAGGTTGGTCCAGCATGGGTAACTTCTCAAATGCTCGAGTAAGTTTGTCAATTTTGGCCTTGAGCAGGTCAAACCTAACATCTTGATGGTCAAGCCTTTCAGGTATGATGTTAATTTGAGATTGGTAACGCTGATTGGGTGAGGATGACATGGTGGATGCAACTATGAATGCAAGACGTAAGTGCTGAGATTAAACCCAGTTGTAATAGTAACGATAGCGATAAACAACCACTACACACACTACAAATCACAAAAGTTTGATATGGATTATTGAGATGACTTGAACCAAGAAGGGAATGAGCAGCAAGGAAAAATCAGGATCTAAGCAACACTCAAAAACCCAAACAATTAGGAATTAGGCTAATTTCAGTTATAGAGAATCAAACTCTTATTAAGGTAAATCGAGATCCCCGTACCTCTTGGCGACTCACAAGTAATGGCTTAGGCTCCGTACCTTATGGGACAGCAGAACTGGATCAAGCGTTGGTAGAGATGAGTGGTCAAGCAAGTGGGTTTGAACACTTGAAGGTAGCAATAATATGATAACACCAGCGAGCAACAGTAGCATGAAATAGTGAGAGAAGAGCACAGGACCCACGCTTCGCAAAATTGCTTTTCCGGCGAGAGGACCAGCGACCGGTGTCGGAGCGACCGGTGCCGGAGAATGTTGGCAAGGGGGCGAAACAGTGAGAGAAGCGGAGGGGTGGCGTCAAGTTCAGCAGAAGTTGATGAATCGAAGACGATTCTTAGGGTTAGGGTTCGTGGTTGGGTCTCGGAACAATTGACGCACGAATTGGAGCGATTTAATTCAATTGTTTTAGGGTTTTGGAACGAAATCTGATGGGTAATGTAGGAATGAAGTCAATTTGGGATGAATGGAAAGGATTGAATGCGAATTTGGGGTCTAGGGTTTCGGGTAGTTAGGGTTCGCGGTTTGTGGTTGGCAAATTTGGGGGTTTTTGGGTTCCGGCGAGTGGCCGGCGGTGGTGGAGGTTAGGTGGTGGTCGGCCGGAGGTGCCGATCGCGGGTGGGTGGTCGATGGTGGTGGCCGATGGTCGCTGCTGATCCTGGGTGGTGGTGTCACGGCAGGCAGCAAGGGCTTAGGGTTTTCTGATTTTGTTTTTCTCTCTCTCTTTTTTTTTTTGAACGTAAGGGAAAAAAGGAAAAGGGGAAATCAAAAGACAGCAGAAGAGATCGCAAAGGCTCTGATACCAATTTGATGTAGGACGTTCTAAGAGTAATTCCCACACCTAGTAAATAACACAAGAATTTATGAAAATTTAATAATTCAATTCATTCAAGTCTGTCTTTCCCCAAAGCACGGGGTGGGTTTATATAGGAATCAATACAGTTGAAAAAGAATATAAAATAAATATAAAGATTACGATAAGATTTGATAATTAAGAATAATATAGGAAAATAAAAGATTTTATCCTAAAAGAGGATTCCAAGATTAAGAAATCTCCTATTCTTCCTAGAATACACATTGCCATAGAATTCCTTAGGAGATACAACATCGCTTGTCTAGTGCCTACTAATTTGTTCTTGGCCGTGTTCATTTAGTATTCTATGAATCAACTGCATGTTGTCATTCATCTCCATTGATATAATGGCAATTCACATGAACTCCTCCACAGGAACGCCTGGATAATTGGCGGGATCATGCAGTGCATGCTCAGAGGGTGTTTGCAAGAGTAGCAACTGCAATTTCAAATTTTGAGCTAGTCACTGTGTGTGCTAGCCGTGATCAGGTCAACTAGGGTCCTGTTTGCTGGTCATGCTTGTATTGGTAAAATTTCTTAGGAGCATCTCTGTTTCTGTGAGATTTGACAGTCACTTCATATTATTTGTCCAGTGGACAAATGCACGGAGCCAATTGCCTCCCCATATCAGGGTTGTTGAGATGAGTACGAATGATTCCTGGTTTCGTGACACAGGACCAACTGTAAGCCTAGTCCTTCGGTTTTTTTCTTCCTCTATAATGCTTCATTCATTTGTCTTATAAAACTTCAATAAGTGCCCAGTAGGTTTTGACAAATTAATTCTCCTTTTGAACTAGTTTGTTCTACATGAGAGCAAATCAAGTCTAGGTTCTCTTAATGCAAGTCTAGCTGGAATTGATTGGGATTTCAACAGCTGGGGTGGTAAGTCATTCATCTCAATTTATTAAGGGGAGTTCATGGAGATTTAAGTGTTTTTACTAGTTGAAGAAGTTTTTGAAAAAATTTCAGCATGGCCATAGAACACAGTCCAGTAAGATTGTAGGTTATTATCTCTTATCAGCGCTACGCCTTGCTTCTCCCTCTCCTCCTCCCCTAGCCCCCGAGAAGAAGAGAAAAAGGATAATAGTAGAATGATGTGGCAACTTCTGAAGCAGTTGTCACTTGTCATTACGAGAACATATCTCACATTCTTGTGACATAAGTCCTTGTTACAAGGAACTGCGGCCTGAATCTTTCTCAAGGACTAGAATTCTGTGAACTCTGTGTAGGATCGAGATAACATTTTGTTGTCTTGCTGTATGTCTTAAGGCTTGATTTTCAATAGAAGAATCCTAACTTTCATTACTATTGAGCCTTAGGTGTTGATGAAGGATGTTATAAGGATTGGAGCCTTGATGTCCTTGTTGCACGTAAGGTTAGTTTTTATCTCAGGATGTGTAATGACAATGGTGGTTGTTCCATTTGTCTTTCATGAATAGTGTGTTTCATGCATCTGCTCAGAATTGATGCCTTGCTATTTTGGTAGATTCTGGGTCTTGAGAAGCTTCCAAGGTTTCCACATTCCATGATTCTAGAAGGTGGCAGCATCCATGTAGATGGGGAAGGTATATGTTACTTAAGGAGTGAAACCATTTAAATGGTCTTTAATTTGACAACACAAACACTTTTTCTTTTTGGTGGAAAAAAAATGATTTTGGGAGGGTTTTTTTTGGGGGGGGGGGGGGGGTTGATTATGTAGGCTTGATGAGTTGCTGCTGTGGCAGATTAGTATGGAAGACATACATTTCACTCATAGGCTAAGATTAATTACATATTCTGAACAAGAATTCACTTCTTGTTATTCACATTTTTCACATTGTATATCTTATTTCCACTTTTGCTACTGGAATTCATCATGGGATGAGTTCACAATCATCATATTTTGATTTTTCTATTTGCTGTTATTAGGAACCTGCCTCACCACTGAGGAATGCCTTCTGAATAATAACAGAAATCCTCACATGACAAAAGAACAAATAGAAGATAATCTGAAGAAATACCTTGGAGTTCGGAAGATTATCTGGCTGCCACGGGGACTGTATGGTACCTTCTTTGCCTCCCTGTGCCATGTGATGTAGTTTGCATTCTTTTCTAACACTAAGCAAACTTTTTGTGCTTTACCAGATGGATTGTCTATGTGATCCAAGTGAATGAGTGCTATTTAGTAACATTGGTGCTGTCATGCTTAACTTTTAGTCATAGTTGACGTTTGTTGCCGAGATCTTACAATTACTTCAGTATCTTAAGCAAGACTCTAATTGGGCTATTTATGTAAAAATTCATCAACTATTTGATAAGCGGATAGACTTACAAGTTGCAAGCACTGCGTATCATGAACATGTCGAGTAGTTGTGTGAGAAGATAGATTACGGGATACTAGACATATAAAAGAAAGGACTTATTCTGGCATGGGTTTTATCAACTGCAGATCATCTGGTGTTTCTGTTGCTCATGATATTCGGATTTTCACTCGTGGAAATGTGCTTCTAGCCCTTGCGTTTTTACTTATTAAGCCCGAGATGTTGAGAAAGTGAAGAAATGAGGAGGTACTGATGGACAGCAAGCACAAAAATCCGAACAAACTTTAAGGAAAAGCAAAGAAGAGATTCTTGAATGCTAAAGCTAAACTTTACCAACTTGAGCCACTATGGTTTTATAGTCTGCAAAACAGTGAGTTCGAATCTACCCCTTATGCCTAGAAGGTGATTCCAGGGCACTGAGTATTGTATAAAGTCTCGAGAACAAGATGTTCTGAAGTGGAGCAATTGGAGTGTACACTTGTAGCTTCCCACATGCAATAGATAAAATATCCTTGTGGTAGCCGAGGATTTCTTAATACCACCAACAAACTGGCAACAGGCCAACAGCTTTGGTGGCCTCGGTACTCACCATCACTGTCCAGAAGAACCTATCAAAGTGGAAGTGAGAACTCCTATCATAGCCTTTTTGATGATCCCATTAGACCGAAAGGGAAGGACTTATATTTTACTACTATTCTACATCAGAGTGGCTGACCATTGAAACCTGTGTTTTGCAAGAGGTTACCCTTGGTCAGTCCAAAGAATAGGTTCTTTTTCTTTCTGTTTTTTTTTTTTTTTGGGGGGGGGGTGTTGGGGGAATCTTCTTTTCAGGATGAGCTACTTCATTGGTACACTGAGAATTTGAGTTGCCTAGTTATGATGGTTAGCCTAGGATAGACATGGAAATTTCCTTTCAAAGATGAGGAACTATTAGTGCACATTTATCGTGCTCACTTGAGTTCTCACCCGTGAACAGATTTTACGTCTCTTTTTGATTTTGTGGAAGGAGCATTATGTGATAGACTGGACTTGCTGCTTTTATATTTCCAGGCTAGAAAAATTGCTCTGGTTGTTTCAGTGGCACGACGTTGGGACGCATTCCTAGTCATTCTTGGGTGAACTTATCTCTCTTTTCTTTTGACAGAGAGTCCATGCATATGTACAGGATAATATCAATGGGTAAAAAGTAAAACGATGCCATGACTGAATCTGAGCAACTAGAGGAGTGGCACACTAGCATCATTTAACATAAACTTGGGATCATAGAAAACATTAAGCAAGCCCTACTAAAACCCTTAAGTGGACCAATAGTTCTTATCTTGTGAAACACCTCTTCGTCTAAGTTCGAACACTGAGGAGGCAACCTCATGCTTTCCATGTGCCCTTCCGATCACACCATACTGTGGTTCTTGACAATACACCTGGAGGAGCCTTGTCTTTGTGGTCACAGCCTAATTAAATATATGCCTTTCTAATGAAGCTGTAATGACCTTTTCTTATAGTATGTTAGATGCTGTCTATGCCTTTTCTTTCGATTATATAATCCGTATCTTGGTGTCTATGACTGACATGAGCACTCTTTATTTGGTTCTGGGTATTGTCTGTGGAAGTTGTCACATCTCAAAGAACAGCAATGTAGCTTGTTATTGCTGAGGTATAATACTTACAAATGTCCACAGGTGATGATGATACCAATGGTCACATAGATAATATTTGCTGCTTTGCAAGACCTGGAGTAGTGATTTTAGCATGGACAGATGATGAATCGGATCCTCAATACGAACGATCTGTCGAAGCCTTCTCTGTTCTCTCTAATGCTACTGATGCCAATGGTAGGAAACTAAAAGTAATCAAACTTCATGTTCCTGGGCCCTTGTATATGACTGAGGAGGAAGCTGCCGGTGTCATCCAGGTTTGTGTAGCAGTTCCTTTATATACACCTGCAGTCTTCTTGGCATTTTGATCAGCCTTTGAATATACTTAAGCTCATATTATGCTTTGGCGTTATGCTTTAGTTTCCAATAGAACAAGTAGCAAATAGTGGAGAACATATTGAACTAAATCTTAACGTTGACAAACATGTTGAACACAAGTCATTTTTACTAAATATAGATGTCAACGGCATTTTGTGGTTAATAATAGCGTAAAGTCATAATTTTCTGTTTCTATTTGGTTCCTAAATCACATAATGATTCTTGTGCTTGCATATTATCTATTTCCCTTAATGTCCTGTTGTAGGCAATGAAAGCTAATCCCCTTCTGTTAGGATTTGGTGCTGCATCCAATGACAAAGTCTATTACTTTATTATCTTGCCTTTTGAGTATAGAAATGGTTTTATCCTGTGGAATTAATTCAGTGACGCTGTGACCGTTAATTGTCTCTTGTTGTATCATGGATTCGAAGTTTCGAACCCAAAGGACGTCATTGTTGTTTACTATAAATTATTTCTATTACCTTACTCCACTAAGGTCTTATCCATTTTGTTCATCTAAATCTAGCATTTAAAATAAATAAATAAATAAATCCATACCCCAGAGTGGAGATGATGAAGCTCAATCTAGTACAGTGGAAAACGAATGCAAGGAGTCCTCGTGTAAATCTGTATGCTTTTAATCATATTGTGTCACCTTGGAAATCTTGACTTGAATGTATGTAAATTTTACACGCATGTCTGCTACACTAGGATGGGGAGGCAAAACCAAGATATCCTGGTACTAGACTCGCTGCTTCTTATGTGAACTTCTACATTGCCAATGGAGGCATTATAACTCCTCAATTTGGAGATGAAAAGTGGGATAAGGAAGCTGCTCATGTTTTATCAGAAGTCTTTCCAGATTATGAGGTAAGATATCTGGTTAAACGTATGTTATCTGCATCATCTATGCAACTTTGTTTTTCGAATTTATTTGCTAATTTTCTCCTCTTTTCTTCTAACTGCCTTCACCCTCAATGACTTTCATGTTCTTGACTTACAACTGATTCTGTTCATCTTGATGTGACCGGCACTTGTTGCTTTACTTTACTTGTCTCATTCACATTGTCTACTTGTGTGGTGTCGACACATCTCAAGTCTTAAATGTAGTGTGCTGCAAATATATGCATTTTGTCCTCCAAATTACTGGATACATAGAAATGATCCCCCCAAATGGGAGAAGTTACTGTGTGCTTGCCAAGTGAAAAGAGGACTATCATCTCCCAATCTTTACTCTGGAACATCTACAAAGTCATAATGGCCCAAGGCCTTACTGAATGGCCCAAAACCTTAATGAAGTTAAAAATGTGTTATTTCAAGGAAGATTAGTATATCCTAATTGCTAAGGAAGACTTTTGCTCGTTCTGTATTTTTGGATGAGAAATGCTTTTGTTGTTCTTTGGTTGAAGTTGTTGGTAGTCCTTCTGTAGACTGCAGGCATTATATTTCAGGATTCATGCTTTACATCCAGCCCTTTCGATATCTCAGTGAATATACTTTTCCTTTTTTTTGTTTGGGGGGGGGGGGGGGGGGGGGGGGAGCACCTGATTGACCGATTCTATAAACAGTTTGTCTTGGATGGGAATTTTGAAAAAATCAGCAAAAGCAGCTGCTGAGTTGACTTTTTCTTTTTGTTTTTTTGGGGGGGGGGGGGGCGCCTACAAGAGATGAATCAATGTTGCTACGGAGTTGTATGAATAATACCAAAGGTCAGTTTTATGTTTGCTTGGTGAAATGTGAGTTGAAGTTTTTGGTTATTTTAGTACAAGGATTAGGAAGAATAATCTGAGGTATTTTTTACCAATGTCTAATTAAGATGATTAACCAAAGTACTTACAGTTTCTATTAGTTATGTGCTATTATGGACATTTCAAAACCAAAAACTTAGAAGTTATAGATTCCTGTGCTTGGGACTTGGTTGTGTCTTGTGGATCCAAACACTGACTTCAGTGTGTATATTTTCAGTTTACACCATTGTTCAGCCGTAAAAGTTAGAATCGCACCACCTTTTGACACTTAGAACTTTACGTGCATTGTTAATTGGATAAGTTACAAGTGTTAGACTTGTGGAAAGTGTCCGTCACATGGACGTAAGGCTCTTTCTTAGTGCTATTCCTTTAAAAAAAAAGAAAGAAAAGAAAACAAATTATACTTGATGACTATTCCCAAGTTTTACACTCATTCAAGTGTGCCAGTGCTGTATGATATAATTGAGGCCAGATAGATAAAATAATTCAGGTAATTTAGCGCATCTACATACCTGGTTATTTTAATGTCACCTTGGCACACCTGCATCGATGAGGGTGTGGTCCATACTCGACATGGCCTACATTTGGCTGATGTTCCTTTTTGCTCATTTATTACATTCCTGTTTGACAATGTGCATAAATCAATGGACTGAGATGTCCCCCCCCCCCAACACATACTATTAAATGGTCATATAAATTGAGTTTTAAACAAACGAGTTACATATATAAGTTTAAATGAGATTTCAAGTCAAAACTAATTGGTGATGGATGAAGTGATTTACAAACTTATATACACGCTCAAACCCTTTAATTTTATCAATGTGTGACAGATTTCACTTCCACACTCCAACACGTCTCCTCACTTGTGGGATACGAACAATGTCTAACACGTGTCCATAATTTTTAATCAAATGGGAACGGTTGCAATTCAAGATTTAGCAATCTATTTTGATATCATGTTAAATTTTATAGAAATTGGGCCATAAGCAAAAGAGTCATGCATGTAAGCTCAAATAAGATTTCAATCCAAAATCAATTATTAATTTTATCAATGTGGAATAAAGTCCATTTTCACACTCCACCACACCCCCCGCCCCTTCCTAGTCAAGCAAGCGACCTTAAATAGGAATTAGTCCGGGCAAGCAAGGCTGTTTGGATAGCTTTGAGTTAGGTCAATTTCAATCCGAATTAGAATGGGATTAGTTGACATTTGAGGTGGGTTGAGTCATGCTAGGTTTGGTTGACATTCGGGTATTGTTATCTTTTAGGTCTATTTTTACAGGCAGGTAGATATCAGGTTGGTTTAATGTCAAATCAAACCCATTCTAATTTAGGTTATTGAACCTTATTTGGATTGTCATAACTCATGCGTGGTTTTGTGATGGCCATACCCATTGGGGTCATGTTGAGTATCAATGGATACGACATGTGAGGTTAGATCAACTTTTGGCTCGGTTCATTTTGAGACAGATTATTTCATGTTCAGATTGGATTTTTTAGGTGCAATACGCTCCTTTTTAGATCTTTCAGAACAGGTTAAGTACGTGCCAATTTCCTTGGTCTACAAGGAATGTTATGCAGTTCAAGACTTACCCTGAATCCTTTCTGATATGATCTGTTTGTGTTGCAGCTAGTTAGGATTGAAGGTGCGAGAGAGATTGTATTGGGAGGTGGAAATATTCATTGCATCACCCAGCAACAGCCTGCTGTGTAAAGTTAACCTGAAAGAAGAATGTCACAAGCAGATGCAGTTTGTGCGTCGTGCTTTATAAGGAGGCGAAAAAGTTACTGAATTTCAAGACTTGATGAGTTGTTGTGGCCAATTGTGTTTCCTTTGTGGGTTTTTAGGAATCGACCTCTTTGCTAGTAGGAATACTTACAAGGTTAAATTGTTTGCATTTGGATCGTCTTAGATCCTACAAAAGTGGGATCCACGCTAGGAGTAGTTGTGCAAATTGGGTCAATAATGTTGTTATGTTACAAGTTTAGTCAATTTTTGTTATGAATTGATTGAAAAAGGGAAGGCTTGAAACTATTGGTTAAATGAGCTGTTTTTTGCCTTTTTTACGAGATTCATTAAAATTAGTTGTGATTGGCGAAATTGCTTGATGTTTGATTGTGTTGGAGATTAGTGGCATAAAATCAAGCCAACGCCTAAAGGGTTTGATAATGGTTGTAATCAGCTGGTGTAAATTTTGGTTACCTACTACTTATGTGTTCTGTTTAAAGGTTATAAATCTTTATTTAGAAATTTGATGTTTAAACTTCAAAGTCAATTCAAAATTAAGGGACATTTATTAGTTGTTCACTTTAAAGTGAAGAGAATTCTTGCACTCTTTTGGTATTACTAAGTGTCATGGGTTGATAATTTCACTCAAACTTGAGCTCGTGCGGTGTTAGGCGCTAGCAAATTCACTTCGGACCCTTCCTTACTTTGGTAGTAAGCCTTAAGTGATGCTAACTTAGACTTGAGAAGTTAAGTAAGCGCACACACTCTCAAGAGAGTATGGAGAGTTTGAGTGAATGCTTTGTGTTGCACTTTGGAATGCTTTCAATGACTTGGTTATGGATGATTCCGTTGGAGGTTTATATACACATCTACCTTCTCAGTGAATGGTGGAGATTTATTTGATAATACGGTTATTATTACACTTTCAGAATATTCTATATAAACATCTAGGATTCTATACAAGTGTGGAATCCTCTAGCACATAGGCTAGAGAAATCTAGAGAAATTCATGGCATTCTTGAAGATTATAGAGTGGTTCGTGACATCCTCTCCCACCTCATCCGGCGACATCCTCATTGCCTTCTTGTCCTCAAATGCTTGTATGTGCTCTTTGATTGCCACAAGTATTGGATGGGCTCTCAGCTACCCTCATTTCTAGGTTGTCTCTTCCACTTGACAAGGAGTTCGTGTGTCGGTGGTTGGTTAGGGTGTCGCACCACTAGATTCGGTGCGCTTTCTAGTAACTGGAAATCAATCAATTTGCTTGGAATTGTTGCCGACTAGGGGCGAGGCTATGTACATTTGAATTTTGTAAATTCTGCATCCGCTGAATATATATGAGCGGTGTCTTTGGTCGGTTAAATCCTAATCATGGCTTGAAGTTTGTCTCTTGTGTAACCAGAGCTCAGTGGTACCCATGAAGGAGCAAGATGAGCAAGATGTGGATGTTCTTCAAGAGTCAGCAAACAGGGTCCTCAACGGCACCTGCTAGATATAACTCCTTCAAAAGATGATGATGAAGATGAGCCCAACACAACCGACTTGGGTGATTCCTCCCATGACTAGTTACGTTCATATCATATTTGTTGTTGGTCTTTTATGTTTGTGTTACAATGTTTTTTAATTGTGCATGTTGAAACTATGTATGTACTTTTAAAAAAATTCTAATGCGACTGTACTTTAATTTAAGATTCTTTACGTAAATTATTTTACTTAATTTGTTTGTTGATGTGCTTCGACATTGTAGAAATTCTAATGCGATTGTGCTTTAATTTTTTGACGGACATTACTTCCGTCAAAATTTCCGTCAAAAAGTCACTTTTTTCCGTCAAAAAGCCCGTCAAAAAATAGTCCTCCATCTTGTAGTCTACTTGATAGTGTTGAAAACATTACAATTATTTCATATTCATTGGTCGTAGACATATATATACATATAGACACACAAAAAAGCTAAATAAAATTAGCAAAAAATGAATAAACGAAAAATAATGCATGAAATTGAAATAATACACAATATTAAGAATCAAATAAAGTACAATTTATCAACCTTCAGTTTCTAGTAGCTTACAATAATTAATTCATCTTGATCTGCCACTCACAATTACCCAATCTAATTATTATATAATCATTTATATTTTTTTCATTTTTAATAAAACTACTATATATCCCATGCTTCACATGGGTATGTATTGAAATTTCATAATCTTATCATTTTTCTTTGAAAAGTTTGTGGTCCTATCATTAATTCTGATTAGAAACACTGATATGTTTAGTTGACTGGTATTGAAAAATATCTATATAAATTATTGTATTATTGACATCTTTCTTGGATTGTCAACTATGTTTTGAGTTGGAAATTGTTTTTAGCATGATAAAAGAACAATTCTTATATTGGATGGTTTTAGGGGAAAAAACAAAAAAGGGGAAAAAGGGTGAAGAGGTTAGTAACCAACAATGTAGATATATAATAATTATATATATAACTTTGAAGCATATAAATATATTTATCATATAATAAGGAATTCGATTTTGTCGTCGAAGGATTGCATGTAATTTAATATGCTTAATAATGTATCAATTTGTATTTAGTTGTTAAAAAGATATAGGATCATTTTGAAGATATCAAAAGTTTGGGTCTCAATCCTAAATATTACGCTCTAGTAAGCACTCCTTATGGATATATTTATAAAATAAATATCAAAATCAAAAATAAGTGCCCAATGATACTATTGTATTTGTAAAATAAACATTGATATTTAAATGTCCTTTTACTGAAGAAGAAAAATAAAAGATATAAGGAACATCAAATGATGTATGATAAATGCATTTATATAGTTCAAAGTTACATATGCAATCATTAAATATGTGTACCGTTTGACACTAATCTATTCACATTTTTTCCCTCTTTTTTTAGTTAAAAAAAAATCCAATGTAAATTTTGTTCTTGTGATTCTTTATACTTCATCTTTGGAAGGAAAACATATTTTTTTATTCTTGGCATATGTTCAATGTCATTTGGCCCAAAGGGTTGGGGATGTCCCTTCAAATTTGGATAAATTATAGGTGTCTCCGTTATCATAATTAAAATTATATTTTACATTTATAATATTCTTCTATTTTAAATTCGTAATTGTTAAACTAATTAAATAAAGAAACAATCATTTAATATTGATACTTGAATGTGAGTAATGAAATTGATGATGGTTAAATTAATTGAATAACAAAATAATCATGAAGAACCAATAGAAACTTGAAACTTGTCCAAACACCATCAACCCATTGTGCCGTGGTTGGTCATGCTAGTTCGGGAATAGGAGCCTTCACTGTAGTCAAGCAGGGAGTCACGTTGAAGAGGTGTGGCTGGCCCATGGATGCAAGCAAATCTTGGTTGAAGGGGAATCGTCCCGTGTAATCTCAAAGTTGTAGTCAAACTTCAAACTAGATATGTCACTAGATCTTATTTTAAATAATGTTTGGAACTTAAGTACTTACTTTCATTTTTGTTGTTTCACATATTATGAGAGCTCTCTCAGCCCTACTCTCCTACCTATAGAGAGTAGATTGAGGATGTCCCATATAAACACTAGATCTATTGACTAGAAACAAGGTGAGTAGTCTAATAAACAGAAAACTAAGGCCATGTTATACAAGTCCTAGTTGCATTTTCACTTTTCTTTTTGTAGTATGACAATTATCTTCACATTTTAACTAAAAAGCCGGAAAAAAAAAACAATTGTAAAACTAGATTTGTAATTGGGGTGTGATTCAAAGAACTAGATGAGTAACTGGGGATTGGGGAATCAAGATCTACTGAGTAATGATTGCATATTACAACAAACTGAACGGTAATAAATTTTATTTTATTTGATTCTTAATTTATGTAATTTCAATTTTCATGCATTATTTTAATTTGTCTTTTTGTTCATTTTATTTAATTTGATATTAAAAATACACTAGTATTAAATCCATGCTTTGTATGAATTGGTATAGTTTTCTACTTGAACAAATCTCTATGTGATAAACACACACACACACACACACACACAAAGATATATATATATATATATATATATATATATATATATATATATATATA
>JACYFF010010365.1:13500506-13511956 GCA_017589665.1 Selenicereus undatus
TATATATATATATATATATATATATATATATATATATATATATATATGTAATTATTGGGTAAAAATCTTGTTCTCATCCTCCAAAATAAATTAATATTTTGATAAATATAGTCTAGAAGCCCAATTTTAATTTTAGTTAATAATCCAATTATATAAAGTTAAAACCTTGCTGCTATTCACTATAATTCACAAAAAACATAATCTTACTTGTACTTATTTGTAACTAATTATTTAAAATGTTTAACGAGTCCATTTATAGTTTAATTGTAAGGTTACCAATCTCTTTGATTTACATACTACTTACATCCATTCTAATTATTCTTGAATTACTATATATTTACTATATGAGATTGCTTATGTTATCGACTATTAATCTAAGTTGAATAATTGACTAAAAAAAATTAAAATATCCATCAATTAGAAAAGTTTCCTACAAAAATTAATTCATGCATAATAAGTTAAAAGAAGAAGCCTTAGTTAC
Organism: Selenicereus undatus; assembly: GCA_017589665.1. Classification (NCBI taxonomy): domain Eukaryota; kingdom Viridiplantae; phylum Streptophyta; class Magnoliopsida; order Caryophyllales; family Cactaceae; genus Selenicereus; species Selenicereus undatus. The sequence goes on from JACYFF010010365.1 coordinate 13,500,988, forward strand.
AAATGTCCATTAGTCACAAAAGTTTGATTAAAAAAAGTAAAATATCATCAATTAATATTGTCAAAATATTAAGGAGAATTAATAGTCATTTTACACATCTTAATTAATATTAAGATTATAACTAAAACTGAATCCTTTTCTTTGGCGAACTAAAATATTTGTAAACATGTATTGTGAACCACAATAGGCTATTTTTAATCCTGTTTTTTCAAAATGGTATTTATATTCTCTTGACCCATGATTTTATCATTTTTGTTATTATAATATTCGGATGATGAATATAGGACTTGTACAAGGTTCTACGAAGATACTAAGTCTTATGAAAAAAAATAAAACAAAACTGAAGCTGTCGTTTTAATAATTTTTTCAATACTTCAACAACCATCTAATTATTTTTTATTCCAGATAAGAGTCCGAAATTGATAAATTGGCCAACACTCAAAACATAGTAAAAGTATATAAAATCCCTTGGAAAAACAATAAAAGTATAAATACTAAAATTAAAATTTCTTATGAAAAGATTCTTCCACAAATTATGAAAAATAATTTCTAGATACCATCACCGGCTTGCCTTATTACTCTTAGACCATATCTTCATTGTCTTTCTTTTTATGTAGGGAAAAAAAATTAATTAAAAATTTATAAAAGTCAACATAATGGAACTAATCCATGTATAAAAGGTTGAAAGAAGAAGCCCCAATAACAAATATTGATCAGTTACAAAAGTTTGATAAAAAAAAAATTAAAATATCATTAATCAATATTGTTGAAACACTAAGGAGAATCAAAGAGTACTTAATAGTTATTTGACACATTCTTGGATACTAAGATTAAGAGTAAAACTTACATTATCAAATTATGATAAAATAATTTATTTAAATCCTAATTTTTTAAAATGATATTTGTAATATTCTTGGCCCATGATTTTATCATTTCTATATTTATAATATTAAGATTATGAATATAAAATTTCTATAGGTTCTAAGAAGATACCAATTCTTATAGGAGGAAAAAAGCGAGAGAAAGAGAAAACACGAAACAGACAACTTGGCCTGTAATTTTAATAGCTTCCTCGATATAAAATTAAACTTAGAGTTGAATGCATGAATTAATTTGATCTAGTTACTCATGCTAATACATCTCAATTGAAGTCTTAACCAATATTTTAAAAAAGAACAAAGAAAGCAATACTTATATTCAATGAGTGATTGCCAAGTGTCTAAACAGTGTGTGATTACTTAATTTTAAGTATAGTTAGATAGATAAATTACTTAATTTTAGTTATAGATAGATAGAAATATAGATAGATAGATGGATATGTCTATGAGAAATAAATATGAATTTTTTTTGTATTTATAGTGTTTCTAATAGTATTTGCAAGAACATCAAGTGAAAACAACATTATTAGGGAAGTGATTGAAGAACAAGAAGCCATGATGTTGTTAATTGGAGGATATGCCTCGATGATAGAATCATTCATTAATTATCCTGAAATCAAAGGTGACATTAGAGTTTGTATAGAAGAGTACTTATGAATCTTGTAGCCCAAAATTTCAATGTTGTGAAGGCTTGACATGTGGTTTTGTTTCTGATGACAACAAATTCAGTATTATTTGTGTGGAAGTTAATACTCCGTCCGTCCCATAATTGTTGTCGTTCTTTATTTTTATAGAAGTCTCAAAATAAAGTCTATTTTTTATTATCATTAATAATAAAATTTCTCCTCTCTCTTAAAATAATAGAGAACACAATATTAAATGGTGTTTCCTTGAGAACTTACATTATCTAAACTGGGGGTGAGCAAAAAACTTGGGTACCCGGTTCCAAACCCTGAACTAGTTTGGACCCGATGGGTACGGACACGAACCCGAACCCGGTTAGACTGGTTCTGCAATTGGTTCCAAAATTTATGATCCAGTTAAAACTGGGTCTAGTACTGGGTCCTGAAATTTTGGAATCAGAATCGGACCTAGTTATAGGCACAAAAAATTTGATAATAAGTGTCACGTTATAAAGTAAATATAAATTTTCAGATTAGCTCATTTAATTAATTTAATTTGTTTAATTAAATTAAGTTAAACCGACTATCAAGTCATGACCCAAATAGCTTCCAAGTTAAAAATCAACATGAATGTCAAGTTAACGGCTTAGTCAACAGTCCAATTTTTTTAGAAGAGGAGAACAAGCACAATCAAAACTCATGTCGTTTATTCTTCAAAGGAATCAAACTCTTATTAATTGAAATTAAGTCTCTTAGGCTATATCTCAATATCTAATTCATTCAAATTTATTCAAATGAGTCAAATGCGTCAACTTAATCGAGATTCAAGCCAATCGGTCATCTTTCAAATATAAATTGGAGATCGAATCATAGGACTTTTATTTATGTACTTATAACAAATACACAGAGATTATACACATATCTTTTGAAATCAAAACAAAATGAAATTGTTCCATATTTCTTGTCTTTATTTTTTTTTAGACTCATAATTTGTGTTTATAAATTTTGACACGCTTCGTGGGACCATCTTTGTCTCTCATCTCTTTCTCAAAAAAAAAAGTCTTACACTCCTTTGAAGAAGATATGGCTCCAGAGAACGCTATCCCCCAATCTTCAAAGTGGAAGACTTTCGGATTTGCGTCTAAAGAATCCACAAATGCAAGTATTGCATCTAGCAATTGAAACATTGTAGTTAATGAGGAGCAAGACCAAAGTTGTTTTCTCCATCATCCTAAAGCAACAAGTCGTGACACCAGTTTTTCAGTCATGCAAAAATCAAAGCTTTGACTCCAATTTGCTTGCTGATAGAGCCAATTAAATTGCTTGTCTCCCTAGTTTTAAACTAAAATCTCTTGCCGTCTTCAATATAAGGAAGCCTCTACCCCATGAAGCAGATGAATTCCAAGCCTATACCAATCTTGTCTTTCAGCATTTCGATGAGGAGGATTGTAACTACGGTAGTGATTCTACATCGGCGTTTCGGAGGGATTCACTTTTCTCACAAGCTAAAGTCGAATCCTTTGACACCATTGTCATGCCAGTACTGGTGATAGAGACTGCCAACTTGGAGGAACAACTAGTAGATGTGAAGGTCACGCTGGATAGACTTTTAAAGAAAAGTACAAAAAAGATGTTCAAATCAAGCGTCAAACACAAGCAGATTGTTGAGTTGACAATGAAGTTAGGGAAGCACTCATCTAAAGTATCTAATAAAGGCTCAGGCGGAGAAGATTCTAACAAAGAATCCAATCACAACAAAGAATCTGACGATGAACACAAACCAAAGAATGATTCAACATTAAGCTCAATGTCAATTGAGTAAATTCAAAAATTGATAGTTGACGTGTTGAAGGCCCATCTGGGAGGAGATTCTCATGAAACTCACTTGTATAAGAAACCTTATATACAACGAGGATCGATGTGCTTCATATGCCTAATGGCTATCAACCACATAAATTTCAACAATTTGATGGCAAGGGGAACCCCAAGCAACATGTTATGCACTTCATCGAGACTTGTAACAATGTCGGCAAAGAAGGTGTCCTCTTGGTGAAATAATTCATGCAATCTCTTAAAGGTATTGCATTCGATTGGTAAACAGACCTTTCTGTGGGATCCATTGATAGTTAGGGACAAATGGAAAGTGAGTTCTAGAATTGCTTTTATAACATACATTGTGCAGTTAGCATGGCAGAATTGACCAACACTAGGCAACAAAATGATGAGGCGGTCATTGATTCCATTAATCGTTGGTGTGCTCTAGCTTTGAAGCGTAAAGATCACTTGTGCAAAACCTCTGCTGTTGAAATGTGCGCTCATGGGATGGATTGGGATATTGTATGCTTTGCAAATGAACAAGCCTAAGACATTCCAAGAATGAGCAACACGAGCTCATGATATGGAACTTAAAATTGCCTACTATGGAAGACAGCTAAATGATGATGAACTAATGGCATCACCAAGAAATAGAAACTTCATGCTCATAGAGTCTGAAAAGATGGAATATCCTTATTCTGAGCCTGATGCGTAAAAAATGCTTGACAAATTTCTTGAGGAAGGACTTATAGAACTTCCACAATCAAAGCATCCTGAAGAGTTGAAAGAACTAATGATCCCAAATACTGCAAGTATCACAGGATCATCAGCCACCCTATGGAGAGGTGCAGGGCATTCCAAAAACAAGTCGTGCAACTTGTAAAGGAATGAGAGATTACATTAGATCAATAAGACATTGAAGAATCTAATGCTTCACCTTTGAAGGTCATATTAACAATGTTTCAGCAGAAGGATCACCTAAAATTGGCATTTAGGGGGTACGCTTCCAAGTCATCATTGCAAATTCCCAAAGTCATAGAAGTAAAAGACCCTTAAGTCATAAAAATTTCAGACTTTCAAGCCATGTTCATAAGCATCTAAGCTTGTTAAGTGAAACTTGCATGTTGTATTAAAAAGGTTCTCAAGATGCCAAACCAAGGCTCTCAAGTCGTAAAAATCCTTAGACTTTCAAGTCAACCCTAATGCTGCAGAATTGCAAGTCATCATAGCTAAATGATTCCCAAGTCATGAAAAACATGATTCCTTAGTTATCAAAGTAAAGACTCTTAAGTTATTGAAGATCAGACTCCTAAGTCATTAAAACCAATGACAACTAAGTTTCCTAAGTTCAAGACTCTCAAGTTAGCGAAATCTTCTAAGTCATTAAAATCAAAGACAACTAAGCCTCCCAAGTTCAAGACTCTCAAGTCATCGAAATTAAAGACTCTCAAGTCATCGAAATTAAAGACTCTCAAGTCATCGAAGACACTGACTATCAAGTCATCAAAGCTAAAGATAACTAAGTCTCCCAAGTTCAATACTCTTAACTTATCAAAATTAAAGACTCACCAAAGTTAAAGACTCTTAAGCTTCACAGTTTAAGATGCCAAAGTCATCAAAGTAAAAGCTCCCAATTCATCAAAAGCAAGACACTCAAGTCAACTCCTGCATTGTTTAAGTTACACACTCTTGGAACTCCTTTAAATTGGGGGCACTGGTGAAATATACCTTTTTCTTTAAGTTGGTGATAATGGTGCTGGAGCCTTGTCTTTCAAGTCGTCCACCTCGTCCTTCGAGTCAACATCAATTGTATATAGGCCTTTTCCAAGTTGATAGCAATGGCGTCATAGCTTCCTCCTTCATGTTGACAATGCAAGCCTCCTCGTTCAAGTTGGTCGTAACAGCGCAATAGCCTCCTCTTTTATGTTGTCGATGAAGTTGGCAGCAATTACAACATATCCTCCTCCTTCCAGTTGGTAGTAGTGGCGACATAAGTCCCCTCTTTCTAATTGGGGGGATGACGAGAACATATTAGCCCTCTTTAAATTGGCAGTCTTTACCTTCAAATAATAGGGCGTCTTTATTTAAGTGGGTGGCAACAACAACGTGACTTCCATCTTCATAATAGGAAAAGTCACCCAAAGCGGACATGTGCGGGCAAGCCATCCAAGGGTCAGAAAAATAAGGAAAGTCATTGAAGGTGGACATATTCAAGGATAAGAAGAACTTTCTCATTGTTTGTGGCAAGTTATAGTTCTCATTGTTTGTGGCAAGTTATAGAGAAAATGCCCTTTAGTCCAAAGATTGAAGCATATGACATTTCAAATGACAAGCTTGCGATTTCATGCAATCGTACGACCGATAGGAAGTCCCGCACATTATATTAACTAGGGGAGTTGAATTTATTAGGTGAAAGTTCTAAACCTACTAGAATTAAAAACGCTCGCCAGTATGACATCCTAGTAAGCTCATAAAGACTGAAGGACCCAATGTTGCAAAAAATTAGATTGTTTGACAACTCTTATTAGGCACGTCCAATTTAAGCTAGGCAAATTGACTTGGGCATTGCAAAAAGGCAAGTTGCAAACATGTTGCACCTTTCGATCAAGATTCGAGACCCAACTGCATCAAGCACTCCAAAGTCGTTTAATGCAATCAGCTCTCGAGAGAGTAATCTGCATCAAGTCAACGACCTAGTCAACTGTCCAATTTCTCTGGTGGAGGACAACAAACACAATCAAATCCTCGTGTCGTTGATTCTTCAAAGGAATCAAACTCTTCTTGATTGAAATTAAGCCTCTTAGACCCTCTCTCAAGATCAAATTTATTTAAATTCATTTAAAGGAATCAAATTAGTCAACTTAATCGAGATTCAAGCTAATCGACCCTCTTCCAAATACAAATTGGAGATTGAATAAGAGAACTTTTATTTGTTTACCTGTAACAATGCACAAAAATTGTACCCATATCTTGCTAAATCAAAACAAAATCAAATTATTCCCTATTTTTTGTCTTTATTTATTTTAGAATTGAAATTTATGTTTACAATAATATCCGATACCGGGCCAAAATTTGAAGAATTTGAGGAAAAAATATAAAAAGTAAGCCCTTTTTTTCTCCAAGTGATATATCTTCTGTGCCCACACCCAACTCCAACTACCCCAGTTTAACCTCCTTTTTTTTGGCTTTCAATTTATCCTGACTTACTCTTTATGCATCTCGACCGTCACAAATTTCTACTTCAAACTTTGGTTTTTTTCATCATGAGTCTTGTTGCTTACTAATTAGGTATTTGTTTTTATATTATTTTGACAGTCTCTCTCTCTCTCTCTCTCTCTGTATTTCAAGTGAATTAAAATAATTTTTAGGTTTCTCGTTTGTTTTGTAATCTTGATTTGCAGGTTTATCATTAACATTGTTTTCAATTCTCAAAGTTTATTTTAGAGTACGGGAATCTTCTTTACTACTTACTGCGTATTTAATTTCGTCTTATAATTTGGTTCTTATGAATTTGGCTCCAGATATGGATTCTCGACTTTATAAATTCCTCTATCTCGCTATTTTCTTAGGGAAAATTAGAAAAAAAAGGAATTTGACTTAGAAACCGGTACCCTGTCCCAGGGGTTCGGTACCAAGTCCAAAAAATTTTGGACCCAATTAACCGGTTCCAAGACCGTTGCAAATTATAGGATCTAGTTCTTAAAAATTTAACCAGATATCTATTCCCGCTTATCCCTAATCTAAACAGGACAAAATTTGTGAGATGGAGGGAGTAGGTAATATTTCATTGCCAAAATGTTTTTTTTTTTTGATAGGAATTGCCAAAAGATTTCCTTGTTGCAAAAGGCTAAAATGCAAATCCACTTTGTCTAGGTGACGATTCAAGTAGTTATAAGGGTTACGTTACTTGAGGTTAAGGTTGTTGTAATTGAGGTTCACAATAGCTATAAATAGGCCCTCAATAAATTTATTGAATAAATTTTCAACTTTTATGTTAAAAAACACTCCAATTTTAGCCAGCTAATTAGCAATGGATGATTAAATGTCGTTAATTTTTTTCCAATAGAATTACTTACCCTCGGAGTTTCCATTGAAAAATTCTTTGGTAATCATAATGAACTGATATAAGCCATTGATCTAATAACAATAAATCTAGATTGTTCACAACTTTTACTATCAACCTGTTTGATAGGATAATTACAAGACAACGCGTTTTTTCTCCCTCCAATTTGACGCCTATGTATACTCTTGATGTAGATGCCTCCATGAATACTTCCCAGTTTTTTTGGGCTAGAAGATAATCGATAATTGATCCTATTTTCGTAGCTTTGGTGGTTGTTTTCTGTTATTTTGAGTTTCACTAAGGCATTTCATCGAGCAAGTTGCTGACATTCTTTCTAGCGGCTTATCTAAAATTGATCATCTAATATTTAGAAGCATCTTTTATGCACAATGCTAATGGCGTACACTTGAAAGTGAACAACGCACTTTGCAAGGCATAAAGAGAAGTATAGGGTAATATATAGGGTAATTAAATAAAATGAATAATTAATCAATTGAGGTTAGTTGGAAGGAAAACCTGTTACAGGGGAAACCATAAATCCAACAACGGCAAGTTTGAAGCAACCTTGATCATGTTTTTCACCAGGTATTCAACCAAAAATACTCATGAATTCAAGAAATTTAGATGTTGATCTTGGGCATAGAAATTCATCCAATGGACTCCTATTTATACTGGGGAGGTATGCAAGTTTTGTTGGTTCAGTTTACACCTCAAATAGAAATACACCATATGCATTAATTTTTTATTCCTTTTTTTTGCATTGCCTTTTTCTGTATTATTTGTTCACGCAGAGCATTAGCAGCTAAAGGAATGCAAGTCATCTGTAGGGACTTCTATGCCATGTGTCCCAAAATTATTTGCTGCCACAAAAATTACCTTGTGGGAAGGAACAGTTAGGCGTTTCCATCCATGTTGCAATTTTTTTGTCTGCTTGTGTTGCAATATTTTTGTGCTTTTATTTTTTTTCTCTTTTTTACTTAAAATATTATTTATATGGTAAAAAAAAGGGTTGTGTGTTATGGGGTGAGTCCATAATAAATATTTTTATTGAAATGATTCAAATTGGAGTTCCATAAGTTAGAAAACTAATGAAATATAAGTTCCAAAAAATTAAAACTTTTACTGATGTGACAAGCGTGAGTTTCAAAAAAATGAAACTATGATCGGGAATGCTTTCAAAGAGACGTATCGGACTTGAATAATTTGACAAGACTTTCTTCACACCCCTATCTAGCATATGTGATGAAAATTAGTGTGAAATGACTTTCGAATGATCAAAATGAAAGAAAATTTATCTGCACTTGTATCACTGCCGTTTCATTAGTTGCCACACTCCTCATTTAATTTCTCCTTAATTTGCCGGCGGACTCATCCCAAATAGAATGAATTATAATAATTTTTCACAAGATGGAAGAATAAAAAATTGGAATTTTTATAGCATGAAGGCATAGTTAACTATCACTGCCTTTCATTAATTTGTATATTTTAGTCTAATTTTCAGTTGTTGGATTGCACTGTTTTTTATTATGTGTGCCCTGTTTTCTTCTTGTTTTAACAGTGTTGTTTAATCGAAATTTTTTGGTTCAAGAGCTCAGGAAGCCATTATTAAAAGTTTCGAATAGTTGAATATATAACAATTTTTTATTTTAATCTTGTGCTTTTGTTGAGATTTTGGCTACTAGACTGAATTAATTTGCATATTTTAATCTAATTTTCAGTTGTTAGATTGCACTATTTTTTATTGTGTGCGTCCTGTTTTCATCTTGCTTTAACGGGGTTGTTCTCCTTTCTTCTGAATTTTTTTTTTTTTTTTAAATTTTCTTTTCATCACAGCATCACTGGTCACTTGCCTAGTGTCAATCTTTTCCTAGTCACATTTCATCGCCTTTTTGACGTTTCCTTCCTTTTGTTCTGTGCGAGGTTAGAATTTATTTGCTTAGTTTATTTTGTTTTATATTATTTTTAGTTTTATTTTTGTCATTGTCAATTCACTTTTGTTTTTGATGCTAAGATTATGCGTATCTCTATTAGAGTCTTAAATTTGGTTGTCTATCGCTTTAGTAATGGATTTAATGCTAATCAGTAGACTAAAAAATTTTGAATATTTATTTATTAGTGTTGTTTAAATTAACACTTTACAATTCATCCATCTTGTTGGTTATTGGTGTTGTTTTTGTCTCCTTGTGGGCCCCTTGCTGCTTTTGATGTTGCCACTACTGTCCCTTGCATTTAGCAGATAAATTATTTTTTTGTCTCCTTTTGACCTCATATCCTGTACTCTTATCTCTCTCCTCCTCTAACTTCTTTCCTTTTTCTCATATGTCTCACTTTCTTTCCTCTCACCTTATTCCTTCCTAATTTATGAGATGAATGACCTTCTTCTCTCTCTCTTTCCTCAAATTTCAGATCCCCATTCTATCCCCCCTAACCCATATTAAGCATTAGCATTCATCCGAGAAAATAATCAAAGTACCCGATGAACTAAACAAAGAAAATCAAGCAAGCAAATGCAGAGGCCATTAGGGAGCGTCATGAATCGACTTGCCAACAATTGGAGGATCTGGGTGTGGTCAGTGTTGCACCTATATTTGACCTCATTTTAGCCCTTATTTGATCCATTTTTCTCATGGTTTTCATGGCGAATTTAGGTGAGTAAGGGTCAAATTCACCTCTTTCGATTCATATTGTGCTTATAGTGTGTTTTGCCTTACTTGTAGGAGAAATCCTCGGATTTTGATTAAAAAAGAAGGTTTTGGGAATGAATTCAAGTAAGAATAGAGGTCCGACGAAGCCTCGAGCGCCGAGGGAAGCAGAGCTGAAGCAAACAGTTGAGCCCATGACCATGCAGCAGGAGGCAAGATTGTGCCACCGTGCCACCTGGCACGACCGTGCATCGCCTCTCCTCATACGGTTGCCCAATTTTTCTATTTAAAGCCCCTTTGGGCATTTTGTTGGGGGTTCTCCCCGGCTCTCCTTTCGCGACTTTTTGTGAGTTCTTACCTTAGGTTTAGCTAATAAAAACTCCATTTGGAGGAATTAGATTAGGAAAATAAGAATTTATTTTAGTTGTTTGGATTCAAAGTTGCGGATTCCAAAGCTCATTCAATCAACATAAGTTTTCTCTTCTCTTTCTCTCTCTATTTTTGTATGTTATGTTCTTGTTTTGATTATGTTTGATTTTTAGTTTTTGTTGTTAATTCATGCTAATTAGTTTGTTAGATTTTGTCATTGCTTTAATTTCTTTTTTAGTTCATGTTTGTGTGTTTAGTTGTAATTAGGTTTAATTGTATTTGTGATGCTTTTTGGTAGTTTGTGTTGATGTGTATGGTGATTAGTCCCTTGATGGCTAATTGATCTTGTTTAGGCTTTTACCCACCTTGTTTATGCTTGAATTTTGAGTTTTCTTTTATGCCTGCCAAGTGTTCGATGAAATACTTGAAAGAGCTTTCATCCGTGCTTTGAGCCATTCGACTTATGCTGAGAGGTGAGGTTGATTGTCTAGTGCGGGTAGAGAGAATAGCTCAAATTCGGACATGAAAATAGTCTCGGTCATCAGCTAGGTCAAGGGTTGTTAATCTTATAGTTTAATT
>JACYFF010010365.1:13512356-13563435 GCA_017589665.1 Selenicereus undatus
CCATGTTTGAACTCTTCCTTTATTCAACATATCTTTTTCCAGTGCCAACTTGATTCATGGGGTGGTGTGTAGTTTACAACATATTATTAGTTACGTATACTTAGGGTATGTATGACGATCTTTTTATCGTGCACGGGAAACCTAGACATGTTGACCCGAGTTCCTTGCAAGGATAACATGGGTTAGCATGTTAGGACAACCTGGGTTATTCCTCCAAATATATAAGCTTTTGTTATCTAGGGGGCTAAAGTTAGCATTTAATATTTAGGATTAGTTTAACATTTAAGCTAAGCCCAAGACTCTTCGTTCACGTCTTAGACGCAAAGCCGTTTAACCCTAAACCATAAAGCTTATACTCTGAAACCTTAAATTATAATTATAAATAGCAAGGATTTGGACCCTAATTTACTATTTTAGGTAATCATACTTTCAAGATGTAACCCTAAACCCCAAACCCAAACCATAAACTATAAACATAGAACCGCAACACTGTGCCTTACCAATATACTCCAACCCTAAACCTTGAACCCTAATCTGTAAATTATGATCAAAGTTTTGAGACTCTAAGGTTTAGTTATTCTCAAACCTAAATCCTCGACCCTAAATGATAATCAAGGTTTAGGATTTAGGGTTAAATGTTCAAGTACCAACTTTTAAGGTTTATGGTTAAACATTAAGGGTTCAACATTGTATGATTTGGTGAGGCACAATTATGCTAATTGAGTGATATAGGTGGCAAAATTTGGAGGAACAACTGAGGTCATCCTAATGCACTAACCTAGATTATCCTTATGATATACTCGGGTTAACCATATACTCGAGTGATGGAAATGTTGTCTTAATGCACTAACCCAGATTATCCTTATTATGGTATAGTCGGGTTAACCATATGCTTGAATGACGGAAAATGTGGAAGTTGTACCCTAAATCCTAATGACCATTAAGTTTTGGACTATGAAGTCTTGTGTTTTGGGTCCAACTCCAAGGCTTAGGCATCAAAAACTAGGGCTCATGGTTGAGCTTTTATGTTCATGGCTAAATGCTAAACCCTATAGGCCTAAATCACAAAAGTTGAGCCCCAAACTCGTACACCTTAAACCTTGATACTTGAACCCGAAATCCTAAAGGTAAATTGTCATTTAGGGATTAGGGTTTAGATGTTGCCATTTATGAAGTTTGATGCTAGCCAAACCCCAAATTATTTGTTCCTTGAGCCTTAGGGTTTTGGGTTTAGCACTAAAGAGTAACTATGATTTATTTGAACTCTAAATCCTAACCCTACACCCTAAGGTTTATGGTTAAACATTTAGGATCAATAGGTCCAATTAGCACACTTTAAGGCTATGTAGAATTATTAATAAGTGTCACTTGAGTAGTCGTTTGCCTTCCAAAATATGAAACTCTGAAGCACTATGAAAACTAGCACACTTTAAGGCTATGTACAATTATTAATAAGTGTCACTTTAAGGCTATGTAGAATTATTGATAAGTGTCACTTTAGTAGTCATTTCCCTTCCAAAATATGAAACTCTTAAGTACTATGAAACATAGACCTTAAGCGGTAACCCTAAATCGCAAAAGCTTACCCATAAACATATATGTTATGCTAGGCTCCTTCTCAACTTATCATATGGTTAACCCGAGTTCACCGCAAGGATAACCTGGATTAGTATATTAGGACAATGTGGGCTATTCATCCAAATATGTAGCTAAAGTTAGCATTTAACGTTTAAGATAAGCCCAAAACTCTTGCTTTACGACTTAAATGCAAAACCCTTGAACCCTAAACCATAAAAATTATACTCTATAATCTTAAATCATAATTATAAAAGGCAAGTATTTGGGAACCCTAATTGACTATTTTAAGCAATCATACTTTCAAGACGTAACTCTAAACTCCAAATCCCAAACCATAAACCCCAAAAGTGGAACCCCAACACTATGCCTTACCAATATACCCCAACCCTAAACCCTGAACCCTAAACTCTAAATTACGATCAAAGTTTTTGGACTACAAGATTCAGTTATTGTCAAACCTGAATTCTATGCCCTAAATGATAATCAAGGTTTAGGGTTCAGGGTTAAACATTCAAGTATCAAGGATTAAGGTTTACGGTTGAACATTAAGGGTTCAGCATTGCATGATTTGGTGAGGTATGGTTATGCTAATTAAGTGAAATGGGTAGAAAAATTTGGAGGAATACCCTCGTGGTACACTTGGGTTAACTGTATGCTGGAGTGACGAAGTCTAGCATGACATATATGTTTTCAGGTTTAGGGTTTAGGTTCAACCTAAACACTAAGTCTCAAAATCTAAAACCTTTAACCCTAAATACTACCTGTTAAATTAAACCATAAGCCCTAAGTCATAGAAGTTAAATATTAAACCCTAAGTCATAAACCTTAAATATTTGACATACAAGCTAAACCTATTATCATATCCCTCAGTATATATTTTCATTAACCCATGTTTTTGTATCATATTCTTAGGTTAATATATATAAGTTTATATATATGTTAGATACTTTTAGTCATTGTAAATTCCAAACCTAAATTGTTTAGGGTTCATTTTTCCCAATTTATTCATACATACAAAAAATTCTTATTTATATGCAATTTTTTACTTATATTAATTTGTGTCATTTTCGTCTAAATATGTTACTTTAATTCAATTGCTATTATTCTCGTTTATATAAATATTCTAATGTACCTAATTTTTGTTAATTATCTTCTAATTAAATATATTCTAAAATACTTTCCTTTTAAAGTTAATTGTGAGTGACTTTTATAAACTATCTTCTAATTAAAGATTTTTTCAAATACTTGCCTTCTCAAATTACTTTTAAAGAGCTATCTTCTACTTAAAGATGTTTTTTGAATATTTGCCTTTTAAAAGTAATTTTGACTAATTATATTAAATTTTTATAAATTATCTTCTAATTAGATATATTCTCACATAACCTTTTCAATTTGACAAGATAATTTTTCTTGAGCAAAAAATTAATTGCGCACCCAACCTAACCTTTTCATCCCTATCTTCTTCTTCTTCTTCTTCTTCTTCTTCTTCTTCTTCTTCTTCTTCCTCCCCCTCCTCCCACCAAACCCCAAATTCAATTCACCATCCTCATTCTCATCTGGCACCGCCCAACCTAGAAAAGTTTTCAACCCTGACCTCCTACTTCAACCTCTCCCTTTGCCTTTTCTTCTCTCTCTTCACCTCCTTTTTGTCTCTATACTTCTCTATCTCACACTAGCACTTAAACGATGATGGACAAATCTTTTACAGCGTAACCGGCAATGCCAATGTCACCCACCACCATCATTGTTAATGTGAAAGCCAAATTAAGCTCTAACACCCCCTTCAACCTCCTCCCAAAATCTACACAAGAATCATCATTGTCATCTTAATTTTTCATAAGAAAAATGTAGATTTAGGTAGAATAAAGATGGGAGATGGGATTTTGAGGTTTTAAGGGAGATAAAATAACTATTTGAAGACAGAAGGACTTAAAGGTTCACATAAAGAAGGAGAAGAGAATTGGATGGGTATGAAGGAAAGAAGCAGAGGATTGAAAAAGGAGGATGTTCGAATGAGGAGGCGAGAGAGTCATGAAATTCGAGATGGAGAATTCATTATGAAAAAAAATTCAAAACTCTCTTTCTTTTTTTTCTCCTGCAGCCAATGAGGAGGAGGGTAGGGGTGTAATTATGCTAGGACTAGATATTGCCAACTCAAAAGTTAAGGATACACAAATAACACTTGGAAGCAAGAAAACGACTGAAAAGTGTTATTTTAATAAACACAATAAGTAAATTCCCCAAAAGTAAATTAGGCAAGGTTATACAGTTCTAATTAATTTTTGTTAATTGGTGCTAGACTGCTAGTGACTATTATCATTATTAATCCAATTTATTTTAAATAACATTTAGTTTACTTTAAGTTAGTTAATGAGTCTTAGTAGTTTTATTCTATTAATAATAGTTAGTAACAAAATGGTATAAATTGATTATCATCTTTGTGGGAACGACTCGTATTCGCTGGATCACACGACAAGTTGACACCTTGCACTTGCTGCTTACTTTTTTACATCAATATTAGTATTAAATCAAGTGTCATCATTTACCAAAAGTCTATTTTCCTTTTCCATTGTGTTTGTTTCGTGATATTTTTCGAAGTCCAAAGATATGCTAAGAGTCATAATTACATTAAGCTTCAAATCTAACTTTTGGGGTGTATTGGATGGAAACATTCCACTTTATAAGTTGGACATTAGTGTACCCGCCTTTGATTTCATTTATTTTTTGTTAAACCATTGGCAAGTGAAAGAACGTGGACTCAATAGAATGATCACGTGAATGGTTATTTTGTAAATGCGGAAGGTGAATCAATGTGATCGGTCCTTTTATGCATCCACCCTGGTTACCCTATTAAATGACCCTCAAAAACACAATAATCAATGCCACAAGGTCCACAAGTATCTAAACATAACCACGAATTCTACGTTGTTCAGTTTTTTTGGACCCTTCAATTTAAGTCAAATCAAGCATTCCTGCAAAGCATTCAGACGTTCACTTCCTCTGTCGTCCATGTTAGCAAAATGATCGTCCTTTTATCACCCTGTCAAACCCAAGTCCCGTTCACTTGATTGCAGTCCAAAAGAAATAAGTAGTATTGAGGTGCATATATTGAAGACCAACTTACAAAATGAGATTATTTTCATCCAATATCCTAAAGATGAGATTATAGGCATCCAATACCTCCCCCAAAAAAGTTCATTATCTCTTGAAAAATCATCAGGATCTGCATCTTTCTCCAATTGCTATACACACAAGTCAACAAGGATAATGGTGCTAGGTTGATGTGCTCTGTCTGAACCAGCATGGCAACGACTGCTTCATTTTTTTAACTAAGGCTGCATAATGCTTCATTTTTCTTGATTTCCACAATGTTTTACATAAAAAAGATTATCAAATTTTATTTTTAATTTGTTTTCTTAATTTTCATTTTTTTCTTAGTTTGCACTTATTTAATAAGATTGTATCTTCTTAGTCAAAGATCATAAAAATTAAAATAATTCAAGTATGTATGTATGCATGTACATATGTATACACACACCCGCGTGCATACGCCCACATATGCGTATACATATGTATATGCGTATTTTTCTATGTCCAATTACTAATAAACTTAGGTGATTGTACTATTTAATACTCTACAATGAAGAAACTAATATGCTTTCTCCTATGTGATGCACGAAACAATTTTGAGTTTTTGTCTATGGTAAATATATAAAAAAAATAAATAGATAATCTAATGATAAATGTATATAAAAAATAATAGATAATCTAATATTTTATGTGATGTATAGAAAATTTTTAGGCTCTCTTTTAATTAACAATTTTAAAGATTAAAGTAAAGTTATTAGATGTTATAAATTATGAGAGATTATTAAATTGGGATTCTTATGCATTAAAATATACTATAATTAATTGAGTAGAATATGCACACACATGTTATATATTAATGAATTTGGTGTGCAATTCCTTATATATTGTTAGAATTTGTAGTTCGGTAATAAAACATACCATAAATTATCACACATTTTCACATATCACAATAAGATTAAGAATATGTGTTAAAAGTAAGATAATTTTATCACCCAAAAATTATTAATATTGTCTCGGGCTCTTCTATTCTAATAAATATATTCTTATATCTTGCAATAATAAGGATAGTTTTTGTCTTGTTTCTCTTAAAAAAGGGTACATTATATAAGAGTGCTATGTGTCAAAAATTAAAGATTATGAGGTTTTGTTTTGTTGTTCTACACTCATATATGTGATACATGAAAATTTTTTGAGTTTTCTAATTATAGTATCTATATGTAAATGTATAATAAACTATATTTGTAATTGATACAGCTTGTGAAAAATTATTTGAGCCTTTGTATAAAAAAAAAAGACCAATGGATTTTTTTAAGTTAAGTGCAAAAACATACTTCCATAATTATTTGTGAATGGAAAAAATTAATTTATAATATCTTAAACTAATTGTATTTTTTAAATTATTTTTTAAGGTAAATTGGTACAATAGTTTTTAAGTGATCCATGAATTATTTTCTTGTTCATGTAAAAATTATTTGTGGTAAGATCAACAACAACAACAACACCTCCCAATGTGGGTCCCACTTTTGCGGGGTCTGGGGAGATCCAGATGTAGACAACCTTACCTGAACCGGCATGACTGCCCGTTGAGAGGCTGATTCCAAGAGACCCACAAAACGAGATTTTGTGAAAACATTTTATAGGAGAAGGATTTTATGGAAACGTTTTTTATAAGAAAAGCTTTGTGAACCCATTTAATGGGGCAAAACCAAGGATAAGCATCACAGAAATGAATAAAGGAGTACTACTAAATCAGGGGCAGTAACTATGCAAACATTAGTACAATAAAGCAAAGGAAGATACCATACCTTAGCCAACAAACGTGGGCACTCAATGAATAATCCCAGATACAAGTACTAACTGCATACAAACATAACAACCGACAACAACAACCAAACCTACCCTACCGCAAAAGAAAGACAACTACGAAGTCACCTATCTGTGATCTAAGATCTTAATCCTATCCCGCCATAGTCTCCTATCCTGAGCCATATCCTCCGTCAGCCCAACAGCTTTCAAGTCCGCTCTAATCACCTCGTCCAAACTCTTCTTTGGTCGCCCCCTCCCTCTTTTCCCTTCGGAGATGTTAACTCTCTCACATCTCCTCACTGGAGCGTCCCCACTCCTTTTCACATGGCCGAACCATCTAAGTCTTTTTTTTTTCATCTTATCTTCGATAGGAGCTACTTTGACTAAATCTCTAATAACTCCATTACTAATTTTATCCATTCTCGTATAGCCACACATCCATCTAATCATCCTCATCTTAGCTACCATTGATCTTTGGACCTGCGTCTTTTTTATAGGCCAACATTTCACACCATACAACACAACAGGTCTAACTACATGCATTCTCTTATCACACAGCACACTTGACGTGTACTTTCATTTAATCCAACCTGCTTTTATGCGCTGGTTAATATCTTCGTTAATATCCCCTTCCTGCTGAATCACCGAGCCTAGATATTTAAACTTCTCGACCTTTGTTATCTCCACTCCCTCAATGGTGACTACTCCCCTCCCATCTTCCCTAGCTCTGAAACAGTAGTGTAGGTATTCCGTTTTCAATTTACTTACTCTAAAACCTCTGGACTCCAGTGTATGTCTCCATCGCTCCAACTTGTGGTAAGATCACATAGATATTATAATAATAATAATAATAATAATAATAATAATAATAATAATAATAATAATAATAATAATAATAATAATAAAACAATAGAAACATCCTAAAATCTTTTATATTTCTTAATAACTATGTATTTATAATAAATAGAATTCATAACTATTATCATAAGACATCTAATATCTCTAATATTTAGTATTTCAAGGCCCTGAGGGCCAAGGCTATTACACATGCTCCCAAACCAAAGTGAATAGGACTAGCTTAGTGTAGTATAGAACAAGGTAGGTGAGCTACCTTGTCAATTCCAATTTAGACTTGTCAATTCCAATCTTTTATTATTTTCCAATTTAGACTTGTCAATTCCAAGGGACATGTAAAACACATGTCAGGGGAATGTTCATTCGGACATAAGTGTATATCTTCTCGGTTCATCGATTAAAAAATGTGAAATATTCATTACTTAAAAATTGTCCATTTTTATGAAAAAAATGTAGTATGTATTTGCTTAAAGGACTCTTATAAGTATTAACTTTCTTTATAGGACATAAAATATGGTTAGGTATTAGTTACAATAAGAACAAATAGAACGGAATTAGAGAAGTATAAGAAATTAAAATTTTTTGTCTAATTATAGTATCAAAATTTTAGATTATTGTAGAATAATATTATTAATTTTTTCTTACAGGGAGAATAATAGTATCTAAAATATAATTAGATACATTCACTTTACTATAAAAATAAGGGTTCAACTCAAAATAGTGGGTTGTATTTTTCACGTTTATGTTGAGAAATCTCTATGAAAAACCCACAAATTTCAAGTAGATTTGCGCAAAATTTTTAAATGGGGTAAGTTTTTAGCACTCCGTCAATCTTTCTTCTTTATGCGAGTTGGTTCAACTCAAAATGTGTTTTTCACGTTCATGTTGAGAAAGCTCTATGTAAAACCTACAAATTTCAAGTAGATTTGGACAAAAATTTTAAATTCCTACTACAATAGTAGGTTGTGTATTTCATGTTCATGTCGAGAAAGTTCTATGTAAAACCCACAAATTTCAAATACATTTGGGCAAAATTTTAAAATGGGATCAGTTTTTAGGTCTCCATTAATCTTTTTTTATTTATGTGAGTTATGTCAACAAGGAAGCATTGGACCATACAATCCACAAGTGATGAAAATATTAACATCAATAATTCGTTTTATCAAATTTCTCTAAAGAGACACTTCAACAATTTATATCGTGGCCACCAAGTCACAATGGAGTCATCATAGTCCCCTCTTATATGTATATTGTACTCTTAAGAACACATATTTTCAAAATTCATGTTAGTAAAAATATATTAGAAAATTAATATATGATAAATATGCGTGTAAAAAATATATACACATAGTTAATTAATTGACAGTCGCACGAATATAATTCATGAGGCGAACTTATGCAAAAATTACTTAAAAAGAAAGATAAACAAGATTAAGTGATTCACTTCCTTTCTATTGTTTAAAATAATCCATTAGGTAATGCACCAAATAAATTCGCAAAATAAAAGAAAATGGTTAAATCCTCATATAAGAACTTAGATAGAGAATAAACTGGCTCATCCAGGGCCAAAGTTTGCTAGTACATGATTGCCTGCCTTTCATCCCTTATCTAATTCTTTCATTTTATTATTAATTTTTGTTGGCTCATTCAAATTCAACCTTTTTATTTCACTTTAAGGTGATTTCACCAGTTTTACTGAATTAATAATAATAAAGATGTTAGAGTATAAAATCTATTAGGTTAAGTTTTTAGTTGAATTAACTTTTGAACATAATTAAAAACGTTTATGAATAAGAAGTCTTAGATTCAAATCTCAGCATTCATAGTATTGATTTATTGCATAAAATTAGAAAGACCTTTATAATATCCACACTTTAAGCTCAAGAGATAATTGTATGAGGAGAAATTATATATTTTTCTGTTTTTCACTTTACATGACAAACGGATGTGAAATTATTATATTAAAAAGGCTCTATGGTATGACACAGTCACACAGCCTCTCAAGTCTCATGTGTAGCTGTTCGAGGTAAAGGATGTGTTGGGCTTAATGGCCCAAAATTGTTTTATCAACCACGGGCTTTAAGGAGTTTGGGCTATTGGCGGCTAGGGTTACTCCTAGGATTTTGCAGCCTGATACCTTTAAACCTTATATAAAGGGCCTAGCCTAGGCCCTAATAATCATCCCAATAATACAAAACACAAGCATCCATAAGAACTTAAGTTTTGCTATTGTTGTTTTGTGAGAGAGCTTTCTGAGTGATTTGTAATCGCTTTCTGATATCTTCCTATAGCACATCACTCTGAGACCAGTTTTGTACTTTTCTATCTCTATAGTGGATTATTTGCTCATCACCGTCCGTAGTTTTCTTCCGTTTCGGGTTTCCACGTAAATTCTTGGTGTTAATTTGTGTTTGTTTTTCTCTATCTTACAATTATTATCGTACTTGTCATTCCTTTGTTGTTCATTCAATTCCTAACCGATTCTAACAAGTGGTATCAGAGCATTGGTGTAGAATGGCAACAATCACAAAGTTTGATATCTCTAAGTTCGATGACAAGATGAGTTTCAATATCTGAAAGGTCCAGATGATGACTTTTCTTACCCAGACTGGGTTGAAGAAAGCCATTGGTGGAAAGAATAAGAAAATTGAAACCATGATAGACGACCAATGGGAGGAGCTTGATGAACACGCTCTCTCAATGATTCAGTTGTGCTTGGCAACTCATGTCCTCTGTGGAGTTCTGGATGTAACTACCACGGCAGATCTTTGACTTTGGCTGGAGTCCTTATACATGACGAAAATCCTTGCAAACAAAATTTGTCTAAAGGAAAGTCTGTATACATTCTCCATGGTGGAAGGTACTCCTATTAAAAACCACCTTGACGAGTTCAATTCTATTATTATTGATCTTAAAAGTCTGGATGTTAAAATCGAGGATGAAGATAAGGCGTTGTTGTTGGTTGTCTCTTTACCTCCTTCCTATAAAAACTTCAAGGAAATCTTGTTACATAGTAACAATGATGCCTTGTCTTTTGAATATGTTAAGGCTAACTTAGTATCCAAAGAAAGGTTTGACCTTGAAGTTCGGGGTGAAAAAGGTGAAGGCTTGTTTGTTAGGGGTGAATCCTATAGGAAAAGAAAGATGGCTAAATCACAGTCTGAAAGGCCTAGATCCAACAAGTTTTACCGTCAGGAAAACTGAGCATGTAGTTTCTAATTGTTTTAAGTTGAAAAACAAGAGGGAGAAAGAAGAAAATAATACTCCTTCACACTCCAATGAGCCTGCTACAACCACCTTCGTTGAGTCTGATTATGACGGTGACGTTTTATTTGCTACCTCTACTAAAAGGGGGGGTTTCTGATTGGGTTCTAGATTCGGGGTGTACCTTTTATATGTGTCCTCATAAGGACTGGTTTTCTACATATAACCAACAATGCCTAATGTAATGTTGTTGGAATTGGTACTATCAAAGTCAAGACCTATGATGGTGCTATCAGGACTCTATCGAATGTTCGACATGTTCTTGATTTGAAGCGTAATCTCATCTCCTTAGGTACCCTTGAATCCAAGGGGTGCAAATACTCAGCTGAAGGTGGAGTTATGAAGGTTTCCAAGGGCACTCAGATTTTGTTAGAAGGTCTGAGACGTGGGACTCTCTATGTTTTGCAGGGATCTATTGTGAAAAGTCTTGCTGCTGCAGCTTGTTCTTCTCCTAATGGTATTTCCACTGCACATTGGGAGAAAAGTCTACACAAGTCACTTCCTAGTTCAAAGTTCAAGAATCCCTTGAACTCAACAGGTGGTCGGTTTGTATGATGCCCTTCGGGGCTTCGCCCTACGGGGCTCTACCCTTCGGAGTTCCTTTGACGCTGTTCTCTATAGATGTTGGTGATTTTGGTCCAAGGTGGAGATTGTTGGGCTTAATGACCCAAAATTGTTTTATCCACCATAGGCTTCAAGGAGTTTGGGCTATTGGCGGCTAGGGTTACTCCTACGATTTTGCATCCTAATACCTCTAAACCTTATATAAAGGGCCTAACCTAGGCCCTAATAATCATTCTAATAACACAAAACACAAGCATTCATAAGAGCTTAAGTTCTGCTATTCCTGTTTTGTAAGAAAGCGTTCTGAGTGATTTATAATCGTGTTTTGATCTCTTCCTGTAGCACATCGCTCTGAGATCAGTTTTGTACTCTCCCATCTCTATAGTGGATTATTTGCTCATCGCCGTCCGTGGTTTTCTCCCGGTTCGGGTTTCCACGTAAATTCTTGGTTTTAATTTGTATTTGTTTTTCTCTGTCTTGCTATTATTATCATACTTATGATTGCTTTGTTGTTCTTTCGCTTCCTAACCGTTCCTAACAGGATGATTAATTGATTAGTCCCCACCCTGTTTGGTCAGTAAAGGGCTAAAGCATTAAAAGAGCATTTGAAATTACTGGTGGATCGTACACATTTTATTGTGCCTTCATATCTTGGGATCAACCATTAATTCTAAACTTATGGGAATTAAGTTAAATCAAATTTATTTTTGCTTAACATCTTTAGCTAGAGTTTCAATTTTCAACTTCAACCTAGCACATTAGTGAAAATTTAAGCTTTTAAAACCCGTATTCAATCGCTTCTCTAACTAATGGATCTTGCATTCCTTCATGCCGAGGGTGTAGGCCCCCATTTGTGATCCAAAATCATGAATCACCATTGCATATGTTCTTACAATGTTAAATTGTAAAGGAGAGATTGAGGAAAAAGTTATATGCAAAACCCACAAACTTCAAGTAGATTTTTGCAAAATTTTTAAATGGGTCATTTTGAGGTCTTCATCAATCTTTCTTTTTCACATGAGTTACGTCAACAAATAAGCTTTGAATCATACAATCCATAAGTGACAAAAATATCAACATCAACAATTTATTTGGGGACAATTTAATAATTTATATTATGGCCACGCAATGTAGTCATTATAGCCCTCTCTTATATGTATATTATACTCCTGGAAATACATATTTTCAAAATTCACATTAGTAAAAATATATTAAAAAATTAATATATGATAAATATACATGGATCGTGTGGGCTCGAAGTAAAGCAAAGCTGTACTACCTCAGGGAAATCAATGATTCAATTTTCCTTCATATCACCGTGAACCACAATGTCTTCTCTTTATATTGTACAAGTGTTTCTCATGAAGTGAAATACAATAGCCAACCCTAGCTTGACACACAAGTTTCGTAATAAGATACAAAGATGTTTCGTAAATAAATAATTACAATATTATTTATTCCTAATACTCCCCCTTAAGGTGGAGCATATGGATTTACTATGCCCAGCTTGCCTATTAAGACCTGAAATTGTGATTTACCAAGGACTTTGGTGAAAATATCCGCAACTTGATACTTGGAAGGGACATAATCGGTAGTAAGATTACCTGAAAGGAGACGTTCCCACACAAAGTGGCAGTCCATTTCGATGTGCTTGATCCTTTCGTGAAAGACCGGATTCTTGGAAATATGTAGGGCAACTTGATTGTCACAGAACAATGTCATAGGAGAAGTATGATAAACACCAATGGCAGCTAGAAAAGACTTAATCCATATCAATTCATTGGTGATGGTGGCCATGGCATGATATTCAGCTTCCGCAGAGGAACGAGAAACTAATCCTTGTTTCTTTGTCTTCTAAGAGATGGGAGAACCACCCAGGGTCACAAGATACCCAGTCAAAGATCATCGAGTGAGAGGACAGGCTCCCCAATCAAAATCGCAGTAAGCAGAGACTTGGAGATCAGAATCATTAAGTAGTAAGATACCCTGCCGGGGTTACCTTTTAAATATCAAAGAACCCTTCTCGCAACTTCTAAATGATTCCTTTCGCAGCTTCTAAATGATTCCTTTTAGGATTTTGCATGAATTGAGATAAGATATGGACTGCATAAGAAAGTTCAGGGCGAGTGATAGTAAGGTAGATAAGTCTACCAATAAGTCGATGATATTGAGTAGCATTTGGAAGGAGAACCCCCGTGGCTAGGGCTAATTTATGGTTAACTTCCATAGGAGTTTCGGTAGGCTTAGACCCTAGGAGACCACATTCATCAAGGATGTCAAAATTATACTTCCTTAGGGACAGAAATAATCCTTGCGAATTCCTCGCTACTTTAATTCCGAGAAAAATATTTAAGAGCCCCGAGATCTTTAATATAAAAGCACTGATGTAGATAATTCTTAAATGAAGTACAAATACTAGGATCATTGCTAGTGAGCACCAAATCATCCATATACACAAGAAGAGCCATGAACTTACCATATTTCTTGTAGGTGAAAAGAGAGTAATCGGCATAGGTATGTACAAATTCATATTCGAGTAACTTGGAAGAAAGCTTCGCAAACCATTGCCGGGGGGGCTTGCTTTAATCCATATAGAGATTTGTGAAGACAACGTACTTTATGAGGATTTGATGTACGAAACCCAGGGGGCATGTTCGTGTAGACCTATTCCTCCAAATCACCATGAAGGAAAGCATTATGGACGTCCATCTGGTGTAGCTCCCAACCTTTTGCAACTGCCACTGCTAGAAAAGTGCGAACACTTGTCATTTTGGTGACCGGGGCAAAGGTTTCATTGTAGTCAAACCCTGCAACCTGCTCATCACCTCATATGACAAGGCAAGCTTTATATCTTTCAAGACTCCCATCAGAGTGATACTTCACTTTATATACGCATTTGAAGTTGATGGGTTTCTTTCCTGTGGGAAGATCAACAACTCTCCATGTATTATTCTTTTCAAGGGCTTTGATTTCTTTAATCATGGCATCTTTCCAATGCGAAACCTTCACTACTTCATGAAAAAATCTAGGTTCCACAATCTTAGCAATAGTTGTCAAATAAGCTCGATGTGAGGAAGAAAATTTACGATAAGTAACATAATTAGAATAGGATATGGTTTACCTGAGGAGACCTTAGGAGACAGGTGACTAGCCGAGAGTGATAGAGAGGGGTCTTGAGGACGCGCTAAAAATCACACGTAGTCCTGCAAATGACTGGGCATTTTTAGAGCCCGTTTGTCTCGTGCTGGGCCTGTGGTGTCTGATGGGCCAGGTTGAGTCATAATAGGTGGACTAGAGCTGATCTTGTTGCCGGGCCCATTCGCTACTGGCCCATTCTCAGGGCCCAACTGGGTTCCGCTGGAACCGCAGCCAGGGCTGGACTGGGGACTCCCCCTGTTGTCTGGACTGGGTGGAGATAGCAGCCCAGATTGTGCAGAGCTCGGCAGTGGCTGTGGGCTTGGAGGCGCTGGGCCAGAATCAGACCCAGGCACATTTTCTGGTTGCCATGAGCTGTTGTTAGAGTGCATTATGTCCATGGATCGCTGCCTACTATGCCATTCATCGTCCATCGTACCATCAGCTTGCCAGAAGCCATGAAGCTCAATGTGTGTCACATTAGGTAAATCATCTTTCACAATCTCATCAAAAGCGAATTTTTGTTCATCAAAGATTGCATCACGACTTATAAACAAATCCCTAGTTTCTAAATCATAAACTTTCCACCCCTTCTTTCCATGAGGATACCCTACAAACACACACTTGCGACTTCTTGACCCAAACTTATCTTTAGAACGTTGATGGTTATGCGCATAGCACAAGCAACCAAAAATCTTCAAGTGTTCATAGGAGGGTGGAAACTGGAACAAAATTTCATAAGGAGTCTTGCCTTTTAAAATTGAGGAGGGAGTTCTATTAATTAGGTACCCTGTGGCTAGAACACATTCCCCCCAAAACTTTATAGGTAAATGGGCTTGAAAGCGTAAGGCTCATGCCACATTTAGGATTTGACGATGTTTTTGTTCCACCCTACCATTTTGTTGAGGGGTGTCAACACAGCTTGTTTGATGAATAATACCTTGTTCTCTATAGAACACCCTCATTGGTCTAGATAGAAATTCATTCCCATTATCGCTCCGAACAACTTTTACCTTAGCCCCAAGTTGTGTGCGAATCATAACATAAAAATCTTTCAAATATTGAGAGGCTTCACTTTTCTCTTTTAAGAGATAAATCCATACACCTTTACTAGCATCATCAACAATAGTTAGGAAGCATTGAGCACCACAAAATGATTTTATGCGATAAGGCCCCCATAAGTCACAATGTATAAGATCAAAGCAATTTGTTGCTATATTCTCACTAATAGGGAATGACATACATGTTTGTTTAGCATGAAGACACACATCACATAAATTATTGGTACTCCTACTCCTAATATTGCTAAAAATATAAGATAGTGCCTAGCTGGATGGGTGACCCAATCTTCAGTGCCATGTATCGTAAGAAATAACTTTGTTTTCTTGAACTTTCTCCAGTGTCTCTTGCTTCAAATAGTAGAACCCTCTATTTGGGTTCACTCCAATATGGCTCTTCGTAGTAAGGTCCTGTATCACACAAAGCTTTTTATTAAATGTTACCTCACAAATATTAACTTCAACTAGTTACGCAATAGATATCAGATTGCAACTTAAACCGGGAACAAAGAGCACATTATTTAATTTCAGCCTAGAATTAATTAAGACTCTTCCTCTTTTTATAACCAACATACTTGACCCATTCGACAACTCTACTAGAATAGGTTCGATATTTTCAATATCATGGAGCTGAGAAATAATATTGGTCATGTGACAGGATGCCCCGAAATCGAGCAACCATGCTTGCTTACCCGATAACTTCTCATGAGCGGATTTTGGAACCTCAATGAGGCTCAAAATTCGCTGTACTTGTTCAACCGTGAAACCAGTTGTGGCTATGCTACCTGACCCGTAGTCCTTGCTGTTGCTCTCGGCTGGATCCTTGCCTGGTGCCTGTGCATGATGAGCAACCTCTTTTCCTTGCCCCCTGCCTCCGTTTGCTCATCCGCCTCCTCGGCCACCGCGACCTTTGTTTTGTCCACCCCGGCCACCGCGACTACCCCAGTTTGCTGGGTACCGGACCAGCTCGTAACACGTCATTTCATCATGGCCTGTTTTCCCACAATGCTTGCTTGTTGGTCTTTCTCCTTGCAAGTAGCCGGGTCTAGTCAGGTGTGAAGTTACAAAAGCTGCCATAATTTAAGGTCGAGCTTCCTGGTTAACCATTATACTCCTATGGTTCTCTTCTTGTTGAACCATATTGAAGATTTTTTCTATCGAAGGCAGTGGCTCCATTGCGAGAATCTGGCTTCAGACTGTGGAGAATGGCGCATCGTCGAGGCCCATCAAGAACTGGTGGATTTTATCTTCCTCCATCAGCTTTACTATCGTTTCTGCGGATCCACACTTGCAAGTCGGGATCTTGACATAGTTATCGAGTTCGTTCCAAAGGCCCATGAGCCTTGAGAAAAACTCGACAACCTCTTGATTATTTTGTTTACACGAGGCTATCTTCGCCTTTAGCCTATGAATTTTTGGAATATTAGCCACGACATATATTTTCCTTATATTGTCCCATAATTTTTGCGTCGATTCAACATATGTTGCGCTCTTATGGAGCTTTGGTTTAATTACATTCATTATCCATGATTGAATCATGGAATTTACCATCTCCCATGTATTAATTTCGGCCAGGCTTTTTCCTTCTGTCTTTATCGGTTTTGTAATCGTCCTGTCAATAAATCCAAATTTGTTCTTGGATCTTAAGGATGTCTTGACAGCACTCTCCCATAGTTCAAAATTCTTACCATCAAACTTTATTGATGTTATGATAGCTCCGAGAGAATCGGATGGGTGAAGGAAGTATGGACTTTGATGGTTAATTACAAAGTCCTCACTTTTGGTCATGGTGTGCCACGGCTAGAACTTGGCTTTTGCTTGTGTTTAGAGTGCGTGAGGCTCTGATAACATAAAGCAAAGCTATACTGCCTCAGGGAAATCAATGATTCAATTTTCCTTAATATCACCGTGAACCACAATGTGGTCTCTTTATATTGTACAAGTGTTTCTCATGAAGTGAAATACAATAGCCAACCCTAGCTTGACACACAAGTTTCCTAATAAGATACAAAGATGTTTGATAAATAAATAATTACAATATTATTTATTCCTAACATGAAGAGGGAAAAATTTTGTTTATAGGATGTAGTTGAATTAACTATTGAACATAGTTAAAAATGTTTATGAATAAGAAGTCTTAGATTCAAGTCTCACCATTCATAGTATTGATTTATTTTATAAAATTAGAGAGACCTTTATAATATCCACACTTCAAGCTCAGGAGATAATTGTACAAGAAAAAATTATATATTTTTTTGTTTTTCGCTTCACATGAGAAATGAATGTGAAATTATATTAAAAAGGCTCCATTTTTATGACATAGTCACATTGTCTCTCAGAGCATTCCTAATCATAGTTTCATTTTTGGAAGTCATGTTTGCCACATCAGCAAAAGTTTTAATTTTTTGAAACTTGTATTTCATCAGTTCTCCAATCCATGGAACTCCAATTTGAATTACCCAATAAAAATATTTATTATAGACCTATCTCATAATACATAATCCCTTTTTTATCATCTAAATAATATTTTAAGCAGAAAAAAAAAAAAACAAAAGACCAAAAAAAAAACAAAAACAAAAAGACAAAACAAAAAAATTGCAACACAGATGAGAACGCTTGTTCATTCCTTGCCACTAGAAAATTTTTATGACAACAAATAATTTCGCGACACATAACATAGAGGTCCCTACAATTAACTTGCGTTCCTTCATGCCCTAAGGTCTCGTGTGTAGTTGTATGCGGTAAAAATTCATCAATGCTTTAATCGTGTGAAGGATGATTAGTCCATGTCGTGTTTTGTCAGCAAAGGGCTGAAGGATTAAAAGAGCATTTGAAATTGTTGGTGGATCGTACACAATTTGTTGCGCTCTTATATTCATTAATCCTAAACTTATAGGAATTAAATTAAATCAAATTTATTTTTGCTTAACATCTCCAGCTAGAGTTTTGATTTCTGAACTTCAACCTATCAAATTAGCAAAAGTTTTAGCTTTTTAAAACTTATATTCAATCACTTCTCCAACTAATGAGTCTTGCATTTCATAACTAAATAAAATATTTGTCATGCAGCCCACCATAAAGCATATCTAACTACTTTTATTCTTTTAATTTTGTATTTGTATTTTTTCTTTATAACTTGTAAATGTATTTTTTATTTTTTCAAAAATGGAATATTTAAATTTTCTTCACTGAAAAATGCAAAAATAATTTTTTAATTTTCAAAAAATTGATTACAATTTTTTTGTTTTGCTTGAATTAGCTTGAGGACAAGGACTTGATAAGGGCGTAGGACAAGGTTACGGTGAGTAATATAGGGAAGGCATTGATTATAGCCAGTGGCGGAGCGTAGTGTCGAACTATATTACATAGTTTGACTAATATTAATCTAATTTGCGCTCTAATTTTTAATACCATTTTTTCCATATTTTTTACGACATATTAAAGCCATAATGTTAACCGGGGGAGGGGGGGGGGACAGTGTAGATCAAACTATGTTAATAGTGAAATAGCTTATCTTCCTCCATCATCTAAAATCTTTTTTCAAGAAAATAATAAACACCGAAAATTACGGGCTTATCTCTATCATTTTCATATTTGTCTCTCTCTTGCTGTCAAAACCAATGGCCACAATAAAATTGAAGCGTTCATCTCACTTGTCAAAGCCATGAACAGCACAACACATCACGATACGCATAGCCACAATAAAATTGGAGCTATGAAATTTACTTGTAAATTGCATTATATTAGAGATCCATGTCCTTCCTGAACAGAGAAAATTTTATGTTTTTTTCTCGCTTTTTTTTCTTTCCACAGATTGCCGATGAAGGGAGAAGGAAAGACTTTTTTGCGAGTTTTGGTGAGTATAGGAATATCATATCGCTGTAGTTTTAATTAGGAGATTATAAAATTAAGTGAAATTTTATTCAGGAAAAAAATTTAAGAGAATAATTAAAGAATCTTTCACTGTATTTTAGTAGTGCTAATTAATTCACTTACTTCGTTGATTTGAAAAGTTTACTAATTAAATATAAAAATCCTAAAAAAATTTATATTATAAGTGTAAAAATGTGTTAGGGCTCACTTATGAGAAAATGAGAAATCCTGTAATTTCGTGGAAGCTGCTAAGGCTTTAAAGTTTTCAAATTTCAAAATTTAAGACATTGGGTAGGATGGGCTTTGCAAATATAGTTGACAGTTTCTATTTAGTTTTTAGATAAGATTTTTTTTTTTTAAAATACTCTGACGATTGCTCAATGGTTGTCCTCCCTCTCAAATTCTTCACCCCAACCCCCTATTCTGTCGTTAATTCTCTCACTCTCTTGCTATTCTCTTATAATTTAACTGTTGCACTCCGTTCCATTTGCTCCCACGAGTCCCCAGAAATCATTCCACATTTTCCTTCCGACCACCCCAAAGAAAGTTATAGCTTGACCAGAGTATAATTAGTTGCTTCAACAGCACGTGATAGCTGGCCATGCTGGTGATGCTGATATTTGAGGAAGGTTATGCTATTTCTTATAGATGACTGTATTTAGGGGTATGTTTTGCCTTTGTCGTAAGTAATTTAATTTGTGCCCACTTCTTATGTGTCAATTACAAATTACAGGAAAGATAATCTTATATGATTGGTGTTAGTTCATTAGACACAAGCTGCAATTCGACATAATATACTTGACTACTTGGACAATTCATTTCTATGGAAGGACATAAACATGCTCATCAAACATCTGTACACGAACACCCCCAATAACTATGAGAACGCCTCCCCCCTCCAAAAGAAAAAAAATAATAAAATATGCATATTTCGTGTATATATATTAGCATATGTCTGCGTTATTAGCATTTAATAGTGTATTAGGGATATTTACATATTTTAACATTGTACAACTCTTATATAAATACAATTCCAAGCACCCATGATTGAGTGAGTAATTATTTTTCTAAACCATGCATGTTATTTTAGCCAACTCTAAGCCTCTAGCATGTAACCCAAGCTGCTTACTTCCTCTTCACACAAGCCTCGACTACAGTAACCAATTTTGCTTCTTGACAGCCATGAATCCACCTTTGTCCACTGCAGTCTCCAATATAATGGGGTTTCTCATGACTCTAAGACTCCAATTTCCCAAAGCTCTACTCCAATGATCTCTAAACCTATAACTCCACCTCAGTTCTTTACACATGCAAGATCATGTCTTACATGCGTCCTTCCCGCCACCACCACTCCCATCGCCTTACTCTTCTCGTCCCTTATCGACATTATTCTCTCTAGCCATGTCCTGGCCTGCTACTTAGCCTACTATTCTTGTGTTGACTTCTATGGTTATTCTTCTCCCGTCACGACCTATCTTGCGTCTATGCCATATGCATCTTTTGGCTACACCATGGGCACCCCACAGACCCTGGCATGTTCTCTACTATCGTTGCCATGACTGATCTTGGTTGTCTTCCAGTGCTGCCTCTTTTGATTTAGGTTGTTAATGTCACTGCCTACGTGACTACTACTCTTGATTCAATCGATGATTTTCTCTCATGGCGCACCCAATTTACCTCCTTTATGATTCTTCATCAGCTTGATGGCATTTTGGATGGTATAGTTCCACAGTCACTGCCTTAGGTTCTTGTTGCACTAGGCATTTCTCGAGCCAACCCGGGGTATGCCTATCAGTTACATGTTGATCAACTTGTTCGTGTATGGTTATTTGCTACCATGTCTAAATATACCTTGAGTGATATACGTATCATTCCATGTTCTTTTAAAGTCTAGCAACAATCTCGATTTAACACTGCGAGTTTACCACGTGCGCCTAACTTGAAGTACATGGACACTCTTATGTGTCTAAAGCTGCCGATCAATCTATGGATAAGTATCGACATCAAATCAAGACCATTGCGGATTCTTTGGCCGCAATTGAATCCCTGTCTCGGATCTTGAATTGATTCAGTATGACACATTTGGTTTTCCCTTTGATTATCGTGATTTTATCACTACTTATTCTTTGAAATGGGGACCTCATTATTTTGATGATTTGCAATCAAACCTGATTTTTTTATTGGCAACGAGCGAAATTCAAACAAGATCATGAGAGCCCAATTCATCAAGCCCTTGTGGCTAGTCATACTACATCTGCTTCGGATCAAGGGGGCAACTACAAGAAGACTTCCTCTCAAAAAGGTAAAGTGGGTGGTCAAAATAATAATCGTAATGGGAGCAACAATGGGGTATGGCGCAACAACAAATGTGGCAACAATCATAACAATTGACCGTCTAATCAGAATTAGAACCAACCCTCCAACACCACTGGCATATTTTATGCGATTATGCTATTTCATAGTTAGGTACTGTTGTCTTAAAATTATTACCACAAGTGCTTAGCGCAGCTGTAACTAGCGACTGGCAAGTACGGGTCCTATCCACAGGGAACTTGTTTTCCAATGCCGAATTGACTTACAACACTCCATTTAAGCAAAAGTCCACTCAAGTTGATTTATGCTAAATAGTAGTTCTAATCTGCTGAGAACTAATGAAATTGTATAGTTCAATAATAACAAAGGTCCTAGATTGGGTTTCACTACACTATTATACTATGTGTGTCATAAACTAGATGTTGCAAACCTACCCATGAAAGCAATTGAAGTGGAAAAGACTACAAGCATGAAACACATCTACGCCTTCTCTCGAAGGTCTATAGACTGGCTAAACAATCCCAATTACCTATTTTTATGAAATTAGAATTATCATAGTCACAAAGTTGGGCAATCAGGAATTCCCAATTGAAACCGTAACTGTTTTAACCTTAGAAAAATCAACTGCTTACAAAGTCGCACTAGGTGAAGGATTCAACTTTCACTGAACTCCTAAACCCTAATTAAGAACAATGAACAAGTCTCTCTCGAGCAATTCAACAAACAATTGACATACTAGGTAAGAATTCAAATCACAATCGTGGCCACAGTTCGCAAAAACCTAGAACATGATTCAATTTTGCATAATAGGGGTTACTCCCAATCCCAAACTAAGAATTTAGCCTCTAGTCATGTTGAAAGTAGAGATATGAATATTCAATTCAAGCATCATGGACAAAAGCAAACCCTAGAAACAATAACAACAAAAGAGAGAGAAAAAGAGAACTTGAATTGCAACGACATCTTGATCTTTAATACGTAAATTGTCTTCACAAATTCAATGTTTTTGGATCTCTAAGACTAACTAAGAAGAACGTTAAAAATCTCCATTGTAAAGTTCTCTCTAGAAAGTAAAACATAACCTCTTTAAATTTCCACGAAACTAATTAAAACCGCCGAAAAACAACGGGACGCGCGGTTGTGCCTTGACGCCCAAGCAACCGTTCGTCCCGGGAAAGGTGCACGGTTTCATGCACAGTCATGCGTCCTACCGTTCGTACTTTCTACCTTCATGGCATGGTCGTGCCTACCCCGTGACACAATCGTGTGCCTCCTGCAGTCTTTCTTTGTGCTTGTCTTGGTTCCCTTAGCTTCATCGGGCCTCCATTTCGCCTGCAATTTCACTCCTCAAGTCCTCTTCCCTAGCAATTTTGTTAAAGCTAAGATACTTAAAAAACAAGAAATATCACATATAAGTGCAGTTTGGATTGAAGAGGACATGTTTACCCTTTTTTCGTCAAGATAAAGCATGATGTTACATGAGAAGAAAGGCAAAATTGGGCTGAAAAACTAGTGAAAATGGAGGTTTATCAACTGCCCCCTGCTTATCGCTTGCTGTCCCTAATCAAGGTCATAAATCAAATGGCCCTGGGGGTAGATGCACATCAAATTATCAGCCTCTTTAGACAAGTAATGACAATAAGATCTAATAGGTGTGGCAACTCATAATTAAGAGACTCAATCAGGGTAGAACTGAACTTTTCAAAGCACAAGTGAAACAATAAGGTAGAAACCACAGGGTCATGGTGTGAGAACTGATACCCATATCAAACTGTCAAGGTGTGTCATGCTTAGCCCCAAATTGCTATTGAGCTAGTGAGACTAGTAGATCCTCACCTTTAGGGGTAAGAAGAATGGAATACTCCTCTCATGTGTTAAGGTAAAATGAATACTCAAGACCGCTCTCAGTGTATGTACACTACCATAGCTTGACAAAAGCTCTTGATTCTCTACCACTGAGGTCACGCACACAAATGTTGATCATAAGGGCTTTTTAGGGATGTGATGGGGCTAGGGTTTAAGGTAAGGAGGGGAATATTTAGGAAAAGAGAAGCTAATTAGCCAAGTAGAGCATTCAACACCAACTCTGCATCCTCACACCCTCATTACCACTACCTCCTCAACTAGGTTTGCCAATGCGAAACATTTTATTTCCATGCTTTTTTTCCTTTTTTTCTCTTTTTTTTCTCTTTGTTTTTTTCTTCTTGTTTTTTTTTCCAGCAAGTAGAGAGATGAATGGAAAAGGCTAAAAACAGTTTCAACTCCCCATTCCCAACAAATAACAACAACTTGGCAAACCATCCTGCAGAATACCAACCAACACATTTGCCAACTAATTATAGTTCACAACATTGCTCTACTAACTTGGCTAAGGGTAAGTCTGTTCATTTCAGGCTAAGGGCTAAGTAGACAAAGGTGAACCAAATGACAAGGAAAGGCTCAAAGGGGCTAGTAAAGGCATTAACAATAGATGACGGCTTTTTAGCTCATGTACTTTACAATTCAAATAAATGCCTCAATCATATCAACATTATGCACATGGAAAGCGTGATTTCGAAGAGAGTCAAGCCAAGTTCTAGAGTTACACACACATGAAGGTTTTATCACTCATGAAAAGGAGTTTAGACTATATAAAATGAATTGTCCTTATCGACTTAAAAGTCTCGCTGGTCTTTCTACCATGCTTCAAACAATAGCTCAAAAGGTTGGCTAACAGTCTAGGTTTAAACACTTCACAACATGGCAGTTCCCAGAGGCAGATGTACAAGCACATAATAACCAAGTGGCCAAATCATTTTCGTAACCTTTTCCCAAGAGTTCACCCAAATTGGACCTCATTCATCACAAGCTAACACGACCATCAAACAGATCATCAACCCTTGAATGTCATCATCGGAGGGGTTTTCACAACCAACTTCAAGTCCTTCATTTTTTTTCTTTGTTTTTTAAAGCAGTAAATCTAACTAGGAAAGCAATAAAACAAATAAAGCATAATGAAGAGTAGGGTGAAAAGGGTTACCTCAAAAGCTTATAGGCACCTAACTCTACAAATCTCCTTTTGCAATATAGATTCTAGCCTAAATGCACTCGACTACATGCTCAACTAAAAACAAAAAAAAAAGTGCAACTAATGCATCCTAATCATGCAACTAAAATCCTAAATGCAAAAGTGTATGTACAAGATGCACAACCTTAATCCTCTATAAGATGTACCTCATAGATAACAATATGGAATCCACTCCCCCTGCTTGAACATTTCATTGTCCCCAATGAATAGAATAAACGTGCGAATATGGGGACGAGGAGTATACTCACAGTGCATTAGTTAATAGGGGCCCAGGGGGCCTGTAGGTCGCCAATCAGGTGCAGGTAGGGCCACTGATGTTGCTTAATGCATATTGAACCAGGTGAGCCATGTTCTACTGGTTGAGGAGGATCTCCTAATTTTGGACTTGCAGCTGATCAAGACGGTCGAGCACCATCTGAAACATAGAGGGAACCACAGCCCTAGAAGGATTAGCAGCAGCAATGCCAGATGTGTTAGCGCTAGGGCTTGCAGGAGTCCTCCTCCCACCACTCTGCCCTCAAGGGACCTCCTCGATATCGTCATCACTCCCATCATCATCACCCCCGCCATCTGACTCGCCCCCAAACTCACCATCCATATCATCATCATACACAAGGTTAGAAGAGCAAGTGATGGTGGCCTTTGCTTGGTTGGGTAAAGCAAAACGAGCATTACCATGGTGGTTTAGCCATAACTGACCGCCTTTGAGCGCTTGAAAAAGTTTCATGTTGAAGCAAGTGATCAAATCAATGCGGTCGGGGCCGTATAAAATGCTTAAATCATCAATCTGAGCACCATATCCCAAAGCCTTGGCCAAGGTCGTGATGATACCAACCCCACCAATAACTACCTTAGTGGATTTAGCATGCTCATCGAGATGGTCGGCTATGAAACCATCAGTATTGATGGTCTTCCTATGCAAGGCCACCTAAAGAATGAAGAACTCACCGACCCTAACCCCATGGGCTTGGGGAAAGACATGGTTAGCAGTAAGACGCTGGAGATAACGAAGCAAAGGATTGTAGATCCATGTAGCCTTGGTAGATCACACCTCATACCTCGACCCTGAGTAGGTGAGAGTAGTCCAGAAACTCTTAGGGTTATAGTCTGCATGGGCAGGGATAGTAGCACCGAAAAGTGGCAAACGTAACAATTCATTGAACCGCACAAGGCTCATTTTATGAGTTTGGTTAAATAACCTAAATCGTATATACCCTTTAGCCTTGTCAAACTTATGATTAAGGTCCATAATTAACAAGCTCATAAACTCCCAAACAAGCCGTTCATAAATGAGCTCTTGCAATCCCACAAAATTCTCCCACCCAAGGTTACGCAACAAAAGCTGCAAATCATCATAAAGACACAAAGTAGTAAGCATGTCCACATCTAGATAGTTAGGAGCACAAATCACCCTACTCACAATTACATCATAACGAGAAGTATGTTGGGCGTCCATAAAGACAAGATTATACTTGTTAATCACATGGGGGATCGAGGAGTTATCTCGGGTTACTTGGGCCCGGCTAGTAGATGTGGTAATAGACTTCAAACGCTTCTTGGGGCCATGGTGATGATAGAAATGGAGGCAAACAATCCCAAAAATGCCCAACTGAGTTCCAGCCAAAAAGCACCCAAATCGTCCACAAGAACACTTGATTGAACCCAAGGATGCACCCAAGTACACAATTGGACCAATCACAATTGCAAAGGGCCCTGAGAATTGAATGAAATTGGGGTTAGGGCTTCGGGTTCTATGGGTAAGAGGGTGGGGGAGTGAGAATTTTTCTTTTGTTGGTTTTGACCGGCGAAGGACGCCAAAAAGGGAGGCGAGAATTGGGGGCAGCAACCGGCGAAGGAGTGTGGTGGGGGAGGGTGAGGGTTGGGGCTGAGAGAGAGAAAGAGCGAGTGGGAGGTCAAGACACTATAAAAAAAAAAAAAGACATCCTTTCACACTTATTTAACCACACTTGATTAAGTGTAGTAGGAAAATAAGGGGAAATGAGTACCCAGTATTTTCCCACGCATAATAAGTAAGGAAAAATATAGCCACTCTTATAAGAGTGGTGGTAAGTAATGAAGGTTTGTCCACACATAATAAGCGTGGTGCCTTACATCTTGTAAATAAGGTACATTTGACACGAATATTAAGTGTGGTAGCATATATTTTAATTTTGCAAAATTTATTTTAGGAACCACCAAATTAATTAATGAAGACCAATTCTATTGAATTAAAAAAAAAAAAACAAATTTATGCTTCGTTTAATCTCCAGCGTGAAACAGACATACCCTTTCATTCCATTCAACCGCCCTTTAATTTCATTCTCAGACTTCCTTTGCTCCTGCTCACAGACCGGCAGACAACGTGCGCTGCTTGTCACCATAGACCCTTTACACTCCACACCACAGTCAAGCGTCGGTCGGTAGTGGTCGTGATGGCGGCGAGAACCCAAGCCCACACGTCTACCTCTGTTCGGTGCTCTGCTCTTCAATTTGGTGCTTGGCAATTTCGGTGAGTGCTCTTCTCGATCTTTAACCTTTCCATGGCGTTTTACTTTTTTTTGGTTGCTGTTGTGAGAGTTGAGAATTTGCTAATCGGTGTTGTGCTCTTTAATTCGGTGCTTGCCAATTAGTTGATGAAATCTGTATTGTTTTGTTTAATTTGTTCTCCTATGTTGTTGAATTTTGCAAAATTTGCAAAATTTGTTAAAGTTCTATTACTGAAAATTTCGATATTTGGCTAAATTGGCCTGAAGAACTTAGAACTAATTATTAATTAAATGTTGCAAAGGGGCTAGGTAGTGTGCTTGAGTTCTCCACAGTCTAGTTGCTGTTATAAATGGCTTGAGTTAGTTTTTGAACCTTCAGCAATGGTGTAGCTCCAACAGCAAGAAGAGGCAACAACTCAGAATATGCTCAAAAAAGGAAAAAGGGAATGTTCTCAAGGACTTGAAAACTTTCTTTTCAGTTGTAGTTGTTGAATTAGTGTTTTCTTTGTTAAACTAATGTGACTGTGCACAAGGTGTGCACAGTCATATTCCTCATTGACATTAGATTGGAAATAAACAACTTTTATGTGCTATCTACTTGTGAATGTCTATAACTGAGATGGTGTGGATCTTCCTTGTTGACATTCCATGGAGTAGATGTTTTAAATTAGCATCCCATGGTAAAGAACCTGAAATTTGCTGTTCATAGAAAGCATCAAAGTGAGAAAAAATAACAGAGTTGGTGTAAGTTTGGATTTCCTAAACTAAAAGCAAGGAGATTGCATTAAAAGAGGACGGATCAAAGAAGGTTTCAGGCATTGACATTGGAGCACTAATGGCTCTTTGGAGCCCTATATCGAGTTGGCTTATTGCTAGTTCAGATGCATAAACCAGATCCTATTTGATGTGATTGTATTGTAGGCAGTCTAGTGATATTTCCATTGTTGGCATACTAGTTGAGCACGTTGCAAAAGGCTATTGAGTAAAGAGTGTAAGAGTCAGTAGTAGCAAACAAATCTTTTTCTTTTTTTTGCTTGTTTCTTTTAGGTTTGCTTTTTGTACTTAGCTTTCTAGTCTAGTTATCTTTACCTGTTTGTCGATTAGATCTTCAATGTTGAAATCAAGCTTGGGATTTACAACTGCCAATTTCATAAAAAGAAATTGTTTCATAGAAAAGGAAGCAAGACCAAATAGTTAAAAATGTGAAGCGGTGAGGTTAAATGTATGATGTTGGAAGATTACTGTTCGAATTTCATGAACACTGTGTTAGTTACCTCAACTTGTCTTTGAAGAGATTCTACACAATTAATTATTTCATCACACATGCCAGCTTTCCCGATGATCTTGCTGCACCCAGGAACTAGATCTTGTAAATACTTCGTATTCTAGCTATATATCCTCTTCATTTCTTTTTCTTCGTTTATTTGACAATGCTTGATATATGACGTTAACCCAAAATAATAAAAAATAAAAAAGGAAGATGTCATCAGGGTAACTTGGCCAAGCTAAGGTAGAACATCACTAGGAACAAGAAGGTTCTACTCCTTCTATCAAGGTTGATACTATTCTGTTTGTTTTAGTCAATCCCCAAAAGCAGTGGTACTTTCCTAGAATAATGAGTACCATCTTTCTCTTCATTCATCTATAGCAATCATGGCATTTGGAAGGGTTTAGTTTATTCAAATGCATTATCTAGAAGACATAGCACTTGAAATTGCCAGTATGATGTTCTTTTGTGTTTGCAAATTTATTTTTTAAAACATTTGAGATGGCATAACTATCCAACTGATTAAGAAATAGCTTAAAGTTATTGTAAGTTTTGTTACATTTATATATGTGGTTTGAATACTTTTACCCTGAAATTGCCATTATGATGCTATTTTGTTTTTACTTCTAGTTGTTGTACTTGTCAAACTTAACTTATACACTTCATTATTTTCTTACAATGAATAAATGCAGAAGAAGTTCGTGATGCCAGCCACTCAGTCTGTTGACGAAAAAGTTCTGAGCGCTGTTGGGGAAAGGGTAAGAGGATACAAACATTATCCAAGAATGAGATACATCAAGGAAGGTACAACCAAGGAAGAGTTGAACGCTTTACCAGTAGCTGAATCGGGAAATACTACAGGTCTGAAGCGTCCTTGTGGAGTAGGTGATACCATGTGGTTCGGATTTGTAAACTTACGTTTTTCAGAGAAGTTTCAGGTTAGCTACTACACTCTAATAGTCTACATACGTGATAATAACTTTAGCTTGGAATATAAATTGTAACATATACATATTTTTTTATAGAAATGCTCTAAGATTGGGAATAGAGCAAGGGGAAAGCAATTACATCCTCACACCGCTGGCTCACAGAGTTTTGCTATTTTGCGTGAAAAGTTTGTGAGCTGGCTAAGTGTTGCGTTTGTTATGATGGCATTATTAATAGGCATGCGTAAAACATGTGCTGCTATTATTCATTTAAATTGACATAGTTATGTTCTGGTTTTAGGAAAGGAAACATAATCGAGAGCCTGGTCCAATCGAATGGTTCATAGAGACTCGTCAGAATAAGAAAGATAAGACCTTTCATGATCCCATCACCCAACAATTTGTGGTAATTTTTTATGTTTAAGTTTATATTATCATTCACATGCATTGAATGATTAATGGATGTCTGAAGTTACATTTTTATTGTGAGTTAGGATTCAGCAAAGAATATTATCAAGCAAAAGACTGGGTCAGATGAAGTTGTCTTCTCAGCGTCAACCAAGCAAGTGGAGAACATTGCCTATCGAAAACTAATGGGTGCTGAAACGCAGGGAAAAGTGTGGGGATTAGGTCGTGGAGTATATGCAAGAGATTTACATAATCTATGTTACCCAGTTAAATCACCGACTGTATTGAAACTTCTAAACAAAGTGCAAACCTTGGAGAACCAACTAGAAGTGTTGAATGAGAAAGTTGGTGCACAAGCTTTAGCCACTCCGCATGATTTAGTAAGTCGTTTGGCTACAGATGTGTAATCCGTGCGTTGTATATTCTTTTATGTAAATTCTTTTGTTGTGTACTCTGGGTGTGTGACCTGTTGAGTTGTGAGCTTCGGCGTGTGGCCGTTGAGTTATTGGAATTTTTTTCTTGTTTTTCACTATTGCAGATACCTAATGTAAGGCTTTAAGCTTGAGTTATGGTCAGGTTTTAGACAAAATATTGTCTGTTTAGTTCCAAATATTTTAAGAATTGCTAACACTTCTAGTTGAGGGGTAGAGGCGCTACAGTGTGCAGGGCTGTGTGTACTGCTACATTGCTTGTGGTGTCGTCTGCTTCTTTTTTCGTTATTTTGTTCCGTTTTCTTTATGCTCTCTGTTTGCACAATTGTTTATTAGTTTTTTTGGGTTATTAGTTGTAATACATGCTCGTTAATCTTTTCTTAAATTTTAATCCTTACTATTTATATAGAGTATAGGTTCCCAAGAAGTTTCAAGGAATGCCCACCATGTGAAGGCCCCCGTAGCAAAGTTCTCATCCTTGAGGATACACCACAGCAAGAAAACCTCACTCAAATAGGCCCGACCTTGGCTCTCATGTCTAGGAAAGATAATGTTGATCAACCTATGAAGGAATCTAAAGGTGGGGTTGCAAATGGACGTGGCTTTGGAGCCATTAGTGCTATAAGGCACATGAGATCCATGGTTTTTGGTGACTAGAGTACGCTTGTCATGGGTTATCTCACACCAAAAGTCTTGGACTTTGAAATTCTCATGACCAACAGCCCAAACCCCACTATGAGGAAGATGCAATCGGCGGTCAAGCTTCGCAAGGTTGGCCTCAAACAATCGATTAAAAGAACGATATTGGATATGTAAGGTCCGGTTTTGATAGGGGGTTGTCCAATCCACCTTAAGGGTGCTTTAAAACTCCCAACAAAGGCGCTCATACACAAGCTTATCGAAAGTCATGAACTCCACCCACCCCGCAACCTCAAGCAACTCATGCAAGTTATCCCATTACCCAATACTCCTCAACATATCAACATCCATATACTTAGGTTCGATTATTCGTCTACTAGCAATGTGTTCTTGATTGCTAAAATGAATTTCATATTTATTAAGCACATACGGAGGAGGAGGGCGATTATCTCGGGCCACTTGGGCCCGGTTAGGAGGAGGAGGTGCATTGACAGCAACAGAGGAGGATGAAGCCCCCATTTTGGTGCACTTGGAAGCTCCCAAATGTGGAGGCCCAATGGTGGTTTTTTTCGGACCCAACTTCAACGAATACCCAAAAACCACAGAAGCAAAGAAAATGCCCAAAAAGATGAAGCTTTCTCTCCCCTCAAGCTTCAATAGTAGGGGAATTGTGAAGAGGGAAAGTGGTGAAGATATGGTGCAAAAATGTATGCAAATGGGAGCTTGGAGTGTGGAAAGGCAAAATCCGGCAATGGAATGGTCGAAAATCACCTCAAAGTGGATAGAATTTAGAAAAAGCCACTTTGAGGTAAGGGTTTGGGGGTTGAGAGATAGAGTGAATGGGGGAGAAAAAGGGTGAATTAATGGAAGATTATGGAGGAAAAGATGAAAAGAGTGAATGAATTGAAGGAAAAGGGGGAAATTTGGTGGAGGAAATGGTGAGATTAGTGGTGGAATGGGGTGGGGGCGTAAGTAGACAGAGAAATGGGAGACGGGATGTTGAGGGGGGGAGGAGTAGGAAAGAGAATAGCGAAAGAATAAGAAAAGAAAATGGGACAGGGGTCACGACGGCGGCCGCATAAGCGCCCGTCGCCCTCCCCTAGATTTGTTGCCTTGTTTGCCTGCAGCACAAGCCACGACCTAGCTGTCGTCTGGGCACTGTTCAGTTGGAAATTTTTTTTGACTCTCTTTTCCTTTTTTTTTTGTGTTTTCTCTCTTTTTGTTTTCCAAAAAACAATAAAGCGTGGGTTACCTCCCAAGAAGCACTTGTTTTACATCCCGAGCTTGACCTTTACCTTAAGTATTTCGTGATGGTGATGGTGGAGGCGAACTGAAGGGAACCTCCAGTGGCGAAGCATCATCGATCACCACCTTACGATGAACAATAGGGCCTTCAGAACAGGCACGAACTAGGGGAGGGAGCTCAAATGCCGCACAGGAATTTCATTGCGCTATCCCATCCCCATCTAATAACTGAATCTCAGGGGCATTGGGGGCTGTGGGGATTTCTCGAACTGGAGGGGCGATAGGGGTTGGAGGGGGAAAGCAAAAGTCGAACTTCTCCCCACATAACTGAAATGAAAGCTTCCCTATGGGCACATCAATCACAACCCCTGCAGTTGCTAAAAATGACCTTCCCATGATAATAGGAAATGGGGGTTTTCATCTATATCCAAAACTATAAAGTCACAAGGGATGAGAAACTTACCCACTTGAACTGGAATATCTTCCAAGATGCCTACTGGCTGCTTGATGGAGCAATCTGCGAACTGAATAGATGTGGTTATGGGTTTCAGGTCTAGCAACCTCAGTTTCTTACAGAGGGAGAGAGACATTAAGCTTACACTTGCGCCCAAATCACAAAGGGCTCTCTCAATCGGCATATCTCCTATGGAGCACAGGATGGAGAAGCTACCAAGATCACGTAGCTTCGATAGAGACCCGCACTATAGAGTTGTGCTGCACACCTCGCCAATGACAGACACCGGAACTTTTTCGGGCTCACCCTTCGCGGACATAAGTCCCCTTAGGAACTTCAGATATGATGGTACTTCCTTT
The DNA here is from genome assembly GCA_017589665.1 of Selenicereus undatus. Classification (NCBI taxonomy): domain Eukaryota; kingdom Viridiplantae; phylum Streptophyta; class Magnoliopsida; order Caryophyllales; family Cactaceae; genus Selenicereus; species Selenicereus undatus. Next base: position 13,545,175 of record JACYFF010010365.1, read on the forward strand.
AAAATCTCCAAGAAAGGGACATTAACGTTCACCTTTTTCAGCAAATCAAGAAATCGAGCCATCCGGGGTTCAAGCTTTGATAGCATTAGCCTCTGAGGATAGGGAACAGAAGACTGATAAGGTCAGACTAGAGGGGATTGATGACCTTCCTCTTCTAGACTAGGAGCCCCGTCCTTATTCAATTTAGTTGTTCCTGCAGAAATAGGAACTGTAGCCACTTCCTGAAGTACCATCATAGGACTCTCCATAAACCCCTCGTCTCTCGTATAAACATTGATATAAACCCTTGGGTTAGCTTATGGCTGGCCTGGTAGTTTCCCCTACGGTGGGATAAACTACTAACCTGTTGAGCGATCTGTGCGATTTAGGTATCCATCACCTTTTGATGGGATCAAACTTGGAGTTCATCTAATTAAATTTGTCCACCAACAACTTCATCAGTCTTGGTTTGGGTCGCTATGAAGCGCTCCATAAGACTCTCCAAGTTGGACTTAGGTTATGGAGGTGGATGTTGTTGAGGTGGAGGTGGGGCATAGGGTGCCCGATGTTGAAAACTAAGGGGCTGAGGTTGAGAGGCATTGAGAGGCAAGGGGATATTATTGCGGTAGGAGAAATTGGGATGATTTCTCCAACCGAGGTTGCATGTGTTTGAGTAGAGGTTGTTTTGTGGTGGTGGGCGTGGGTTGAAATTTCGCATAGCATTGGCGTGCTCCACGCCTGAAAGCAGCGTGCCTCTGAATACCAAAAATATCATAAAGAGCCACAACCTCAAACATTGTGCCAGAAGAACTCCCCACTAAACTCCCTGAAGAAGGAGTTCCAAGCCTATCAAACCGCTATGCCAGAGCATCCACCTTGCTAGCAAGCAAGTCCACAGCGTTAACTCTATACACTCTACTGGTTCTCTTTGGGGCTGCTCTCTCACTGGACCAGTGATAGTTATTGGAGGCCACTCCTCCAATAGGGCTCTCGCGGCCTCAATCGACTTCCTCATGAGTGCGCCGTCAGCTGCGATCTCAACAGACATCTTCAGGGACTGGTTTAATCCATTGTAGAAGGTTTGGATTAGGAGTCAGTCAGGTACTCCATGGTGGGGGCATTGGCGTTGAAGATCTTTGAACCTTTCCCATGCTTCATAGAGTGATTTATTGCCTCGTTGATATAAGGAAGTGATTTTCACTCTCAACTTAGCAGTCTTGCCCGGGGGAAAGTACTTGCTTAGAAATGCAGTCGATAGGGCCTCCCAAATGGTGAACGAATTAGGCTCTTCATTGAGGAGCCAGTCACTGGCTCTATCCGTTAGTGAAAAAGGGAAGAGCCTCAGCCTGATTGCATCGGCGGAGACCCCGTTTAGCTTGATTGTATCACACTTCGCTAGGAAGTTACGAAGGTGAATGTGGAGGTTCTCTGTGGGACATCCACTGAATTGGTCATTCTCTACGGAGGACACAAGAGCGGATTGCAACTCGAAGTTGTTTGCTTCGACGACCAAGTTGACGATGAATGAGGTAATGCCGGTGGCTTGCGGTAAGACATAGTTCCGCAGCACCCTAGGATTTCTCTCGACCATCTCGGCTTGTGCTTTTTGCCTCTATCTTGCACCGCTTTGCCTCCAAGCAGTGGCTTCTATCTCAGGGGTCGAATGGAATTAGTGGTCGATCCCTCTTACTACACTTGTGCATACAAAGCCAAAAACTACACCAAGCATAAGCAAGTCCAAGCAAGCTTAAAGAGCACAGGAGAAAAAGGAAAATGAATAAGAAAGAAAAAGAAAATGCCTAATCTAGAGTGTTTTGAATCGCTTTCGATGTTGAAACAAACAAGTTCTCCGGCAACGGCACCAAAAACTTGTTGTCTTATAATGTTACCGCAAGTGCACGGTGCCAGTGCTGGCAAGTACGGGTCGTGTCCATAAGGAACTCCTCTCCAATCACCGAATTCGACTTATAGCACTCAATTTAAGCAAAAGTTCACTTTAGTCGATTTATGCCAAGAAGCAGTTCTAATCTATTGAGAACTAACGTAAGTGTCTAATTCAATAATAACAAAGGTCTTAGATTAGGATTCACCATACTATTATGCTCTTTTAGAAGATAAATTAGGTCATGCAAATCTGCCCACACAAATGACTGAAATGGAATGGTTACAAGTTAAAGCACATCTATGCCTTCTCTCAAAGGTCATTAGACTGGTTAACAATCCTAATTATCTATTTTCATGAAATTAGAATCAACAAAACCACAAGATTGAGTAACCCGTTATACCCAATTCAACCCCTAACTATTCTCATGTTAGGATGCTCAATTGCTCACAAGGTCGCTCTAGGTAGAGGATTCAACTTTCGCTGATCTCCTAAACCTTAACTAAGAATCATGAATATATCTCTTGCGAGCAATTCATCGAACACGTAACGTACTAAGTGAGATTTCAAACCACAACTATAGGCATAACTCGCAAACACCTAGAACATGATCCAATTTTGCATAATAGGGGCTACTCCCAATCCAAGACTAAGAATTTAGTCTCTAATCATATTGTGTATAACAAATTCAACATTCAAATTCAATCTCATGAGCAAGAACGAAAACTAAGAGAATAACCACAAAGTAGAGAGAGAGGAAGAACAAACTTAGATTAATCGATTGTGATATCCGCATCTTGAACAATCTTCAATTCAACCATAACCAACGATCAACTAAAATTTACCCCCTAAAGTTCACCCTAAAAGTGTTTTGAGAGGTTTTTCTCCCAGCCAAAATCACATGACCTCCCGACAATAAGATGATTAAGAATAAAATGGGAAAAGACGGGGCTAGGCGATAGCCGTCGGGTTGACAACGACCTCGTTGTTGCCTGGGAGAATTTGTGTGATGTTGGCAACGGGTGGCCGTCGCCTTCTCCTGGAATCCTACTAAACTTTTGCAAGGTGTCAACGACCAAGCCGTCGACTGCACAATGGCTATCATCTACCTTGCACCTTGAACTCTTGCTTTTCTTGCCCTTTTGCCTCCCCCAGGGCCTCCGTGTGACCTTCTTTGCTCTTACTTTGCCATGTTTACACATTTAGTTGCTTCCCTTCTATTAATACCTCAGAAAATACTTGCAAAAGAGTTGGAACGGGATTAGAAGAAACAAATAGGTTGAGAGGTGACAAAACTTGGTCAAATCCCACCATATTAAAGGAAAAATAAGAGGAAATTAACCAAGGAAAGGGTGTAAAAAGAGTCAAATTTGAGGTTTATCATGCCATGTGTCAGGGGTTGAGCAGTGTTACGTCCCTTTAAGTGCCTGGGAAAGAGCACCTCCCTCCTTCCCCCTCCCTTACTTTGCCTATATAAGAAAAGTCGGGTTCTTTAGGGAGGATCATTTCTTCACGCTCTCAAAATCCTCTTAGAGAGAGAGAAGTGAAGTTCTAGAAAGAAAAGCTCTACCTGTCCCTTGGGTTTTATTCAAATTTACTGTAGTGCCTTCATCCTTTCCCTTTGAATCTTCAAAGAGCTCCCGTGTATCTTTATCCTTGTCTTCAATACCTCCTTTAACCTTTTATCTTTTTCACAGGTATGTTTCTCGTGCCTTCTTAAAGGGGTCGCACCTTGTATTGTATTTGTATAAGTATGTCTTCATCTTGTTCATCGAGTGAAAATGTCCCTGAGAGGTCAGTCGGCCCCCAAACGGAGGGCCGCCACGCTTAGTTTCCAACCCTCCCGGCCCTAATTGATGGTGGGGTGGTTGCACACATTCCTCCAAAGAATCAATTTAGGGAACCAAAGAAAATCCCCTATGTCGTGTCGATACATGAGCCCGACACCCTATCGTGGTCTAGCTGCAAATAATCTTCGACTCCTAGTATCCTCAGCATTGAGGAGGATGTCGTTGATTTGTCGGAAATTGATGTGGCGGTTGACCATATGCTTGACTTTCAGGAATGTAGAATTGTTAAGATCAAGATGACCGCTTGACTCAGGAATCCCAACGAGTTGCTGGCTGAGGGCACTTCCAAAGGTAATCCTTGCTCCTCCTCCGGCTCCCATAGGTCGAGTGTTAAGGTTGAATCTGCCAGCACTAGCTCTTCCTCGGGGAGGAAATGAGTAGCTCGGGAAGGGTCGTGCTGAAGAAAAGAAGTCATGCTCAGGAAGTAGTAGCCGAGGGGACGGTCCTTCTAGGGGCTCCCGTGCGCTCAAACATCCAGAACGAATCGAGCACCCGCTTCCCAAACCCTAAGGTCCTGGCTTCCCTAAAAAGGCCGGCACTGGAGGAGAAGTATCTCCTACCCATGGGGTACTGATTTAAGCTTCTGAAGGCAGACGCCACCTTAAATAAGCTACCCTCCAAATGCATAGTGATGTACCGGGTGGCCTTTTCCTATGGTGTGAGGTTCCCGCTCCACCTAGTGATTGTGGACATCCTGAATAAGTACGAGCTAGCACCCACGCAGATTGTACCCACGTCTTGGCACAACATATGGTTTTTTATAGCGACGTGTGAGTTGTGCAGGTTGACTTGCACTAGCCGCACATTTGCTCAGGTCCATTCGGTCCAAAGGGCTCCCAATGAAACCAGGGACCATGGGTGGTATTGTTTCAACAATAAAAAGGGTTTCATGACAGCCATCGAGAAGAAATCCAAGGTTAAGAATTGGAAATACGACTTTCTTTCGTACGTTGCGAGACGGGTTGGGGTGATCTTCTCGATTGGAACCACGGGAAGCCAATTCGAAATCCTTATGAGGAGCCGACCGAGGCTGAGAAAAAGACAGCCTGTTATTTCCACTTCTAAGTTCTAGAGGATGATCGTCCCAGGCCGATTCCGTCTTTCATGGCTAGGGTAGTGGACGCTCAAAAACGGTCTAACCGAAAGCGAAGCAGATATAGAGATAGGAGCCCATGAATTGGCTTCCTAAGTTGAAATTCTTTGCTAACGACTTTTTCCTGATTGTCGCGGGCCTCTTTATTTTTAAAAATTTTTCTAAGGGGATTTGACGTTTCTCTTGCATGTAGGGTTTTCCTTTGGTTCTGACCTAACTCTCTTTTGTCTTGTGCAGAACAAGTGCAGGCAAAGTTGTTGCCCCTTGAGTCCGGGGATGCTATGGCCAAGCCGCTTGCTACTGAGGCTGAGCGTGTTTTTGAGGAAGAGGGGCACATGCGTGTGGAAATGCAATCCAAGAAGGTTTGACCACTGACACTTTGTGTTTATTCTTCCCTGCAGCTCTTCCTGAGTGAAAGGTGTTCACTGACTTTTCCTTCCTACAGGCTCCATCACTAGCTCCTTGCAGTAAGAAACCTGTAGTGGGGTTGTTGAACCTTCCCCACCTAGGTTCCCGCAAGCGACCACGGGCCGAGGGTGGGCAGGATGCGACTCCCACCCGCTTGAGGGTCGGGGCTCCTTCATCAAAAGGTAAACGGGTTGAGGGCCTTGCCGAGTGCTAGCGTTCTGAAGGCCACTCAGCCTCTAACAAGGGGCGAGGGTCGCGTGCTACCGACGGGTCCCGAGTTGACCAGTGGTCCTCATCACTGGTCGTAAGAGAGCCCTCGGGCCCCTCCCGCAGACATCCTGGTGACCGATGCCTCTCGAGTGCGTACCTTGGTAGTTAAACTAGCCAAGTCGTGGTCGCTGGCACCGGCTAACTTTGCGGAGCCATCCGTTGTTGACGAGGAGCAAGTGGCCATTGTTGAGGTGAGGCTAGGTCTAAGTCGTTTACGCTGTTTATATTTGTCCTTCTTTAGCTGAATGTGTTGGGTTTTCTTCAGGCTCTTACTCGAGCATTGAAGATGGCGAGATCGAGGCCATCCGTTTCTTTCCTGGAGAAGCGGATCCGTAACCTTGAGAGTTCTAACACCTTCCTATGGGGGCAAATTGACGACCTTAAAGCAGAGCACCAATGGTCGGATGAAGCGGTTGCTAAGTACAAGCGCCGCTTGGAGAAGTCTAAAAGGGAGAAGGAGGCCCTGGAGGGCGAAAAGAAAGGTTTGCAGCACTAGCTAGAAGAGGCACGCTCCAAGGCAGAGGCCAAGGATGAAAGGTCAGCCAAGGCTGAGGATCGGGGCTATCATCGAGGGTGTGACAAGAGCGCTGAGTTCTTTTGGGAGCTCCTGGTGACCCTGGCACCTCAAGCCTGCCGCATAGAAGGCTATTTTGAGGCGTACGTTAAGTTTGTCGAAGATCGCCTTGGTGCCAAGGCTGAGGGTCACGAGCCCGAGTTGGTGGAGTTTAACCCATCTACAACTGTTGAAGAGGGCCTGGGCGATGAGGAGACTACGCCCCTGGACGGCAGGGTTACGACACCTGATGAGGAAGGCAATGACGTCGGGGCAGCTGAGGTTAGCAATAATAATGATGACCCCGACGCTCACTGCCTTAGGGAGTTTTGCTTACTCTTTGTTTTATCTCCCTTTCTAGCTATTGGTACTTGTATTCCCTCTTCCATTTAATCAATGAAAAAAATTCTTGTGCGGAGCATTCTGCTTTATTGCTTCTTTTTGCTTCACTTGTTATTCTGCTTGTTGCTGCATATTTTCCTTTGCATATGCTCCGTAAGACAGTAGCCCCTAAGGGGGACGGCAAGTGAAGAATCCTGAATCTTAATTAGAGAATGAAAAGAAATAGCGACCAGCCTTGAGGCTGTACTCTTGGAACCGTAGCCCCCATCGGGGCGAAGGGTATAACAACCAGTCTTGAGGCCATGCTCGTGGACCCTTAGCCCCCATTGGGGCTAAAAGGTATAGCGACCGGTTCTGAGGTTGTGCTCTTAGACCCTTAGCCCCTATCGGGGCTAAAAGTACAGCTACCAGCGCTGGGGCCGTGCTCTTGGACCCCTTGCCCCCATCAGGCTAAAGGTATAATGACCGGCACTGAGGTTGTGCTTCATGAACCCTTAGCCCCCATCGGTGCTAAAATCTATAACGACCGGCCCTGAGGCAGTGCTTATGGACCCTTAGCCCCCATCGGGGCTAAAAGATATAGCGAACAACTCTGAGGTCGTGCTCTTAAACCCTTAGTCCCCTTCGGGGCTAAAAGGTATAGTGACCGACCCTAGGGCCGTGCTCTTGGATCCCTATCCCTCATCGGGGCTAAAGGTATAACGACAAGCCCCGAGGTCGTGCTTAAGGACCAATAGCCCCCATTTGGGCTAAAGGTATGAGCTATTGAGTTGAAAACAACATTGCATTTACGGTCGTTTTATTGCATGGAGAGAATAAGTACATTGATATTATGCTTGAAGGAAAGAAAACCACTAGTGATAGTATTTTCGTAGATTACTGCTATGCCATGTCCATGGGATGGGAACTCTGGTGGGAGTCTCTAGGCGGTATGTGCCTGGCCACATCTGAGCCATGACTTTGTATGGGGCTTCCCAATTGATCGTGAGCTTGCTATGTTCCCCTGCGCATGCGACAGCCTTTGTGCAGCGTAAGACAAGGTCTCCGACGTTAATGGGGTAGAGCTTGACAGCACGATCACAGAGGCGTGCAATGCGAAGCTTATAGAGTGTTTCTCGGAGAAGGGCATCTCCTCGGACAGATGGCAGGAGATCCAATGCCTTGCGGAGCCCGGCGTTGTTCAGTTCTTCTGGGAATGTTGTGAGCCAATGGGTGTGGAGTGCTACTTTGACCGGCAGCATAGCTTCTGACCCGTATACCAACATGAAAGGCATTTCTCTAGTCGCAGTCTTTTCTGTTGTCCGAAGTGACCATAGGACGCCGTATATTTCGTCGGCCTACTTGCCTTTGGCGTCATCGAGCTTCTTCTGCAGACCATTGTTGGTAGCTTTGGCTTGGCCGTTGGTCTAAGGGTGTGCAACAGTGTGAACCGAGCTTGGCACCCAAGGGTGCCGAGGCAGTCTGTGACCTTGGTGGTGTCAAACTGCCGCCCATTGTCAAAAATCATTGCGCGAGGGACGTCAAATTGGGAAATGATATTTTTCTAGATGAACTTTCAAGCCTCGGCCGCAATGATGGAAGCGACGACCTCAGCTTCAATCCACTTGGTGAAATAAAATTTTTCTAGATGAACTCCCTCGTGTAACTCCTCTAGTATCTTCTTCCCCATCTCTGGGGTTACGCAACACAAAAGTGCTCGAGCGAAGGATGGCTTGTATAGAATCCCATCGTACAGTATGAACCAATTCACTCGTGTTTTTACGCGGTCGGCCTCTTTGTGGTCTGCGGGTAGTGTGCCGTCAGATAGGGATATGCGTATGAGGTCCATCCACGTCGAGCTCCTGTCTATCCAAAGTACTTCGTGAGGGTCAATAGTTCGTTCCATAAGAGTCTCCCATTGGATGTGTTTTGGCTTCCCGTCCTCAGAAGAGCTTGCCGATTCTTGGACCGCAGTATATGAGTAATTGAGAAGTACTTCAGCAATTTAGTGACCTCGCATACCCCACCTACGTAAGCCGCCATAGTATCATCCTTTACGCTCGTACTCTCTATTTAGCCTCATTGTTTGATGCCTTGAACATGAACTTCAAGGCCTGCTCATGCCTTTCCCCTTGGGGGCTTACAATGATTAGGCCGACCCCACTCCCATCCATGGCGGATGAGCCATCCATGTGAAGATTCCAAGGAGGGAAGGAGCGCTCGTCGACAACCGTGCTAGGACCTTCGGCCAAGAAGTCTACCAGAGCTTGAGCCTCAATGGCCCGTCAGGTCTCGAAGGCGAGGTCATATAGCAATAGCTTCACTGCCCACTTTAGGAGCCGTCCGGAGGCATCCGGCTTTTGTAGGGCATTCTTTAGGGGTTGGCCGGTGAGGACGATCACCTTATGTGCCTCAAAGTAAGGTCGTAATTTTCGGCTGGCCATCACTAGCATATAAGCAAACTTTTCAATCAAACGGTAGTTCACCTTGGCCCCTGGTAGGGCGTGACTTATGTAATAAAATAGGATTTGTTCCTTAGCTCTTTCTACCACCAAAACTGCACTTTTGGCCTGCTCTGACACGACTAAATAGAGGAGGAGCGTTTCCCTCAAAAGAGGACTAGCTATCTTGGGCAGGTGAGCCAAGTATGTTTTCAACGTTTGGAATGCCTCGCCGGCTTCGTAATCCCAAATAAAGTTGGCGCGCCTCCGTAGGACGAGGAAGAAAGGCTAGCATTTATCAGCGGACTGAGACATGAACCGTCCTAGGGTTGCGATACATCCAGTCAGTCGATGGACCTCTTTGATGTTGCGCGGCAACTTCATACTCAACACGGCCTGGATCTTGTCTGAATTAGCTTCTATCCCCCAGCTACTGACCATGAACCTGAGGAACTTGCCTGATTTGACTCTGAACACACATTTCTTAAGATTGAGCTTTATTCCAAATGTTAGAAGGATATCGAATGTTTTTCGTAGGTCTTGGCCATGCCCGGCGTCGATCATGTTCTTCACTATCATGTCATCCTCGTAAACCTCCATGGTGCGACCGATGAGGGGCTCGAATAGCTTGTTCACTAGTTGTTGGTAAGTGGCTCCCGCACTCTTCAACCAGAAAGGCATGACCTTATAGCAATGCAAACCTCGGTCAATTATGAATGCGGTCTTCAGGGCACAAGGGTATTTGGTGATACCCCGAGAAGGCGTCCATAAAGCTTAGTAGGGCATGCTCAGCCATTGCATCTACTAGTTTGTTGATCTTTAGGAGGGGTTAATTGTCCTTTGGGTAGACTTTGTTCAGGTCCGTAAAATCTATGCACATTCTCCATGTGCCATAGGGATTTTTTACTAAGACCACATTTGAGATCTACTCTGCCTCTAGTAGCTTCTGCACCTCCGTGGTTGCTGCTACGGCCCGCTCAGGGCCCATGTGTCGCTTCTTCTGGATGACAGGTTTGTAATTAGGGTCGACATTCAACTTGTGCTCCATGATGGCAGGGTCAATGTCGGGCATCTCTTCGGGGCCGAAGGCAAAGACATCACGGTATTCTCGCAAGAGCGCGACCAAAGAATGTCAGGCAGGAGGCTCTATCTCCCTACCCAGCTGAACCGTGCGTTCCAGGCGCCCTTCATCGAGGGGAATTTGCTAACACCATCCGCAGCCTCCGGGGAGGTCGCTCTGGTTCAGCCGACGTTACCATATGTATGATTAGGGCCTCAGTTGTAGGAGGAGGTGTCCCGGGCTACAGCCTTTTATCCGACGGTGGGGGTTCAAAATCCCCTCACTCGGTCGTTCACTCTACCAACGGTCGGATGCTAATGAGATAGCATTCTTGGGCCGTTCGCTAGTCTCCTTGCATTGTACCCACACTTCCGTCATCAGCATCGAATTGAAGTTGAAGCAAATACGGGGCGATGATGACCTTTACCTTGTGTAAGGTAGGCCGCCCCAAGATGACGTTGTAGGCCATGGGCACATCGATGACCAAGAAGTCTACCTCCAGGGTTCTTGCTTTGACCTTATCTCCAAAGCGCAAGGGGAGGCGGATCATCCCCATGAGGTTCACATCCTCCCCCCAAAATCCTAAGATGGGATAAACCAAGGGAACGATTTCCCTCCCTGGATACTTTAGTTTCTGCAGACAGTCCTAAGTCATGATTTCCACGGAGCTCCTCATGTCTACAAGAATTCTCCGCACAATGGCGCTTGCCACCTTCATTTCTACCACTAGGGGATCGTTGTGCAGAAAGGTGAAGCGTGGGCCTTTTTCCCAACTGAACACCATTATGGGTACTGTAATTTGACTACCTTGTTTAGCCCTGAGCACTTGCTGGGACTTCCAAGTGGACTGAGTGATGCCTTCTATGTATCCCCCTGCGATAGCGGCCACTATCTCCGTGGAGCATTCTTCATCCAAAGGCTCAGGTCATGCAGGCTCGCGCTCCTCCTGACGGAAACGCGAGCCTCTTTTCTAGAAACGGTCGATCTGCCCCTTATCCACCAGCTCATGAAGGATCTTCTTGAGCTCCCAACACTCAACAGTCGTATGCCCCTTCTGCTCATGGAACTCACAATATTTTCACGCATTGTGGGGCTTCGACGCTGAGGTCATCGGGGGCGGCCTTTTCAGCATCTGGTGCCCTCTCACTTCCATGAGGATGCTTCGAGTTGGGGTGTGCAAAAAAACCCGAAGCGGGAAACCAGAACCGAAAAGCCGAAAAAATCGAACGGAAAAATCGAGTAACCGAACAAATTTTTCAAAAAAATCAATTCAATTAACCGAAGCGAAAAGAATTTTCGGTTTTCGGTTCGGTTACAGTCCAAAGAATTTGAAAATTCGATTAACCGGCGGTTAACCAAACCGAAAGTAATTTTATTTTTAAAAAAATTATACGTAAAAAATAAAAAAATTTGGTAAGAAAGTGCAATTTTTTATTGTTCATAAATGGTAACCAAAGTTTGATTTTTATAAAGAAAAAATTAAACATAAAAAAATGAAAAATTTAGGTAAGAAAGTATACGTTTTTTATTATTTGTGAATGGTTAACCAGTAACCGAACCGAAAAGTCAGTTAACTGCACTGAAAAAGCGGTTAACAGACTTTTTCGATTCAGTTACGGTTCAGGTTTTGAATGAACCGGAATTTTCGGTTAATTGAAAAACGGTTAACCGAAATTTTTGGTTCGGTTACGGTTCGGAATTTCTTTGAACTGAAAAATCGGTTAACTAATTTTCAGTTAACCGAAACTCCGGCTAACCGGTTTTGCACACCCCTAGCTTCGAGGGTCCGTGGAGAATCGAGGGTTGACGCTCTCGAGTCGTGGCCTCCTATCTCCTCGGTCGGGATTCCTTTCAATGGGAACCTTAGTCTTTTTCGGAGCGTCTACGCCTTCAGCACAAATCTCAGTGGCACGAATGAAGTCGACAACTTTCCTCAATGCCTCTACTACGGTGGCCTCCTTTTGCTCGGCCAAGGAAAATTTGAAGTGTCCACTCTTCAGACCATTTAGAAAGGAGCTGTATGCCACCTCGTCCTCCAGGTCAGGGATCAAGACCGCCTCCTGATGGAAGCGCTTGACGAAGTTGGCCAGGGACTCCTGTGGCCCCTGCTTGATTTTGGAGAGGTGAATGCTGGTTTGCCTCTCTTTGCGGCTGACGATGAATTGGCTAACAAACTTATCAGCAAAGTCTTGGAAACACAAGACACTTTCTGGCTTCACGTTGTTGAACCAGGACTACACTACCTCCTTGACGGTAGCAGGAAAAGATCGACAGTACATGGCATCATCCACTTCTTGGACATACATATGTGCCTTGTACACCCCCAAGTGTTCCTCTAGATCCGTGGTCCCATCATATAGGTCCATGGTAGGCATCTTCAGCTGCCCATAACGCGAAGCGTTGACAATCTCCGCGCTAAATGGGGTGGAAAAAGGGATGGGTCCTATCCAGACAGTCGTGCCAGAAACCTTCATAGGAGTCTCCGAACATCTTTCTACTTCCACCACCAACGTGCTCCTTCGGGGAGGACCGACCCTTGGGGATCTGGGCGGAGTCCGATCAGGCTGATGAGACCGCTGGTCGTGCCTCTCCTGGGGGACTTCGAGTACGTTTGCGATTGGAACAACACTCTGAGGTCCATCGTCGTTCGGAGGCTTCTCCTTGAGGCCTCGAGGTCTATTCCTGCTCCTCGAACCAGGTGGTTTGTTGGGAGTGCATTGCATATGGCGTTGAGGCTGTGGTTGACTTCACCAACCGTCCATGGCTTGGGCAGTGGCTATGTAGGGTGTCGGCCCCAATGAAGCGATCTTGATTCTCTTCCTGCAACCGCCCATTTCTGTTAGCGTGACGGGCCTCTCATATCCCCTGACTACGGTGGTGGGACGCCACGGGGCCATGCCTTTGGAAGGACTCGCAACCCGTGGTAGGCACGTACTCAAAATGGGGAAGAGCCTCGCTGAGCTCGCAGCCTCCATGGCCTTCTTTACTTGTTCAGTGACTTGTTGTATAATGGTGTCAGTCATGGTGGACATGAAGTTCTTGAGTGCGTCCACCGGAACGTAGGCCTCCCGCCCGGCCGGGGTCTGGCCGACTAAGCGGTGATCTGAGCGGGAGCTCTCTGAGGCATCTTCAGCCTCAAGACAGGTCGGGGCTTCCGTTGCGGGTGCTTTATCTATCCTGACCCGTGCTCTTGTGGCTTCATTGACCACCATCGTTCACCGGTCTCTTTCCCACAGACGGCGCCAAATCTGTTTCAGGAATTTTTCGTGTGTTGCTGGAGATGAAGTGGGACAAGAGATCGGGCTTATGTGATGACACGTGCAGATCAACTGACGGTCTTCTCCTCCTGGGTCGAACCTATAAAAAAGACACCACCGGGTTGTGGTCCGGGGAACGCCTCTCTAACGCTCAAATCAAAGGAGGGTTCAAACAAACGATAAATGCAGTAAAGAGAGAGAATGTAGACTAAATTATGTCAGAGTCCGAGTCCTTTTTCTGAGGTTGGTAGGTGAGTATTTATCGCTCCTGTAACATGGGGTAAAATGGTAATTTCACTCTGGTGACCCCCCAATTGGGCTGCTGAGCTGCTTGCTCCGCTTGGGCTTCTGGTTGGAGCCCCAAGGGTCCCGCTAAGGCCCATTATGCCTGATTGGGCTTGGTCCATGATTGGGAACATGTGAGCCTTCCCAAGGAAATCATATTTTCTTTATCATGTGGAAATATGGAAAGTGTACATGGATTTATCAGACCCCTCCCTCATGCATGAATGACTCCACACCTTCATCCCCAGTATAATGTTTTTTTTACCGTGCATGAGTTACTTCACATCTTCTACTCAAATATAATGTTTCTTTCTCTGCAATATAAGCCTTCAAAAATAGCGATGGAACGTGCTAGATGTGAAAGCAATAAATATAATTATGCTAAATTCGATTAAAAGAAAAAGTTAAACAAATACGACACCAACATAATGTGAAAATTAATCAATAAAGTCTCAAGTTAAAAATGATGGATTAAGACGAAAACTAAAATAAATTATAATCCACAATGTAAAAATTAAAAAATAAAGTCTCAAATTAAATATGAGGGGTTAAGACGAAAACTAAAATAAATTATACTCAACACTAGCTAAGACCCGCGCGTTGCCCCGGAATTAACTTTTTGAATCATTATGTAATACTTTGAAATCGTCACAAAATAGTTATTCAATTAATAAATTGTGTACGTAAAAATATATTCCAACTCCAATTAGATGAAGGACTAAAGCCAAAAAAAATTATAAATATAAATGAAACATATGAAGTCTGATAATTGAAAGTATTTTAAAATAAATAAAACAACTCATGAAAGAGCACGATATGTACATTTCATTTTACCCGTGCAATTATATGTGTCAAATCTAATTATGATTACTATTTTTGTTCTTAAGATAGCTAGAAGAAGAACCGATGTAGCGTGTCACCTACTCAACTCCCATGCCATCTACCTTAATTCATTTTCGCTTTCACTATCGTTTACACTTGAACATGTGCTTTATTCGGTTAAAGATTTTGTATTCTTGGGATTTTTTTATGCACTACATAATTATTTTCTATAAATTTATCCTTTCATCATGTTTTCATTACTTACCCCATATGTTTTGAGTTGGATTGAAATCTTTATGATTTGTTTATAGCAACATATTGATTTCAACCTAACAATTTTCAACGATATTTCTGAAGTATCATTTCCTTATTCAAAAATGTATGTCCAAGGCAACTCACAAGTCTTAGCTAGAGAAAAATTTTATTTTTAATCAAGCTTAATCAGAAAATTGGTTGGAGTCATTTGTCTTCTCTCGGCGCCGGGGGGTTATAGTTATCTTTATAAAGATCACGGTTTATGATATTAACCCTCCCCTAACTTCGCATGGAGAAGTTGAGATATTGTTGCCTTCATTAAAGACTTTTAAAATAACATATTGTGTAGTCTATGGATCAAAATATTCAATTATTATGCTTCATTCATCTTAATATTATGTAGATTAAATAATTATAGGATGCTATTTGAGAACACATCCATAATAAAAGTAAATGAATGGGGTCCTCCGTACCCTCCATGCATTTAATGCAATAATTAGGTAGTTAAACTTACTCTAATTAGATAAAAGATTAAAGCCAAAAAAAATTATAAATACAAATGAAACGTATGAAGCCTAATAATTGAAAGTATTTTGAAATAAATAAAATAGCTCATGAAAGAGTATGGTATGTACATTTCATTTTATCTATGCATTTATGTGCTTCAAATCTAATTATGACTATTATTTTTGTTCTTAATACAGCCAGAAGAAGAATCGATGAATCGATGTAACGTGTCACTTGCTCAACTCTAATGCCATCTCCTTTAATTAATTTTAATTTTCACTATCGTTTATACTTGAACATGTGCTTTATTCAGTTAAACATTTTGTATTCTTGGGGGTTTCTATTTTTGTTATGCACTACGTAATTAATTTCTATATATCTTATTCTTTCATCATGTTTCCAATATCTACTGAGTTGGATTGAAATGTTCATGATTTGTTTATATCAATGTATTGATTTCAACCTAACAACTATTTAACGATACTTTTGAAGTACCATTTGCTTATTCAAAAATTTGCGTCTGGGGCAACTCGTGGGTCTTAGTTAGAGAATACTTTTAATTTTATCAAGCTTAATCAAAAACATTGGTTGAAATCATTTGTCTAGTCCCAGGGGGGGATTATAGTTAATTTTATAAAGATCATGGTTTAAGATGTCGATATTAACCTGCCCTAGCTCAGGGAGGGAAGTTAAGATATTGTTATCTTCATTAAAGACTTTTAACATCGCATATTGTGTAGTCTATGGATCAAAATTTTCAATTATTACACTTGATTCATCTTAATACTATGCAGATTAAATAATTATAGGATGCTATTTGGGAACACATCTATAATAAAAGTAAATGAATGGGGTCCTTGGTACCCTTCGTACAGTTAATGTAGTACTTAGGTAGTTAAACTTTAAAAACAACAACAACAACAACAATAACAACAGTAACAACTACACCACCACCACCAACAACAACAACACCAACAGCAATAATAATAATAATAATAATAATAATAATAATAATAATAATAAACAATTATAGAATGCTATTTGAGAACATATCTAATTTATCATTTTGAATTATTATTTTTTATGTTTAAATCTTTGTTATATTAGACAATTATTCAATACTATTCATTACTCACATATATTTGTTCAAGTAACTTATCCCAGAACAACGCACGGATCTTTACTAATAAAAATATTTATTTTATTGTGTTTTAAATAAGTAAATACTTATTTTATCTCTTTAGTAATTGGTTGATAAATTTGACCTGAGGACAGAGTTTGTGTCAGATTGGTAACTACTAGCTGCCATTTTTTACTTCACCTTTACATTTTAAATTGAATTCTATTTGCGGTGGCATTTAATGAAAATGCTGAGATTGATGACTTTCCGATATATAAGGGATGATTGATGACTATTTTGTGGTTTCTCAATCCTCACCCATTTTTTCATTCCAAGGTGTGATTGATGACTTTCCTATATATATGTCACTTATTCCGGATTTGTCACCTGTTGTTGCTCTGCAATATTTATCTTCACATCAAACATTTGATCCGTCATATATTTTCACATTATGAACACTGAGGATGTGAAAAAGGCAAAGATACTGATAAAAGAGGCAATATATATATATATATATATATATATATATATATATATATATATATATATATATACATATATATATATATATATTATACTCCTATGAACACATACTTCCAAAAACAACATCAGCAAATATATATTAAAAATTAATATATGACAAATATACGCGTGAAAAATATGCCAACCGGTAAGGTAATTTCCGTAAAATGGCAATAACGGTAATGACTGTAACCCCTGTAATATAATCTGTACACGTGGGATGATTTAATATCATCCGTTAATTTTTCAAATTTAATTTAAATTAATTCTATTATTACACCTTTATAAAATCTTCATATAATAAATGCTAAAATGGATAAAGTGCTCACAATTGAGGAATTCTGAAATACTGCATGGAGAGTGATTTGTGAAGTTTCAGTGGGTAGCAACAGTAAATTTAAAGTCGACAGTTAATCCTGACTTTTCAATTATTCACATTATTTTAAATTTTAAAACAGTTACAAATTAATTTTATTTTAAAATTTAAAATTCATAAAAATTCATAGGTCTCACAGGTCCCAGGATCGAAATTTGACTCTGACAAAAGAGTTGCTTCCCTGCCCTCCTTTGTTTTTTTGTTCTTCAAATAGCAACCGTGGATTTAAACAACACAGTGAATCCTAACCTTTCAATTATTCACATTATTTTAAATTTTAAACAGCTAGAAATTAAGTTGATTTTAAATTTTAAAATTCATAAAAATTCACACAAGTCTCATAGGTCCCAGAATCGAAACTTGGCTCTGATAGAAAAGTTGCTTCCCTGCCCTCATTTTTCTTTTTGCTCTTCAATTCTTTTTTTACCCGAACAGGTCCCAGGATCAAAACCTGGCTCTGATAGAAACGTTGCTTCCATGATCTCCTTTGGTTTTTCGCTCTTCAATTTTTTTTTTCCATATTTTTGTTTGTCTACAGCTTAAAGAAAAGTGTGATATAAGATATGTTTACTATGAAACTTACCAATAAGGGTTGAACTAATTCTCTCCACATACTTACTCTTTTATTCATTAATACTGTGGTCAATGCCCTTACGATGTAAGATTTTCAATAAAAAGTAAAAGTTATCACACATAGTAGAAGAATTACATATACATCTTTATAAGATAAGTGTAAAAATGAATAGTAGCCTAAGAATACTTCCCTCCCTCATTCCAAGCTTCTCATTAATTCCGTCAAAATACTCAAAATAGTTTGAAGTTAATTGATTTTATATTTTAAAATTCATAAAAATTCACTAATTGATATTCCCCCCCCCCCAAATTTCCCTGCATTCCCACATCATCCTTTCTATCGTCAATAACCACCAAAAATTACATTCCCGAAAAGAGAGGATTGGGAAGATGTGGATACGGAGGACGGTTTCAGGTGAGAAAAATTAAAAAAAAAATCATATTTCATTATCATTTTTTTTTGGAACATATCAGAATTAATTAGCAATCTTAGTATGTCATAGCTTGAATCATTAACTTGTATTTACATATGGTATGTAAAATATATCATATGATCATAAACTTTTATTCTACATTTCTTTTTTTACATGATCATATGGTATGTGTGTGTGTGTATCTATCTATCTATCTATCTATCTATCTATCTATCTATCTATCTATCTATATATATATATATATATATATATA
>JACYFF010010365.1:13568435-13585868 GCA_017589665.1 Selenicereus undatus
ATATATAAATATATATATATGTATATGTATATGTATATATATATATATATATATATATATATATATATATATATACATATACATACATATATATATGTATATGTATATGTATATGTATATGTATATAGATTGAAGGTTCTTTTTTTTGGGAAAAGACAGACAGGTGGATGAGAGAAAAGGAGAAGATGAGAAATAGAGAGAATTGTCACCATTTTCTTCCTCTTTAGGTACAATCCCTAATTTAAATTTTACCATTCAACTCTCATCTCCCTGATTTTCCAGCGGGTTTGGTGTTGAAGATGGTCCAACCGGCTTCGGCCGGTGTGGTGTCATCTTTCTTGGAGCAGGTTGGTGGTTTGACGGTGGAACCAGCGATTCAAACGGCGGCTTGGGACGTCAATGAATGGGATTTCGCTGGCGACGTGGATGACGTACGGTTTGATTGTGGATCCGATCGATGCGGGAAATCCGAGGGTGGTGTTTGGATCGGTGCCGAGTCTCAAGGAGGCGAAGGATGCTACTTTTGAACTAAAGGATGCACTTAAAAAGTAATTTCTCTCTCTAACTATCTGAATTTCTTTTTTTGTTTAATTGATAGGAGATATTAAATTGTTAATTGTCGTTTGTTGTTTTATTGTTCGTTGTTTAGTCATTTGTTCGGAAGTTCTAATTTTGATTTCCTATCATGTTTATAGTATACTACAGGACTATTACTATATGGGTAAAAAATCATGAAAATTCTAAGTCTGTTCAAGTGATGGTCAACTTATCTTTTGAATAATATTTTTTTAAGTTTTATTTTATTAAGCACCATGCAAAAGCACGGGTTTATTTTATTAGGCATCGAGAAAGGGTTATGTGGTATATTTTAATTTCCTTTCTCAACATTACAGTAGCTATTTAATGGAAGTTTACTTATAGTAGAAATTTAGATTGTGCTATTCCAAATCATAATTACTAATGGTGTATGGTGGTGAAATGAGCAACAATATTTTATATATTTTGTTGTTGAAATGAGCATCAATATTTTACATGTTTTGGTGTTGAAATAAGCTAGCATATTCTACATTTAATCAATTTTCATTAATGTATTTCATTTTTTCAAAAAAAGGATAAATTTGATAAATATTGATTTCTTATCTGGCGTTTATAATCCGAATTCAATGCAAAGAAATATATTCTTCAATGTTCAGTAAAACTTTAATTTTGAAAAACTTAAATTGAAACATAATAAGCGTCTGACTTCCTATAAGGACAAATTTGATAAATATTGATTAGTACACAATATTAATTTCTACACATATACAACCATAAGTCTTTTTTATTGATTTTTAAATTTTAAATTTATTTTTTAAAAAACTTTATATTAAATTTAAATACTCTGTGTATAGCACGGGCCCATACTAGTTTATCAAAATTTAAATAATTCAAAAATATTAAAGTTTAATGTCATTAAAAAAATAAAAACTAACAGTATAGATTAAAGACTGCCACATGTATGCCTAACATATATACATATGGATGATGAAAGTATGTGCTCTTCGGAGCACATAGTATATTATACTCCGGAGAGTACATAATCCCAATAGCCACACTAGTGAATATATAATAAATACGTGTGTGAAAAATATATACATAAAAAATTACCATTTCACTGTTAACATAGTTTGATCCGCGCACCCCTCTCCCCACAAAAAAAAAAAGAAAAAAAAGCAAAACACTAACGTTAACATAGTTGCACAGGTTTTTAGGATAAATTCACTTAATTTGCTAACTTAAAAAATTTTAAAAATAAGCATACAAACTCTAAATAGTTTAAACTCTAAATCATTTTTCAGTCTAATAAACTTAAGTATGGTTAAAATAAATACAATTTAGTTTAGTTTAGTTCAATTGAATTTAGTAAAAATAAGTTTAGAATTTAACATAAATAAATTTAGTTTACCTTAATTCATCAAAAATAAGAGCATTTCCAACCAGAAAAATGGGTGCCAGGTGTGGGCCCTTCATTCCAGACGACCATTGGACTAGGGACGGCAATGGGGCTGGTACGGGGCGGGTTGAGTCATACCCTCACCCATACTTATTTTCGAAAATCATATCCACTTGTACCCATCAGGTATTAAAAAATAGTATCATACCCATATCCATCGGGTTTTGTAGGTTTTATCTGGATTCACATAGAGAATGAAAATTAATACCTATGTGCAACCCATATCCAAGTACGATATATATTTTTGTCATTATAAGATTGCAAAGTTGTGATATTTTGGGAATATATTGTTTAGAAATGTGAAATCAAATACATTATTGACTAATTTCTTATTCGAATGGTTCGAATTGGGCTTAAAGCAGAAAAATGTTGAACTAACACGATTTTTTTACTTATAAAAACGGGTATCATAGGTGTGCGGATATGGGTCAGGTGAGGGTTATACCCATACTCATACCCATATCCGTACCCATTTTTTAATACCCTCCCCATACCCATTTAAAATCCATTTTTACCACCCATTTAGATTTTAAATGGGGCGGGTTTTAAGGGTTTTAAATGGGTACAAATTTCATTATCATCCCTAGATTGGACTACTGTGTTAGGCTTTTGGGCTTGGAAAATTGTTACTATTGGACGACCTAACATATCTATTTGTAGGTTTATTTTATTTATTTTATTTATTTTTTTTTATTTTTTTGCTTGTGAATATGTCTGTAAACACCAATTGGTAAATGTGAGAATTCTTCAACCTAAATTAACTCTCTTTCTCAAATTAAAATTCATCTTATTCTCTCTAAAAATTTATGAGTGTTGTACGAAGTGAAAGTAAGCGAAGAGGGATTTTTTTTTGGGTAAGTAATGATTATTATTTAGTTATGTTTATATATTTCAATTTAATTAATATTTAAATTATATATTTGAACTAATAGTTGTTGTTTATGGTTCTGTTGTTAGAGATTTGGGAGATGTTCTTGAAGTTGAAGAATCAAAATAGAAGGGAAGTAAACTAATTTTTAAGGAGTTCTAAATTTCTGTTTTTTATATGTATTCTTAATTATATGTTATACATGCTTGATATAACATTATTTGAATATTTATTTAAATTGGTAGAATTTAACATGTTTAAAAGTGAATATGTTAGAATATAAATTGGTGAAATTTAATATGTTTAAAAGTGAATAGGTGTAAGTTAATTATTGAAATTGGCAATTTAATATGCTTCATTAGTATGTTTGGATTATTGTATTGGAACTAATTGTTGGACACATGTCACACATGTTTATATGTTTAGTTAATATGCTTATATGCTTAAAAATATAATAGTCTTAGAAGTTAATGCAATGTTTAGAAATTTGCGCATTTAATTTAAAATAAAGTTAGAAATTTATCTATATAAGCTTAGTTAATAAGTTTATATGTTTGACAATATATGTCATAAATGTGTAATTTAAATTGACCTTACACATGAAGTATGTGTAATTGACACTTTGAAATTTGAATAAGTTGGAATTTAAGAATTAGTTACAATATATGAATATGTCAAAATTAAAAATGTTATATTGTAAATTCTTTTATCACATGTTTACAATGATTAGAAAGTTGCATGTTTAATTTAAAAAAATGTTAAAAATTTATCTTCATAATCTTAGTTCATATGTTTATGTGTTTCACAATACATGTCATACATGTTATATGTCTATCTTGAATTACATGTATATATATAATTAAAATCAAGAAGTAATTACTTGTTAAAAATATTTGAATATTTCTATAAATTAGTAAATGTTTAAACATGCATGCTAGAATTTAAATTTTAAAAGTAAAAATTATTGATTACATGTAGGTGCGGCCATAAAATGAAACTTAATCACCCGCATTTGTTTATGAATTTACTTGCCAAAGATGATTTACAACAAGAACTCGAGAATAATTCAAACAATTCCCTAAAACCCCCAAATTGGCAATACCCCCACATTATTCCTCACATTAGCCACCAACACAAAATGCCTCATTACAAAGTCAAAACGTATCCAAATCCCAAGTTGTAGCTACCAGCAAAGGCGGAGCTATGTTGGTGCAAGGGGGCATCAATTGACATCCCAATTTTTGGGGGAAAAAAATTTAAATATTGGAATTTTTGGAAAAAAAAAAAACTAAAACACATACATATATTATTTAGTTTGCAAAATTGCATGAAGCGTGCAGTGCACAAGTGGTGTGAGGTGCTTGGATACTGCCTAATTGTGTGTGTAGGTTGCATGTTTGAGTCTTCATAATTGATAGTGTCGCTTTTTTTAAAGTAAGATATGTAGTATTCATTATATATCATTTATTTTACATATAGGGTAAGATGCATGTAGTGCCCAGGCAATGTGAGGCGTGTGAATTTTACCCATGTTCGGTGTACGTCGTGTATTTGAGTTTGGGTAGCGACAATTCATGTGGTTTTTTAAATTACGATACATAATATTTTTATCATTAATTTTGGCAAGTAATATTTAATTAATTCCTCCCCTTTGCATAAATAGAAGATTTGGGGTTTGCTTCTAGCTCGATATGTCGGTGAAAATAAAGGAAAATTAAAATGAAAATTTATTTTATGTTGACATCAACATAGAAAGAAAATAGTATAAAAGACTTTATCTCCAGCGGCAAAATCAATGACAAAAATGTTCTTTTTTCAATTTATAATCATTCTTTACAAATTATTGTGTCTATTTTAGTTATTCTAGTTAAATTTGTGTCTACCAACTATGCTAATGCCATTTTAGAAATAATCAAATAGGAGTTAATTTTAACAAACTTGTGAATTTGAAGATCGAACTTCGGAGCTTGAGGATGAAATTTGGTGAATTTGAAATCTTTTGTAGGTTTATTGCAACATTATGAGTATATCATGTTATAAAAAATATGGAAGAAAATGTATTAAAAAACTATAGCGCAAATTAGACGAATATTAGTTGTACTATATAGTATAGTTCGACACCCCAACGTTTGAACCCTGGCTTCACCACTGGCTACAATCAATGCCTTCCCTATATTACTCACTGCAACCTTATCCTATGCCTCATCAAGTCCTCGTCCTCAAGCTATTTCAAGCAATAAAAAATGTAATCAATATTCCAAAAATTAAAAAACTATTTCTATATTTTTGTGGGAAGAAAATTTAAATATTCTATTTTTTGAAAATAAAAAGTACATTAGTTTAGAATAAAAGTAGTTATATATGCTTTATGGTGGGATCTATGATAAATATTTTATTTGGTGATGGGATGCAAGTCTCATTAGTTGGATATATGATAGAATACAAGTTTTAAAAAGCTAAACCTTTTGCTAATGTGATAGGTTGAAGTTCAAAAACTGAAACTCTAGCCGGAGATGTTAAGCAAAAATAAATTTGATTTAATTTAATTCCTATAAGTTTAGAATTGCGCATGATCCACCAACAATTTCAAATGCTCTTTTAATCTTTTAGCCCTTTACTGACAAAATACGGCGTGAAGTAATCATCTTTTACACGATTAAAGCATTGATGAATCTGTACCTCGTACAACTGCACATGAACGCAAGTCATTTGTGGTGACCTTTATGTTATGTATTGCGAAATTATTTGTTGCCACAAAAATTGCCTTGCAGGAAGGAATGGTCAGGCGTTCTAACTTGCGTTGTAATTTTTTTGTCCTTTTGTCTTTTTTTTGTTTTTTGTTTTTTCTTTGCTTAAATATTATTTAGATGGTAAAAAAAAGGTTGTGTGGTGTGTGGTAGGTCCATAATAAATATTTTTATTGAGTGATTCAAATTGGAGTTTTATGGCTTGGAGAACTGATGAAATGCAAGTTCCAAAAAATTAGAACTTTTGCTGATATGGCAAACCTGAATTCCAAAAAATGAAACAATGATTGGGAATGCTTTGAGAGAATGTGTGACTGTGCCATACCATGGGGCCCTTTTAATATAATTTCACATCCGTTTGTCATGTAGAGCAAAAAACAGAAAAATATATAATTTTTTCTCGTACAATTATCTCTTGAGCTTGAAGTGTGGATATTATAAAGGTTTATCTAATTTTATGCAATAAATCAATACGAAGAGTGTTGAGATTTGAATATAAAAATTCTTATTCAGAAAAGCTTTTAACTATGTTCAATAATCAATTCAACTAAAAACTTGCTTGAATAGATTTTATACTCTACCACCTTTACTATTGTTGATTCTGTAAAACTTGTGAAATCACCTTAAAGTGAAATAAAAGGGTGAATTTGAAAGAGCCTGTAGGAAATAGTAGTTCAGGACTAACCTGAATGCGGAATTGAACTGTCGGTAATAGCCCACGAATAATAAGAATACCATATCTCAAATCCCAGCGGCTACTAGAGTCGCCTTATAACGTCCACGTTCTAAACCCGATTACTCCGCGATGATGGTAGAGTAATTATAAGGAGAGAGATCAATAATCTTTCAGTATTAATCAGTATTTCAAGCTGACCCTCCCAAACCTCCTTATATAGGTATTGGGGGGTTAGCTACTAGGGTTTAAGGAGGCCTATTAGTGGCCGTCGGGCCTCAACTAATGGGCCCGGCCTACAGCTCCCACTCGGCCACAAAAGGCCGTTACAACACATGTTCCCCATGAATCATGTCTCCTCACATTCCATACTGGGAATAGAACGTGCGACCAAAATAACAAGTAGTGTTATATTAAGTTACCATCCAACTAATATAACACTTTCACGAAATACGATACCCCAAAAATATCCCAAGACATCACCAGTGGCATCTTTTGTCCCTTATGCCTGATATATCATATGATTATGTTCTCAACATAATCGCCCGGGCTTGATATGGTGATGGTGGATAGATTTTCCTTAAACACTTATGAAATCTCATCTTAACTTAATTGCTTTCCTAACGTGTTCCCGCTGAACCGTATACATCGTGACTCTTGAGAATCACATTAAAGTAGCATCATTAAGCTTCGACTTAATATCATAGCTTTAAGTCAAAGGGTCATCGTCCATATGGTCACACAGTGACAAGTGACAGGGAATTCAATCGTCACCCCTCATATGGGTCGTCTTACAAGCACACACAGTATGAGATGTGTGTCACGGCATAGCTCCCACTTAGTTGGGTTCGTAGCTCTTTATGCCATGCGAATCGTCAGTCTAGATTTTTACCAAAAAATCTAACCTGAGCCACTAGATCAACATACTCAATGTTTGACCTTGGCACTCAAGATTCGGCTTTTAGGGCTTCAATATGAAAACTCATCTCATATTCGACTCCTTTGAGTCTCATCTTAGTCTTACTAAGGCGACTATTTCTCATTCATACATCTTCAGTATGAGTTATCGATATTGCACACCTAGTGCCAATATGATTACGTCTCATCCTGCCCGCTACTCAAGCGTCAGGGTGATTGCCTGTGTGACTAGGCCAATCAGAAGCCTGTGACTTTTCAACATGTCTAACAGATAAATTACAAAACATTTAGAAAAATAACACTTTAACCTTTATTTCATAAATGCCTTTTACATGAAGAACGTATCTATCATACATAACAAGATTCCATCCAAAAACTAAACCCTGCGGAGTCCTAGACTCAACGAATGTGCTTTGAAAGCATCTCTAGGAATTGGCTTAGTTAATGGATCGGCGATCATCTTGTTAGTGGGTATATACTTGATGGCAATTTCCTTCATCTTTACGGCATCTCGCACGAAGTGATAACGCCTCTTGATGTGCTTGGTCTTCCGATGAAACTTCGGATCCTTGGCAAATTGGATGGCAGCTGTATTGTCACATAACATCTCTACAGGATCATCGATTCTCGGGGTGAGATTAAGATCCTGGAGGAAGCTCCTAAGCCATATTGCCTCCTGCGTGGCTAGGCTGCATGCGACATATTCTGCTTCCATGGTCGACAGAGCTATGCAGTCTTGCTTCTTACTGCACCATGATATGGCCCCCCCACCCAGGGTGAACACATATCCTGAGGTTGACCTGGACTCGTCCGGGTCACCACCCCAATCAGCATCTGAGTATCCTCTCAACTTAAGATCCCCGCCCTGAAAGCATAGGATCAAGTCGGTTGTACCACGAAGGTAGCGCATGACTCTCTTAACAGCTTGCTAATGAGCATGTCCAGGATTGCTTTGGTAACGACTTACCAGACCAACCGCAAAGCAAATGTCCGGTCGTGTACATAACATGGCGTACATTAGGCTCCCTACGGCACTAGCGTAGGGGACATTACTCATAGCATCTTTCTCTTTGTCTGTTTTTGGGCATTGGTCAAGGCTCAAGGTTAAACCCTTCTCAACTGGAGTGTCTACGGGCTTGGAATAATGCATGCGGAACCGTTCCAAGACCTTTTTGATATATGCCTCTTGGCTCATACCTAAGAGTTTCCTGGGACGATTCCTCACTATTTCCACACCTAGGACATACCTGGCTTCACCCATATCCTTCATCTCAAAGACGGAGGATAGCCACTTTTTAGTAGCTTCGATCATCTCCAAATTATTCCCAGCCAATAGTATGTCATCAACATATAAGGTGAGAAACATAATCCCTCCGGTTGATCTTTTGACATACACACAATGGTCCTCTGAAACCATGGATAAGCCAAAAGAGGTTATGGCTTCATGGAATCTTAAGTACCAAGACCTGGAAGACTATTTAAGACCATATATGGACCTTTTAAGACGACACACTTTGTCCTCTTGCCCCTTTGATACAAAACCAAAGGGTTGTTCCATGTAGATCTCTTCCTCAAGGCTGCCATTGAGGAAAGCAGTTTTTACGTCCATTTGAAACAACTCTAAGTCAAAATGGGCAACCAAGGCTAGGAGTAGGCGAATAGAGGCGAATCTCACCACAAGAGAAAATGTCTCTTCAAAATCTACACCCTCAATTTGTGTAAACCCTTTCGCCACTAAACGAGCTTTGAACTTGTCGATCGATCCATCTGCCCGACGTTTTATCTTGAAAACCCACTTGTTTCCAATAGACTTACGTTGGGGTGGAAGATCAACAAGTTCCCAAACCTTGTTTCTTGCCATCGAGTCCATCTCATCCCTCATGGCATCCATCCACTCTTTGTGGTTTGGTGAGTCAATTGCTTCTTGGTAAAAGGTAGGTTCCTCGACTTCCAAGGGAGTACATAGGAATATTTCCCCTTCGATTTGAAAATATCGTCGAGGAATTCTTCCACGTTCACTCCTTCGGAGCCTAGGGCCTTCATTGTTCGTTTGCCTGGTTGAAGTGTCCCTCCCCCTATCTCTAAGAGGTGTGCGGCTCTGAACATGTGGAAAGTTACTCCCACTATCCCTCTGGGGCGTGGGATCCTAAACATGCGGACTTACTGCATGTTCGACAACTGGAGATTGAGGACGGACCTCACTCTCAAGTTGACTTTCCTCATGTACAGGAGATTGAGGACGAGTCTCAATTTCCTGGTCAGGCAGGTCTCCCCCATTCCCTCTGGATAGGGGAGGCATACCATCTTCGATGACTTGGTTAGAATCCAAATTCTCCCCCTCACCGAATGATGGTTGGATGTCTGGCTGTAGCTCAAATAGTTCGACATCCTTTTTGACTTCACCAATGGTCGGGAACTCATCCTCGAGAAAATCAACGTTGCGGGAGTCTATTTCTTTCATGCCACCATTTGGATGTTCCGCGTACATCACATATCCTTTTGATTGTGCGGGGTACCTAATGAACACCATTTTGGTGGCTCTTGGACCAAGTTTCCCATGTTTATGGGTTGAGTTGTGCACATAGCCGGCCGAACCCCATGGGCGTAGATGGTCCAAGGAAGGTTTCTTACCAAACCATAACTCATATGGTGTGGCAGGTACACTCTTGCTTGGCACACGATTGAGTATGTAGGCTGCCGTAAGCAGCGCATCCCCCCAGAAACTGATTGGGAGGCTAGCATGTGACATCATTGACCTGACCATGTCAAGTAATGTACGATTCCTACGTTCTGCAACACCGTTTTGTTGTAGAGTGCGTGGAATCGTTAACTGCCTTTGTATACCTTTTTCCTCACAAAACTCTTTGAACATATCAGAGAGGTATTCACGACCTCGATCAGTTCGAAGGATCTTAACCCTTCGTTCCAATTGAGTCTCTACTTCGGCTACAAAGCGTTTGAATATATCAAGTACCTCGTAGCGGTGAGATAACAGGTACACATACCCATATCGTGAATAATCGTCTATGAGGGTAATGAAATAGATAGCCCCATGTCGTGCTTTAACGTTCATGGGTCCGCATATGTCTGAGTGGATTAATTCTAAGGGACTAGATGCTCTCATGGCTTTACCGAAAGGCTTCATAGTTGCCTTTCCAGCTAAACATGACTCACACCTAGGTAACTTAACCCTAGTGAGTCGGTCTAGGAGACCTTCTTTAGCTAGCCTATTTATTCTATCTTGACCTACATGGCCAAGTCTAGCATGCCACTTAACAGATTCAGAATTGGAGTCAAAATAAGAAACATAAGCAGAGGATATATTATTATAGTTGTCATCCAAATCCAAAACAATGAAATCTCCTTTCAAAGTTGCTTGGCCAAACAAATTGTCATTATAGAACAAATCTAAACCGTTTGGACGAAAACCAAAAACAAAACCTAATCTTACTAAAGAAACATAAGAGACTAAGGAGCATCGCACCCCAGGTGCATAGAGGGCGTCATGAAGAAGCAGCTTGTTTCCTCCACGGAGTTTGAGCTGGTATGTTCCTACTCCAAGGACATCTTCTTCGCTGCCGTTCCCCAGTACGACAGTCCGTGAACCCACCGGGTAGCGATGGTACTCCACGAATCCAGCCCTATCTTGAACTATGTGCTTTGTTGCCCCCGTATCTACAATCCATTGAGGAAGAGAGTTAGCAACGAATGCATGGGAACAAACATATAATTCAGGATTGTTAGTCGAAGTAGGTACCTTAGCTGGCTCAGGACAATCCCGAGCGAAATGGCCCTTCTTCCCACAGTTATAGCACTTCACACGTGCCATATCCTTAGCTCCGTTGCCCTTGGTCTTGTGCTTCTTAGCAGTACCAGCATTAGAGCGAGAGTTCTGAGGAGGACGAGGGCCTTTCATAGGTTTCTTACCACGGTAAGGTTTCCTGTTCCTGGGCCCCGATCCTTTGGCAACGAATGCCATACTGGAAGGCGCATATTGCTTTAAACGCTCTTCCTCCATTTCGAGGTGTTTGGAGATTGCCTCGAAAGTGTTGATATGATCGCTGTGTGCCATGAATGTCTTAAAACTTTTCCAATGTCCATTATCATTGGGAAGAGCCCTAATCACATTCAGGACTTGTTCTTGCTCAGAAACCTCTTGCCCCGCAGCCTTAAGGTCTCGAACCATAGCACTCATGATTCGAAGGTGTTCGGGGATACTACGACTGGAGTCTATAGTATATTGCATCCATCTCAGCTGCAAGGTATGCAACCTTGTAGCAGACGTCTGCCCGCACCTAACCTTAAGCTGTATCCACATATCCTTAGCAGTGCGGAAACGCTCAAACTCTCCCAGGAGATCGTCCCGCATGCAAGACAGCATGGTGTAGCGTGCGGAACGATCGCGTTTGAACCATGTTTGGTATGTTTTCAGGTTTTCTTTATACTGCTCAGTTGCAGTAATATCTCTGCCTTGTTCATCTCTTTCAGCCGGAGGAACCATGGAGGCAGTCAAGTGGTCCAGCATATCATCGTTGTTGAGATAAAACTGGACCTTTAGATGCCAAACATCATAGTTCGTGTCATCCAACTTGTCATCTGACTGCATACATCCTATCATATTCCTAGTTGCCATATCTGAAAGTATATTTTATCTGTTAGACATATTAATTTCACAAAGATATTTAGAAGTTTTGTTAAACTTTAGTTAACATTTTTAATTCAATGAATATCACAAAGATATTCACTTTTTATTACGTAAATATATATTTAGTTAATGTTTATGAAACTAATTCATTTAACACAACTTCATTATATATATATGTATAGCACAAAGTTTATATAATCAACCTCAAATTATCATAACATAATTAATGATAATATGGAAATAAGGTATAAACAAAAATGATAGGCATACAAAACAAATTTATATGATCATGGGAGCATATTCATAATCTAAACTTGAAACAGAGACAACTTGAATGAAAACAGCCAAAATTATAAAACAAACATTTTGGGCTGAATCAAATAATAAACGGGATGTCTCCTAGAATTGGGTCAATTTCAATGATTCTGGGCCAAACCTAGAATTGGTCCAAAGATGAAATAAAAAAAAAAAAACGGCCCATGTCCTTTGGATCCAAAAACACGGCCCATGTTTTTTGGATCAAAAAACACGGCCCATGTCTTTTGGATCAAATGACACTACCCCCCCCTTTTTTTCTTATCCCCGAAGAGGGACACCTCTGCTTTGGAAATGGAGCACCAAGCTCCTTCCCCCACCCCACGAGCACGGCAACCGCTGCCATCACCGTTTTTAAAAAAAATCCCCACATGATGAAACCACCATCACCGTCGACTCAAAAAAAATAGCCCCCCGAGCCTCGATCTACGCTAGACCGAAGAGAGCCCCCACCACCCTTTTGTAGATCGGCCGAAAATCATACGGGAGAAGACGTCTATGCGATAGACGCGCCACGGAGGCGTCAGCGCGTGGCCTCACGTGCTTCCAAAAATGGCGTTGTTCCCCGGTTTTTTTCTGATGTTTGCGTAGATCGATGATATTTGTGCCTGAGGGGGACGTCCACGCGCCCAACACGCCACTGAGGCGGTGGCGCGTGGCCTCACGCGCCTCTCAAAAGGGTGTTTTTCGGCTTCTTTTGGTCACGGCTGCGTAGATCGGCGATGAAAAGGGGGTTGTGGCAGGAAGAAGATTGTGAAACAATCTTCGTCGGCGGCGCGTGACGGTCACGCGCCACCCCACCCATGGTGGTTCCTGATGGGTACGGTTCGATTCTCGTCTCTGTATTTTCTCTGTTTTATTTTATCATGGCCGAGGTCGGGGTTTAGGCAGAGGGAGGCTAGGGTTTAGTCGATTGGCTTGACTGAATATTTCGTTTTTACTTTAAAAACAGCCACAAAACTTGTTTAGGACCCATGGGATTAGAGGGGTAGGGTTATTCAGATCTGGATGCGTCAAGACGTCTGCTTGTTAATTATTCATTCATGGCCAACCGATTCATGCATAACGAATTTGTTTTATTTTTATTTATTAGCCATCATAATTACGAAAGCATGAATATTGTCCAATATTGCACTTTGAATGATTTTGAGCAGTGAACATATCATCAGAAAATAGGGCGATTTGCATAGAAACGTACTACCCATGAATCAAAAAAAATAAATTAATCTCTAGGGTTGGGTAGACAGAGGCATGCTATTTTCTTGCAAAATTACAAAAATTTAGGCAAGTAATCACATAAACAAGCATGCTGGATGCAAATTAGTTTTATCAGATTATCAATCAATTGTGAACAATTCGAAAGATAAAAAAACTTTGAATAGACTAGTATGCTTTTAACAGTTTGTATTGAACAAATCAAAAAGAACAAACTTTGATCATGTAAGCATGCTGGTTTGATTTTGGTGTTGCATAATTACAGAAACCAAGCAGATTTGAACGAATAAACGAGCATGCTTTGAATTAGATAAAAATTCAGACTTTAATCGTGAAAAGCATGTAGGTATGATGTTAGGGTTGCATAATTACATAAATTAAGCAAATTAAAAAAAATAGCATGCTTTTCACGAATTGGTTTCTTCAGATTTATCAATCTAATTTCTGGGAACTAAACCGAACAGTTTAGGCTCTGATACCACTGTAGGAAATAATAGTTCAGGACTAACCTGGATGCGGAATTGAACTGTCGGTAATAGCCCACGAATAATAAGAATACCATATCTCAAATCCCAGAGGCTACTAGAGTCGCCTTATAACGTCCACGTTCTAAACCCGATTACTCCGCGATGATGGTAGAGTAATTATAAGGAGAGAGATCAATAATCTTTCAGTATTAATCAGTATTTCAAGCTGACCCTCCCAAACCTCCTTATATAGGTATTGGGGGGTTAGCTACTAGGGTTTAAGGAGGCCTATTAGTGGCCGTCGGGCCTCAACTAATGGGCCCGGCCTACAGAGCCAATGAAAATTAATGATAAAATCAAAGAATTCGATAAGAGGATGAAACTTTGGTCCTGGATGAGCCAGTTTATTCTCCATCGGAAGTTCCTATATGAGGATTTAACCATTTTCTTTTATTGTGCGAATGTATTTGGTGCATTACCTAATGGATTATTTTAAACAATGGAAAGGAGGTGAATCACTTAATTTTGTTTCTCTTTCTTTTTAAGTAATTTTTGCATAAGTTAGCCTCATGAATTATATCGTGCGACTGTCAATTAATTTCTTTGCTTTTGGACCCCTTTTAAATAACTAAATTCTTTTACCTTCTTCCCACGCAGTTTTAATCTCCATGGTGAATTGTTTGTTATTGACATCACCTTCAAAAGTTATGAGAGGGGGCTCTTCCAATGCTACCTCTTTCGATTTGGATGGTTAGTGTCACTACCTATGTGACTACTACTCTTGATTCGATCAATGATTATTTCTCCTGGCGCAACCAATTACCCTTTATGATTCTTCATCAACTTGATGGCATTTTCAATGGTATAGTTCCACAGTCACTACCTTAAGTTCTTGTTGCACCAGGCTTTTCTGGAGCCAACCCGGGGTATGCTTATTGATTACATGTTGATAAACTTGTTCATGCCTGGTTATTTGCTACCATATCTAAATATACATTGAGTGATGTATGTACCATTCCATATTCTTTTCAAGTCTAGTAGTAATCTCGATTTAACACTGTGAGTTTAGCACATGCGCCTGACTTGAAGTACATGCTCACTTATGTGTCTAAAGTCGCTTATCAATCTATGGATGAGTATCTACATCATATCAAGACCATTGCAGATTCTTTGGCTGCAATTCAATCCCATATCTCGGATCTTGAATTGATTTAGGGCCTGTTCTTTTTGTGCGTCAATCTATTTTTACCCATTTCAACCTACTTCAACCTACTTCAACATATTTCAACCCACTTCAACCCACTTGAAAAAAAAATACCAACTTCAACCCACTTCAACCTATCTCAACCTACTTCAACCCACTTCAACCCATCCCCTTCATAATTTTAATAATTTGTAAAGTATCATGTGAGATTTAGGGCATGTTGTTTTCGTGGGTAAATTGGGTGGGTAAAAGGGTGAAATAGGTTGAAATAGGTTGAGGTGGGTTAAGGTACGTTGAAGTTGGTATTTTTTTTGAAAGTGAGTTGAAATATGTTGAAGTAGGTTAAAGTGGGTTAATGTTGGTTAAAGAGGGTTGAAGTTGGTATATTTTTTATGTGGTGGGCTGAGGTGGGTTAAAATAATGAGAATACAATTAATGTCTGATAATTTAAGAAGTTATCGAAATTTTGTGAAATTCTTATTTATTCTTTTTTATTTTTTATTTTTTTAATTTTTAATTTTTAGTTTTTCATTTTTCATTTTTTATTTTTCATTTTTCATTTTTTTCATTTTTTCATTTTTATTTTTTATTTTTTTGTTTTTCATTTTTCATTTTTTATTTTTATTTTTTTTTTTTATTTTTAGTTTCATTTTATTTTAATTTTTTTAATTTTTTTAATTTCTTATTCTTTAATTTTTATTTTTTATTTTTTATTTTTTCATTTTTTCATTTTCTTATTTTTTTATTTTTTTATTTTTTATTTATCTATTTTTTATTTAATCTTATTCTAATTTTTAATTTTTAATTTTTCAATTTTTAATTTTTAGTTTTTAATTTTTAATTTTTCTAATTTTAATTTTGTAATTTTTACTTTTGATTTTTCGCTTTTTACTTTTTTATTCTTTTATTTTTTATTTTTAAGTTTTATTTTTTTTTATTTTTTTTTATTTTTCCATGATTTTATGTTTTTTATTTTTTTTTTATTTTATTTTTTATTTTCAATTTTTAATGTTTAATTTTTATTTTTAATTTTTTTTTGTTTTATGTTTTATTTTTTATTTTTTTATTTATTATTTCTTATTTTTTATGTTTTATTTTTTACATTTTAATTTTAATTTTTTATTTTTTATTTTTTATTTTTTATTTCTTATTTTTTTATGTTTTTATGTTTTTATTTTTTATTTCTTATTCCTTTTTTTTGGAATTTAAAATAAACTAACAAAAAATTTAAAATAAAAATGAAATACAAAAAATAAAAAAAAAAAAAAATTGAAATAAGAAATAAAAACTAAAAATTAAAAAATTATAATTCAAATGAAAAAAAAATAAACAAATTAGAAATAAAAAATAGAAACATAAAATAAAAAAAATGAAAAAATGAAAAATAAAAAATAAAATATAAAAACAAGGAAAATAAAAAATAAAAAATAAACAATAAGAAATAAAAAATAAACAATAAGAAATAAGAAATAGAAAAATAAAAACACAAAAACATAAAAAACATAAATGTATAGAAAATTAATAAATAAAAATAAAAAATAAAAAATAAAGCACTAAAAACTAACAAAATAAACAGTACAAAGTAAAAAATAAAAATAAAAAAAAATAAAAAAATAAAAACTAAAAAATAAAAACTAAACTTAAAAAATAAGAAAGAAAAAATAAAATTAAAAAATTAAAAATATGAAATTTATAAAATATAAATTAAAAACATAAAAAATAAAAAAAATGAAAATGAAAAAGTAAAAAATAAAAAATAAAACTAAAAAAAACGTAAACCATAAAACATAAAAAATAAACACATAAACACATAAAAAGATACAAATTAAAAAATAACCAAAAAAATTAGGAAATAAAAAATATAAGATACGAAAGTAGAAAATAAGAAATTTAAAAAATTACAAATATAAAATTGAAATTTAAAAATTAAAAAAAAAATAAAAAAAATAAGAAATTAGGAAAATAAAAAATCAAAATTTAAAATTTAAAATTTAAATTAAAAAATAAAAATAAATAAAAAAATTAAAGATTAAAAGCTTAAAAAATAAGAAAGAAGAAAGAAGAAACTAAAAAAATAGAAAATACAAAATATAAAAAATATAAAATATAAAATATTAAGTAAAAAGTAAAAAGTAAAAAATTAAAAAATTAAAAAATTAAAAATTTAAAAATTAAAAAATTAAAAATTAAAAATTAAAAATTAAAAATTAAAAATTAAAAAATTAAAAATTAAAAATTAAAAATTAAAAATTAAAATTAAAAAAAATTAAAAAATTAAAAAAATTAAAAAAGAAAAGAATTAAAGATTAAAAACTTCAAAAATAAGAAATAAAAAATAAGAAAGAAGAAAGAAGAAACTAAAAAAATAAAAAATAAAAATAAAAAAAA
>JACYFF010010365.1:13617965-13628399 GCA_017589665.1 Selenicereus undatus
AAAAAAAAAAACTTGGTTGATATTTAAAGTGCTAAAAGCTACTTTTTACTAAGTATAAATTAGGCCTAATGAAGGGTAATTAGCTAAACAAATGGATTAGGAACTCGCTGGGCCGAAATCGGCCTTAAATGAGCTCGGGTTCGGAAAAATTATCAAACCAGGTGCGATTAATTTAACATTTTTTTCCCAAAGCGCGAAATTAAATGCAATATCATGAAAAATAATTTAATATTTTAAATCATAAATATCGAGGCCTACTATCAATTTTTTTTTCGAAATTAATACAGTAAATGAAACTTGAATTGCAAAGTATGACCCAAAATGAATTCTCCCAGCCGGGATAATTAAATGAGATAAATAAATGTGAAAAGTAATAACACAACTTAATTAAATAAATAAACATGATTTAGGATCGGGCTATTACAGTCTTCCCCCCTTAAAGAGGTTCGTCCTCGAAACTTATAAACTTTGTGAAAACATGCAAGGTTATTTCAAATAAGTATTGGTACTTTGCTTTCACTTGCCTCTCAGTTTGTCAAGTAGCTTATGAGGAGATATCTTTTGCCCAAAGTAATTTGGTTAAAGATATCTGCTTAATGCTTAACTGCTTAATTCTGTGATATAACATCTTGACTGGGTGCTCTTGAAGCACAAGACCTGCAATGATCGTAATGGGTTTGCTTATGACAGCGTGATTAGAATATGAAATGTATTGCTTGAGTTGTGAGGCAAGGAACACGTCATGCATGCGTTTGAGCTATATAGGCAGACCTGGTAAACAAGCTATGCAATTCGGCCTTTCATAAACTGACATGGTCTAAAAGATCGTGACCGCAATTTAGTTTGCAGTTCAACCTCCTTACATCCCTACATCCCTAATTGATGAAACTTTTTGAAGAACCTTGCCGTGTACATGAAAGTCCAGGAATCTCCTTCTTTTATCAACATAACGTTTCTATCGCTTTCAATAGGATATTTTCAAGAATCGTCTGCCCTCTGTCACCTTATTAAACGCTAGAGAAGATCTTCATGACCCATAAGATGATTTGTTGTTAATGTCTGCCGTCATTTTGTCCTGATGTTTAATGAAAGATTCTCTGCTAGTGCTATCACAACGTTGATTACTGGGAGCTTCGTACTTTCTTCAAATGCAAATGTTGGTCGTAGGTCGTGAAGTACTACATGATCTAACTTAGAAGAGTTGATCCATTGATATTTTTAGATGCTTGCCCATCTGTTTCAGGATGTTAAGAATTGCAAAAGTTCAATCTAGTTCTAAAGGCTCTTTGAAGTGCTTGCCATAACAGGCTTGAAATCTCTGATCTCGGTCATACACTATATCTGAGGGAATCCCATGACAAAGTCCATTGAAATTGAATCCCTTTCTTAAGGTTTTGCTTTATTCTTTGGAGCTCAGGATCATCATCCTGATTCATTCTAATTTCCTCCATTAGGGAGGACTGTAAGGTAAGTGCTGACATTTGAACAGTCGTCTTCCTGTGAGACACTAATTGAATGTCTAAGTCCTCAAGTTCTCTCAAGAGATTCAGTTGAGTAGTTGCTACAGTGTTCAAGGTATGTTGTGCCTTCCTATTCAGGACATCTACCACAATATTTCTCTTTCTTGGTTGACATTTAATCTTCCACAACTGATGTTTCATGTAGACTGAGCTTCTTTCGAGAGAAGATGTACTTCAAGCTTTGATGATTAGTATTGATTTTGCATAGTACTCGATATAAGTAATGTCTTCAAATTTTCACTGCAAAAACTAAAGTTGCTAACTCCATATCATGGGTAGGTAATCCTTCTCATAAGGCTTGAGTTGTTGGGAGGCATAAGCCACCAGTTTAACTTCTTGCTAACTTTATAGCTTTCTTCAACAAAGTGGTCAGGGAGGACAATATTTGTCAAATCCTTCCTTAACTCGATAATTCCCTACTAAACCCAAATGGTTTCTAATCTCAGTGCATTGGTGGGTCTTCAGCACTTTTTAACTGCTTTCACCTTTTGCAAATCAACCTTAATCTCTTCCTTTGAAACCATATGTTCCAAAAATACCATTACTTCTAACAATACTCATGCTTCTTGTATTTGCTATTTAATTGATGTTCTTTCAAGGTCTATATAACACTATCCTCAAATGAACAATATGCTCATCTTTATCCTTGGAGTATTTCAAGATATCTTTTATAAACACTACCACAACTTGTTTAGATATGGTCTGAAATTCTATTCATAAGATCTGTAAAGTCCGCGGGCCATTGATTAGGCCAAAAGGTATCATAGTGAAGTCATCATGACCCATACATGGTCCGTAGTGTGGTTTTGGTAATGTATTCATAAATAATGCTAAGTTGATGGTACCCTGACCTCAAATCAATCTTATATACGACTCATGTTCTTGACAGTTGATCAAATAAGTCACCTACTTGGGGTGATGGGTGTTCGTTTTTTATGGTGATCGTGTTCAGCTCTCTAAAAACAATACATAACCACAAGGTTCCATTCTTCTTCTTTTCAAATAGAACTAGGCATCCCATGATGGCACACTTGGATGGTTTGATAAATCTCTTCTGTGATAACTCCTCTAACTGAAACTTCAGTTCTTTAAGCTCAATTGGGCCATATGATATGGGGCTTTTGGAGATAGATTGAGCATTAGGGATTAATTCAACCTCATAATCAATTTCTCTTTACAGAGCACTCCTGGTAATTCTTCAGGAAAACATCTCTGAATCCACTAACTATAGGAATATTTTTTGCTTTTTCTTCCTTCGGTTGAATGTTACTAGCACAACACCAATACAAAATGTATCCTTGACATAAGAGCTCACTTGTTTTCATAAAATAATTTAAAGGACAAGGTTTTTTCTCTCTTTGACCATAAAACATATTTCTCTCCCTTGTTCATCTCTTGAAATAACCTTAGAGTCACAACCTATCTTTACCCTAGAAGCACACAACCAGATCATTTCCAAAATGATATCAAAGTCTAATGGGTCAAATTGAATCACAACTTCAGGGGAAACTATCTCACCAATAGTAATTGAAACAAATTTACGAGATGTAGAACACTTAACTTTAAAGTTGTTGGACAAATTGATTCCATAATTGGTTTCTGCCTTCTTATCCTCAAGGTTCACTTGCATGGTAGCTCGTGTGATTATAAATGAATGTGTAGCAACTGAATCAATTAATACACAAAATGGCTTCGAAATTAAAAGAGAGCTTCAGTGCTGCACCAGAGGTGGTAGCTTCCTTCTTGCTAAACACATAAGCCCTTCTTACAAATGCGGGCCTTGAAAGTGAGAGCCTCTATTTGCAACCTTCAGTCTTTAGGAATAGGCAACAATGAGTTGCTCTGGCTACCGCACCACATACATTTGTTAGTTCCCACTTGGCACTCAGGAGTGCAGTGGTTAATTCTTCCACAAATCTGTTCCAAGTGAAACCAAACCCTAAGAGCCTATTCTTAACAGTGTTCCACCAAATGTTCACCAGTTAGATAAAATATTTCAATGTTCACCCTTTTATCCCCTGGAACCTCTATTACAGTGAAAATTTTCTCCACTCCTCGAATCCATTCTTAAGGTTCCACTGTGTCATACTTTCCACTCTAGAGTTCTGTAGTGTGAATCAACTGAAGATATCTTTCCAAGGGGCAATAACCCATCAAAATTTCTCACTGACGCAATCGAAATACATGGTGAAGATTTTGATTGTCAAACTTAAGCTTTATGAAGGTGATCTTCAATAGGAACTAAGGTTGAATCAGCCAAAAAGGGTAGACACATCGCATTTCCCTTAGCAATGGATCTCACAAGTTAGACAACAATCAACCCCTACACAAAGTGCAGTTAAGATTGTAAAGCTTGTCGGGAGCAACAAATTTACCCACTACTTCAGTTATTAAATATTTTTTATAGCATAGGAAAGTAGGGATCGATCCATAAGGAAAGAATGTTTTAAAAAGGGCTAGCTTAATCCCAAATGATTTTACTAATCTAATTTATTAAATCTAATCTTAATAATTCTAAAATAATTAAAATCTAATGAATAAAAATTTGGAAAAACACCCAATGATTGCCCTAAATATTTTGGATTATATTCTGGAAAGAAAATAGTAAAAATATTTCCTAAATAATCTAGAAAAATAAAAACAGAATAGTAACTAAAATTCTAATTAAAAATCAAAACAACAAATAATAATCAGAAAATAAATATTAAAAATGTCAAACAGAAACTTAAAATATTATTATTCAGGTATATAAGCTTATAACTCCTCAATTGCATCCAAAAAATTTCAGAAAAAGTAAATCAGAAAATTACCACAGAATATCAATGCAGAATATTAAATCTGAAATTAGGAATAAAATAATCTGCATAAATATAAGTACGAAAATAGTTAAGAAAATTACCCTAATTCTAAGACACAATTTTCTGGACTTAACGATACCTAATAATCGTGAATTAACAATTAAAATCGAAAATTTTAGAATTAATAACCTGCAAACCTGCACATATCAATTTCACAAAATAATTCTGAAAAATTATCAAATAACTTCCAAAAATTATGAAATTAAATATGGGAAAACTAGGACACTATATAAACTCTAGGAACTGATAGAAATCCAAAAAGAATAAAACTAACTATTTTCAGTCTACTTTCTAACAAACCGGTAATTAAATACTAAAACTGAATATAAATCAATCTAAAATTATAACCACTCTAAAAATCAAAATCTAAACTATATAAAATTACCTAGACACTCCTAAAAGACTATAGTTTTTGGGGGGGTCGATTGAATTAATATTGAAGCCAATAAAAATAGAACAAAAATTAACAACTAATCAAATTAACTCTAAGCAACGAATAATGATCAAAAGTTGTCAAATTTATGAAGGATACTTAGTATAATTTCAATTCACCATGTAAATTAATATTTATCATTAACACTCAAGTTAATTTCATTCATGAGTTAAACTGTAGAAGACATCCACCAGCGGTTCTTCCCCGTTTTTCCTTAGATTCTAGTTTAATTAGGTCCAACCCTAATGTAAACCCTACTAATTTGATAATCTTTACACCAGCGCAAAAATTTAATCAAACTAGAGCATTACGTATTAGAAAAACATCATTTAACACTTTGTAACCAATTTACCAGCAAATCGATTTAACAAAGATCTAAAGCGATTACCTAATTAAAAGAGATGGGTTTGAGCCATCCATAATTAATTAGGGTGATACCTAAGCATAAAAGACTATAACTTTTAGGTATTATAGTCTTCTAAACTATCAATCAAAATCGTATTAAACTAACTAGCATGCATTCTAATTAATTTAACACGAATATCATAAACGATAAACACTAATCGCTATAGAATCATGAATATAAATCAACTAGCAATAAAGTATAAGACTTGTTTCAAAATAGTAAATTTAGCATGGCTTCAAGAAGATTATACTAAGTATAAAAAAATTACTCACTCATATTAAAAATAAAATTATAATAACAGCTCAAATATTTCATGTTTAATAATAAACTAAACACAAAAAAAAAAATCAAAATAAAAATAGAAAGGAGGATGGTGTGTGGCGTGGGGGTGTGGCCATGGGTTCTTGATGGTGTGTCGTGAGGTTGGAAGCGTGATGATGGTGAGATGGGTTGAAGCTGCCGTGCGTTATGATGATATATTCTGATGGTGAGTAAAGAGGAGGAAGAAGGGGGGGGTGTGAGGATTGAAGAGGTGAGAAGATGGTGAAGAAGATGGGGTGGCTTCAAGGAGTGAGATATGTCGTGGGATTGAAGAGGATGGCGTGATTCTTTTGGGTTAGGCATGGAGAAATTGTGAGCTACCGTGAGCTGGTTATATATGATGATGATGGTGAGGCTAGGGTTAGTGAATAGGGTTTTCTTCTTCCTTTCTTCCTTAGGCTCCTTCTCC
Source organism: Selenicereus undatus (assembly GCA_017589665.1). NCBI lineage: Eukaryota > Viridiplantae > Streptophyta > Magnoliopsida > Caryophyllales > Cactaceae > Selenicereus > Selenicereus undatus. Next base: position 13,623,913 of record JACYFF010010365.1, read on the forward strand.
CTCAAGACTTTTAGCTCTTCTTCAACTCTTGAAACCCTAGCCCAATTTAATAATTATGGAAATAATATTTTTCATAAATTATTATTTTTGGACCGTCTTTATAACCAAGCGTGTAAAATCTAAACTTCAACGTCCTCTCTTCTCCTTTTCATTTAATTAATGCTAATCCTGAAAAATATATAAAATAGAGCAAATTAGATGAAATAATATATATAATACAATCGAATTATTTAGTAAAACAATGCATGATTTTGGGCTTAACAAAGATCTACCTTTTGTTCAGGCGTGCTATAAAATTATCGTTTATTGACATGGGTGCAACCCAATCATAAACCAGCTACTAGCAGTAATTGGGCTCTTAAAAGCAGGAGAAAGTGACCAAGACTGATGAAAATGTGACATGAGAATGAATGGTGATGCAACTGGATGGGAAGATGCCACGAAGCCAAAAAGACGAAGCCCCTGGTCAAAGCAAGGAACATCTAAACAGTTGATAATCCAACCAAGATAATGGTAAATGGTATGTTACCAGAAAGTGCAGTGAAATATTTTCACGGGTAATGGCTGCTTCACAGATTGAGGTGGAGTCAATGGACTGTTTGCAAAAGTTTGAACAATTTGAGCAAGTCTTGAATTGCATTGGATTGAAGCACAATATCTCTCTAAAGTGTCCTTGGTTTTTCTTCTATGGAATAGTCGGTAGTCAATGGTTTCAAACTTATGTGTAGCAGAACAAGCCTCTCTAAAATCCGACAATTCAGGGGATACTACATCAAGAACCCCCCCCCCCCCCCAATATAGCTCGCTTAGATGAAATTCTTGGTCACCCATATGATAAGGAAATATAAGCTCAAAGTTGTAAGTACCCACTGACTCGGACAGTCTATACCATCAGACTTCTAGGTTAAATTTCATTGACCAATAGTCTCCAAATATGCTGCAACATGGGTCATTAGAAAGCTTACTTTTTGTACTTTGACATAAACTAACTAAATTATCCCTATCTGATAGAATGTATAAGCGGCAAGTGAGCTAAACTCAGACCTTGTACATTAGGATTCTACCTAGTTTGCAGACTTTGATTTGTCTATTGAGTAACCAAATTACCTCCAATCTACTTGAAACTTGTTTCATATGAAAGATATCTCCTTAACCCTAAAATTTAGGGTCGGAAACCCTTGCATAAATTATGTTGATCATGGACAAAAGTTACTTCAAAGTCGGTCCTTGTGCAATGATCAAAACTATCAAGTTTATTAAACTTGTATATTCTGCCGTCACTTGGTTTTTCCTATGCATTTAACCTCAAAATGAGTCAAGGGCCTTTCGTAGGACACATCTGTAACAACCCCCAACCCTAGGGTTAGGAGTGTTAGTGATTCTTAAATTACTAGGGCGAAACGGACAGAGTTTCGCTTGCAAACTAGCCATTTTTCAGGCTTAAAGCCTTACATCACATCCCCTGCATTGAATAGAAGTATAAAAGGATATCAAATCAAACTCAACGGCTACACACCATAGACCACAACTCTACAAGCTACACGCACGGAGTACAAAGGTTTACATCCCAAAAATAAACAATTCCAGCTAAAAGGACGATATACCATTCAGATGGGTGGCTCATATGACCATACTTACCTAAATGCATTGGAGCACCTTCAACTTGTTATTCAAAATCTCTGTCAAATCTACTGCTTGAGATCAAACTATATACTTTATATGGATCCATCATGGATCCATCTGACAAAGAAGGATATACGAGTAGAATATGTGTGAGATAAGCAAACATTACCAGTGCCATAAATCTCCAAGGATATCATAATAATCCTCAGTCCTCATTAACCAATTTCTCAGTATCTTAACTCCATACTCTATATCCCATAAAGAAAATCTCAACCTGGCTCTAATACAAATCTGTAACCCCCCCCCCCAAATTAAACATGTTTCACTGCGTGTGTTTTCCTTAATAAATCCCTTAACTATCATCTAGCCACCCAATGATAGGGGCATTACCGCCGTCCAAAAGGACAATGCTTGAAACATGAGTGCTATAAATAACACAGTTAAGCTTAGCTTCAATCATACACATACACACTTGATCAATCCGTATATAATCAACTGTTAACCAACATAAGATTTTTAAATTATAGTAAAAACAATTCACCATGTAATCTGCATCTCCATCCACTGAAGATTTCAATATACAGCTCTAAAAACATGCATACACTGTGTCAACGTTGATCCATCCAGATTCCCTTGCTTAACTTATTCTCTTTAACTGATTTGTTAGTATGAGGGCAATTCTCTGAGCATTTGTCTAAAACGAAATATGAAAAACATTTCAAACTGTGAGCCGAAGCTGAGTACATGCATTCCCGAATTGTTAAATGATCTCTGAATAAATTGTTTGGGCAGCTGCTTTGCAATTCAATTTAAGTTAAAACAGGGAATGAAATGAATGTAAAACTGCATTGCTAGTTATTATCTGATAGTGAACCCCTTGATACTCTTACGATCTATGGATAGGTGTACACCTGCCAAGCCGATCGGAAACCTGGCCTGAAGCCGCGCGGGTAACTGAAGGGCGAATGCCTTATAGATGATAACTGACAGGGTCACTAATTAATTGATAAATCACTGTGTAAACTGATTCATTGATGCACTTACCAAAACATGATAACGTTGATAAGTACACTCTAATTTCTAAAGATACAGGCAATGGACGTGCCTGAAGTCTTTAAAATGATATTTCACTTGATAATACTTATGCACAATGAAAACGATAGATTAGGCCCCGATTCTGCTAAAGAAATGTAATCATAAGTAAAGGTAGTTAGTAAACCATATTTATTGATGTAATTTGTAACTTTAATGGAAATTGATTTATTTAAAAAGACTCCTACAATTCCAATAATTCAATATAAGACAGTTAAACCAAAATGAACTGATTTTTAATTCAATATAAGATAAGTTAAACCAAAATTATCTGAATAATAAATCAGTTAGGGTTATTGAACTTGAAATACAACAAATTGAAGCAAAATATACCAAAAGAAAATGATTGAGGTAATAATGAAAAGATTTTAATTGATATAAATGAAATATGGGTTTCTGATATTTCTGAAATGGATAATAGAAGGCTCAATGCCATGAGGGGTGTTGTGAGGTTCACAAAAAGCTCAAGTAACCTCAGTTGATCCGATAGACACTAATTTGAGTCATTACTATGCCCGCTTCTCAAATTTCATTTTCTTGCTCACTTAACTCGATTTTCAAACCCAAGTAAGCTTCTATACATAATCACACTTGTTGCACTGACTACACTTTGTAATTTCCTTGGAATACCCATAATTATATAGAAACTTCTGAAAATATTTCCAAATGTCACGATTTTTATATTGACTCATGTTACCATTTGATGGTCTGCATTAGAAAATCCGTATCTTTCACTCGCAACCTCCAAATAATATGTAAAGCCCCAATATGAAAATATCATAATGTCTACTAAAAATGTTATTTAGAACACAAAGTATGATTCACATAGTAAGGTCCCTAAAATTAGGGTAGAACACAGACGTGCATAAATTCAGTTTAATCTGTGCAGTCGTAGCAAAACGACCATAACTTTTTCCACAAAACTCGGATTCAAGTGATTCAAAAAGCATGTGAAAGCTAATTCATTGGTCTATCCACAAACCAAAAATCCCAAATTGTTAGTGAGCCAATCAGTACCAGTTTTTTTTGTAAATTCCACTGCTCAAAACTGCTCCCAGTTTTAACGTATTCTGTGCAGTCTTCAATAAATTAATCATAACTTTGTTCACAAAACTCAGAATCAAGTAATTCTAGAGCCTATTGAAATATATCTCATTGATCTATCAATCCACTAAAAATCATAATTTTCTCATGCACCGATTAATACCTGTTTATTCGCAAACTCACCCCTGTTTTGGGGTCTATTTACAGCATAACAGCCCATATTGTAATCTTTTCTTGACATAAACCCCCACTAAAATAAGTCTTTCACTCATCCAAGTCCACACCAACATTACCACAATCATTTATAATGATAAGGATTGCAAAATCAAACACAAAATAATTCAAATCCATCACTTCAAACTTAAACTAGCATGATGAAGAAGTAACTCAAACCCTAGCATAATCCAACTTCAACTCCACCATGATCCATCACTAAGATAAATCTTAATTCAATCGAAACAACATGTTACATCATTAAAACAACCAAAACAAGAAACAAAAACCATAAATCCTAGGAACAAGATTAAAGCTACTTACTTTGACCTTGAAACAAGTGGAGATGGAGATGATATTTGCTGATTTTGAGGGTGGAAGATGATAGCCGGTGGAGGGAAGTGGTTGGAGGTTGCAACCCTTGCCGGAGGCTGGCCGGAGAAGACCATAATAGGGCTGAGAGGGGGATGCTGCCATGGGTAGAGAGAAGGAGGAGAGAAGAAGAGAGAGAAAAT
>JACYFF010010365.1:13639575-13650238 GCA_017589665.1 Selenicereus undatus
CAAGTGTAAAAATTATCTTTGAGAACCAGAATTTTCTGCGAGAAAAATCTTCAAAGAGAGTGCTAAATCGAGTCTTCATTATTGGCATAATAGGGATTGTATTGTACCTTACATTAAGCTTGTCTATAAGCATTCAAGTAAGGTGTCTTGCTATTTCTTTTTTCATCATTGAATCAAGAAATTGTCCAAGTCTTAGGAGACGTTGGACGTGGTCTCTTCGGAGACGTTGGACGTGTTGTCCGTGTTGTCCAAGTCATTTGACGTGGTCTCTTAGGAGACGTTGGACGTGGTGTCCGTGTAACTAGGGTCTCAAGGTAGACTAGTTACGTGTGTTACGTGTGTAACGAATTCGGCCCGTTTAGTGAAAGTGTTGTTGAAATCCTACAGTGGTAGGTCGTGGTTTTTACACCTCAGTTGGGCCAGAGTAGGTTTTCCACGTAAAAATATTGTCTCCTTTACTGTTTCCGCAGTTATACGTGTTTCTGCTTTACTGCAAACACGCGTTCTGAACAGTTCTGACGAGCGTTTTGAGAAAACCGAAAAAACTAGTAGACACAATTCACCCCCCTTGTGTCCTTGTGTGAGTAAATCTAATAGAATGCATTGCCACTTGTTCAGTTCAACCAAAAAGCAAACTGTTCCCAAATCCATTAATTTATACGGTGCCTCTATAATTTCCGGCTTCCGTACAACGACCTTGGGTGGCTTTGGCTAGAAGAAATTGGCAGTTGCAACAAGCCCAAAACTGGCCGGTGGCTCCATTATTTCTGCAGCAAACCGGAACAGCCATCTACCCGTACACCGAAACCCAAAATGACGACTCTCTCTCACACACACAAAGTTATGCAAAAAAATGGAGGGAGATATCGAGATGTCGCATCTCGCTAGGAAAATTGACAAATCCAAATATCAGCGCTGGAAAACATTGTGAGATATAACCATTCATTGAACAAATTAGAATTATGCAAATCATTGCGGCAAAGTTGCTGACAAAGAAGGGCATCATCGGAATTAAGGGAGGTCGAGGGAGGGTGCGGAAACTTGGATTGTATAGCGTGAAGGGGGGAGGGGACGATGAAGGAAATTTATAAATTGAGAGATACCACAATCATGCAATTCACTGTCGGGAGATCAATGGATAAGAGGCGATGTGCCAGAAAAAGTGGTGCCCGCTAGAGATGGAGAGCGAGGGAGATTTCGAAGGGTAGTGGCCGGAGTCAATTGAACGACTTCAAGTCGGTGATGACTTGCCGGAATATATGGAGCTAGTGGCCAGAAAATATGGAGGCTAGTTGGGTTCACATATTAGCTAATTGATTTTTTTTGGTTAAGCATTTTTTGAGATCTTCCATAAAATTAGGAGAACAAACTTGACAAGCCAAACATGGCCTTAAAAAATTATTTTTCAAGTAATTTATCAAAATTTAAATAATTAAAAATATTAAATTTTAATGTCATTAACAAAATAAAAACTAATAGTGTAGATTAAAGACTGCCACCCTAAGATCGCGAAAATTATGATAATTGCAATAATTTTCATTTGGTGGAAATCGTTATACCTACATCGGAAAAATATATACATGTGGATAATGAAAGTATGTGCTCCTGAGAGCTCATAAGAAATTGTCTAAACGAGGGGCAAGAGGCTGTAAACTTTTATTTTTGGTTGGGTAGGGGGTCAAATTTGTTTTATTTTTAACATGGAGGGTGGTTAGAGACTTACAGTGACTAAGTGACGCAGCACTTCAGGGTCATGGAGTGTTGAGATATATATATATGTGTGTGTGTGTGTGTGTGTGTGTGTGTGTGTGTTGGGGCCGACTGGGCGAGGGGTTTCATAGGTTCTTTGGGTGATAGGGGAAGACCGGAAGCAGGAGTTGGAAAGGAGAAAGAAAAGAAGCAAATGTAAACACCTTTCATTTTTCTAGATATAGGGTTGATCTGCAGTGTATATTATGTCTGAGATGTAGAAGAGTTTTTTTTTTATTTCTTTTTGGTGCAAGGACGGGTGTGTTTAAATTGGCATAAACATAATAATGTAAAGGCGACTGACTCTTCATTTTTTTGTGATTGAGATATAAATTGATATCTAAATTATATTTATTTTAGTCAACTATGCATTGCAAGGATCGTGTGTATGACGAATTGTGAATGATTGACGAAATGTTTCATTCCTTTGCCAAATCCCAAATAAAAAGAGATGATACCTCCTTAACGAAGTGTGATATTTTATATCCTCGGATATTTGGTGTTCACACTATTCCTTGGATTGAATTCTCACACAAATGATCTTCATATCTTACATTAAGATTTAATTTTGTTTAATTTTATAATTGAACATGCCGTACATGAGCACGGTTACAAACTAGTAGCATCTGTATTATACTAATAGCAATCTTTGAAAAATCTTAGAATGTTGCAACAAGAGTGATTTGCAGAATTTACTGTTATCGTAACCATAAAAATTATGTATACATTAGATTTAAGCCATCGATCTTAAAGTTAAGCTATCGATTTATTTTTATTTTAAAAAATCCCCCATGATTTCGGATATACATGATAAAAGATAGATGATAATTCAATTATCTAGAGAAAAAATTCTATCAAAAAAATTATCTAGGGAAAAAAATTAGGAAACAATATTTATTCATTAAATCCAAACTATAATTTTTTTATCTAAGGAAAAACTACCTTATCTGAGTAAAATACCCATTTATAATTTTCATTTTTTAAAAAATCCCACATAATTTCAGTAATATGTGATAAAGAATACACGATAATCCTATTATCTGAAAAAATCCGAAGCAGTTAAAAAAAGGTGATAATCTTTGGACGATCCTAAAATGCTACAATGGAGGTGATTTGTGGGATTTGGTGTAATCTAAGCCATAAAAATTCAACTATTAAATCTCTTCGATTTTGTATCTTAAAAAAAGGCACCTTCTCCAAATAGAACATGTCTTTATTATTATTTTTTTTAAAATACCCATAATTTCAATTATATATGTGATAAATAATATGTGATAATTCTATTATCTGAGAGGTAGTCGGCTATTAAATATAACCCATCGATTTTAAATCTTTAAACGAACGCACCTTCTCCAAATAAAATATCTCTTTATTATTATTTTTTAAAATATCCATTATTTCAGTTATATTTGCGACAAAGGATAGATGATAATCTTATTGATCATTTGACAGGGGGAGGGGGAGCAAATAATCCTCATGATTCAGTTTATTTTTTATGTGACTTTATTTATTTTAGGTTTTTAGTTAGATGTCAATTATTTTTCCCAGATAACTAATTGGTCATTTTTTATTTTTACTAATTTTGAATTTAGAAAAAAGAAACCTCGATAAGTTGAACAAGACGGTTCCTACAAGATTTTGGGGTTTCGTATTTCTAATAAAATTCTGGTTAGTTTACCATTTGGTTTTTGAATAATCTTATTAGTTGGTATATTTTTTCTTTTTTGATAGAATTATTACCTGGTGAAATTAGTCATCCTATTATTGTATTCTAAGCAAGATAAAGATTAAGGTCTTGTAGGTAGATTTTCCTAAGTGGATGAAACTATTGCCAAGGATCAAGGAGTCCAACTTTAGAAAGGATTTGAATTCTTAGTTGCTTAGGGCTAATTGCATGGGGAGAGATAGTTTATGAAAATATATCAAAAGTTTATGGAAAAGTTTCTTATCAAAACAAAATATATATCTAAAATCTTTATATATTAAATGTTAGGATGTGTAAGGGGTTGAGTGTTGAGGAAATGGAAAATGCTAACATGGGAGTAAATTTAGGGCATATGTTGCTTCACAACCGTTGGATCAAAATCTTAAACAATCTTAGCCCTTGGATTTATCTTTACTAACCACATTAGGTCTCAGGCTCGATTCTCCCCTCCCTCATTGTATTGCACTATTTACTATGCACATTAGGTCTCAGGTTCGATTCCCTCATCCCTCATTATATTGTATTGCCTATTGTGGCTCTTACGGACCAAAACGTTTTTAATTTTTGTCATTATTATTATTAATATTTTGTATTTTTCAATACAAATATAAATTTGAGCATGTGTTATTAGAGATAATAGAATAATAAATACGATTTCCATGATTATTTCTATTATTACCATTGTTGTTGTTGTCGTCATTATCGCTGTCGTCGTTATTATCTTTCCGATTGAATTTGATAACATAGTCAATATTAATAATGATCATCAAATTATCAAAGAGATTAAGAGATTATAATAGATATAAAAAAAATTATTAGTTCATTATTATAAAATACATTAATAATTTAGAAGTTTTAACTTAATGAAACGAAATTATAATTACTGAACAAGTCATAAAACCTTATATGACACCTTATCATTAACACATAATATAATATACACAATTATAAAGAAACAATAAATATTTTTTATTTCCATTATTATTATTATTAATATTTTGTATTTTTCGATACAAATATAAATTTGAGCATGTATTATTAGAGATAATAGAAAAATAACTATGATTTCCATTATTATTTCCATTATTATTATTGTTGTTATTGTCGTTATTGTCGTTGTCGGCGATTTTATCTTTCTCCTTGAATTTGATAACATGGTCAATATTAATTATGATCATCTAATTATCAAAGAGAGATTAAGGGAGTATAATGGATATAAAAGTTTTTATTATTTCATTATTATGAAATAAGTTCATGTTTTAGAAGTTTTAACTTAAGAAAACCGAATTATAATTACTGAACAAGCCGTAAAACCTTAGGTGACACCTTATTATTATCACATAATATAATATACAAATTCATATAGAAATAATAAAAAACAATTTATTCCCATAATTATTATTATTATTTTATCTTTTTCGTTACAAATGTACATTTGAGCATGTATTATTAGAGATAATGTAAATATAAATATGATTTCCATGATTATTTTCATTCTTATTATTGTTGTTGTTGGCATTGTAGTTTTCTTCGCTGTTATCTTTCTCTTTAAATTTGATAACATAGTCAATATTAATTATGATCATATAGATGTAAGGGTTGTGCTGAAAAATTACATATTGTAAGCATGATATAACATATTGCAAGGGTTGAATGTGAAATATAAAAAAAAAATTAAAATAAAACACAATCATCATATTAGGCCTATGAAACTGAATTTCTTTCACATTTAATATGATCTATTTAACAGAAGGAAATAAACGAACTATTTTTTTGTGTTTCAAAGCATATATATCTTACAATTAAATTTAATTCATTTAAATCTTAAACGTATAATTAATTTTTTAACATTTCAAATAAATTGACCAAAATCTAATCTATTTAATGCACAAGAAAAATTGAAATCACTTTTGTTTTCTTTTAAACCATACAAATCCAATAATCAAATTCTCTTCATAAAACACCTAAAATTATAATTAATATTTTACCCTTTAAAACAAAATACCCCAAATTGCCATAACACTTCAAACTAAGAAATATCTGAACCCACAAATCTGAACTCAACCCATCTCTTGCAAGACAACATAAGGGCATAGGAAGTTTATATCAAAACCCATGAAGCTATTCAGTTGACATGAAAGCCAAATGTACAAAGTATGAACACTTAATTATATTAGCGTCCCCTAATTGGTCATTTTAAATAGCCAAAAAAGTTATGTATTAGCATAAATACAATGTTCAAATTATTTTCGTTGAAAGACAAATTTTATTTCTGTTACATGTAAAACTGAAACTAAACTGACTTCAAAATAGTTTATACCTAAATTCACTAGACAATTAGCCACTTCATAAATTTTTGCTCAACAACAAGAGGACAAGGTAGATTTTTCATCATTGGCATCATAGATTGACTTATCATCACCCAATTTAGGCTATGTTCTTTTCAGTGGGAAATGAGGAGTGTGGGATGAGTGGGTGTGGGAAAAGGGGGGAAAGAGTGGGTGTGGGAAAAGGGGGGAAAGAGTGGGTGGGTGCGGTATTTTTTTTAAGTGTGGGAAGGAGTGGATGAATGACTAAGTGTGGGTGACAGCTAAATGTAGTTGAATGAAGTTGAAATATTGGTTATTAATAATTTTTTTATTTTATAATGCAATAATTTTATTGTGATAGTAATTAATGATGATGAAATTTTTTTATTTGTGTTCATTCTTTTTTATTTTGTTTGTTTTTTATTTTTTATTTTGGCATTTTTATTATTTCATTTTATATTTTTAATTTTTAATTTTTAATTTTTGAAATTTTAAAATTTTTATTTTTCATTTTTTATTTTTTTATTTATTACTTTTTTTATTTTTTATTTTTTATTTTTAATTTTTTATATTTTTTAAATTTTTTATTTTTATTTTTTAATTTGTAATTTGTAATTTTTGTAATTTTAATTTTTATTCTATTTTTTTAATTTTTTCTGTTTTAATTTTGTAATTTTTTTGTATTTATTTTTTATTTTCTTATTTTTTATTTTTTTGTATTTATTTTTTTTTGGAATTTTTCGTTGGTTGTTTTTCTGGAATAAAAAAATGAAAAATAAAAAATAAATAGATACAGCAAAATAAAAAATAAAAAAATAAATACAAAAAATTTAAAAATTTAAAAATTTAAAAATAAATAAATATAAAATAAATATAAATGCAAAATATTTAAAATTTTAAAGTTCAAAGATAAAAAACTAAAAAAAATAAAATAATAAAAAACATTTAAAATAAAAAAATAAAAAAATAAAAAATAAAAACAAAAATAAAAATAAAAATAAATACAAAACAGTAAAAAAATAAAAAATAAAAAATAGAAATAAAAAATAAAAAATAAAAAATAAAAAATAGAAATAAAGAATAAAAAATAAAAAATAATGAAAAATTATAAAAATAATGAAAAACAAAAAAAAAAATAAAAATGTTTTATGACATCCGAAAAATTAAAATTGCTTATAATTGCTATCAGCTTATTCATACACACAATTACGTAAATTCTAAAAATTTTTAAAATATGAGAAATGGTTGTTTTATGTTGGTGTGAGAAGGAGTGGGTGAGTGTGAGAATGAGTTATATTTTTTTTAAAGTGTGGGAAGATGGGGGAAAGAGTGGGTGAGTGTGGGTTGAGTTGATTTCTCAACGAAAAGAACATGGTGTTAGCATGGTTTGTAACAAATTCACTATCTACTATTTCCATCATACTTATATAGACTTTTGTCACAATCATATACTTTTTAATTATTAATCCAATTAGTTATGCACGAAGTTACTGTATATTTAACTTTTTTATTGAATTTTTTCATTATCTCCTCTAAATTATAATATTAATCATGTCTACCATAACTATTTGTTTATTATTTCGATAACATATCTACAGAATATCTATTTGAATATACTCCGTGCAAAGCACGGGCCCAAACTAGTAATTACAAATAAGTAAATAAATCATGCAATTTCATTGCACCTACTGAGCTACGCCATGTCTATGTTCCCTATTGAGACATAATAACTACATCTATAAGTTCTATAAGTTCCACTCTCTCACCATGGTGCACCTTTTTGCTCTTTACTTTTCTCGCATATCAAGATACACAATAGCGTTATTTATTAGTCCTCTTTCCATCGAAAATCTGTAGTCGTAAAACAAGGTAAGATCCTGCAGGTTAAATTAGTGTTCTAATCTATCAAATACATGATCTTAAAATTGATATTAGTACTCTCTGTGCCTGGCATAAATTTTTTCCAGAATCGTACGCAAAATAGAGATCCAAAATTTAAGCTTTGCAATCTTAGGTGAACTGTGAATATCTTCGACTACACTTGGTCTTTAACCGGTGAGCAATACAATCCCCTAATACACGTAACCATTGACCCCCCCCCCCCCAAATCTCACTATGTTGGCCTCATAATCATCCAAAAATTATCCATTTTTCCCAATTTCATTTTTTTTTTAATTTCATATTCCAACACGTAGGTGAAAAACTCCAAGGTTTCTTTACAAGTTAGCAATGATTTCCCTTTTAGTTCTATTGATCCCAATTTCATAATCGATTGAAGCAAGCAGGGAGAGGCGAGGGCAAGGGTGCATGATTGCCCTTTTCATTCTGTTGATTCCAAATTTCAGTGTTTGGGACCTAGATATCTAGGTAGGACATTCAAACAATTCCCAAATATTTTAAAAGAAAATCATAAACTCATACTTATCATATGTTATCTTTGGTACATTATTCTCCAAAGCAATGACAATAGCATAGAATATTCATTATTTTACACATACAAGGAATCGCTTTGCAAGTATACTCCCAAGTATGTCTTTGTGATACTTTGCATGCCAAAATTTTGTATCTAAATACAAACTCAAAGTAAAAACAAATGCCAGCATGAACCAAAATGACAAGCCATTCATTGTGAACCAAAATATGAACAAATAGATTAAAATAGATCTAAATCCAAATTTAAGAAAAGAATTGCATCCCCCTTCAGTCAGGTCCCACTCTCTCAAATCCCTAGTTAAATCCTTATCAGGTTGAATATGCTCTACAACAGTAAAATTACTTTTTTTTTTAATTTTTTTTTCAAAAAACGGTATTTTGGATACATGTACTATTTCTCTTTCATCCTTCCTTTTTTTCAACATTCTTGGTAATGGCCGTGGTTATGTAAGAATTTCAATCTTTCTATTCATTTAATTTTTTGAAGTGATAACCCAACTAATTTGTGGCTTGTATTATGTCTTTGTTGCACCCAAAGCCAAAAGATCCAAAGCCTTGCCCCAGGTATTAGTCAAAATCTATGCTTGAGAGATGAGGATGATTAGATGAATGGTCGATAAAAAATCCAAAGTTGTGCTATACTGTATGGTTCGGAATGTTGGCCGATAACAAAAACTCAGGTTCAAAGGTTGATGGTCGTAGAGATGAGGATGATTAGGTGGATGTGTGGTTATACGAGAATGGACAGAATTAGGAATGAAGTGATAAGAGACTTGGTTAAAGTGGCCCCCATCGAAGACAAGATGAGAGAAACAAGACTTAGATGGTTTGGCCATGTAAAGAGAAGGAGTGTGGACACCCCGATGAGGAGCTGTGAGAGGATTAACACCCCCGTAGGTAAAAGAGGGAGAGGTCGACCAAAGAAGAATTTGGATGAAGTGATTAGAGATGATTTGAAAGTTGTAGGATTGACGGAGGACTTGGCTCAAGATAGGAGACTTTGCCGGGATAGGATTAAGGTCTTAGATCTCAGATAATCGGCCTTGTAGTTGTCTTTCAATTGTAGTATGGCAAGTTTGGGTGTGGGTTTCCGTGTTGTCACATGGTTCGCAGGTAGTGCTCACTTCTGGGACGACTCATTATTTGCTTACGCCTGCTAAGGTATGTTTCCTTCCGCTGCTTTATTGTTCCATGGTTTGGTTAGTTTCGACCCCTTGTTTTATTCGCGCAATCGTAGTTTTGCATTTAATATTTCCTCAAAAGCCCTCTTCTACAAAATGTTTGCACAAAAATCTTGTTTTTGTGAGTCTCATGAAATCAGCCTCTCTACGGGCAGAGATGCTGGTAGAGGTAAGGTTGCCTACATCTGGATCTCCCCAGACTCCGCGAAAGCGGGACCCACACTGGGAGGTATTGTTGTATGCTTGAGATATGGCACATTCTTCTCAAGATCCAAGTGTAATTAAGCTACAAGTTTAATACTTTCTACAAATATGAATGTAATATTCTGTAGCATGACCTATGGTGTTGAAATGAAATCCAGAATCAAGCAGACTAGAACTCATCATGCTAAACTTATACTTGTTGGGTCAAACCCTCTCATTTGCTTCTCTAGATACAATGTCTACAAATAGAAAAATACAATAAAATGAATAACACCTCCACAATTCATAAGAAAGTTGATTATTGAACACAACCTAATCTAAAAACTTAGCAAAGAAATCTCATGTAAAACTAAAGTTGTGGACTCAATCATTCTATCGAACATATGCTTACGAACACAACCCACTCATTTAAAACCTTCAATGCCAAATTTTTCTGACATAGACAATCATATTGTTTCTTCAGTCAAACACTTAACATGAATGCCTAGAATTCCGAGTAGTCAACATGAATACATGAATATCAAAAAACGGTTGTCGAATCAGAAAGTTCATATTGACAGCCAAAATCTGGAATTAGTTCATAAATATTGTTTAACAAGAATGCAAATTAAAATTTCAGAAACACTTATCAATTGAATTGCTACCATCAAATCAAGCTAATATGCGGTATAAAGACGAAGAAGTTGCAATCAATTTTTATGAAATACACTTTTGAACAAAACCAAGATGAAATACAAAGTGAGTAAAAAGAACAGATGACTCATACAATAAACTCGATGAAAAATTGCGCAATTCAATCAATAAAGAGTGAAAGATGAAGGCTGTGAGATGTAGACCTACACCACACAAGAGGAAAACGTTGTTCTCGATCAGTTGGGGGTTAGGTTACCATGTTTGCTATACTATGCGTAAAATGAGCAGCAATACTATTTCCGATCAATGTTTCAATAATTTTAACCCTATTTATACCCCCTAATTATTTGATTTATTTCAGTTTACAGGGAAAATTGTTTAATTTGTTTTAACTTTCCTTCATAACATATATATATATATATATATATACAGAAAAAGAAGTTCCTCAC
>JACYFF010010365.1:13672765-13686049 GCA_017589665.1 Selenicereus undatus
CTACTACTGCTCCTACTACTACTACTGCTACTACTGCTCCTACTGCTCCTACTGCTACTACTTCTACTACTGCTCCTACTGCTACTACTGCTACTACTGCTACTACTCCTCCTCCTCCTCCTACTACTACTACTACTCCTACTACTGCTACTACTACTACTGCTGCTACTACTGCTACTACTGCTACTACTACTGCTGCTGCTACTACTACTACTACTACTACTACTAATTATTGTAGTAGTAGTAGTAGTAGCAACAACAACAATAATGTTGAACCCTGGGGATGAGAACTTGAAACCCCCAAATAATAGGAGAGTTCAAGTTTCAGGGGTTTATGGGGGAACTTGATCTCCCCAGGTATCAAGTTTCTTTTCCCAAATTTATCACCAAACATTAAGGAGTTGAACTTGAACCCTAAGGATTCAAGTCCCCAACCCTTTTTTGCTCACCAAACACCCCCTCAGAAAGGAGGTAGGGAAGCAGGGTGAGGTGGTTGACCATAAGAGATATGCCAATCTTGTTAGGTCTCTAAACAAACCTTATAATCCTAAAGTATTGGGTATGGGTAGCAAGCATCCCACGGAGCTCATCGTGCCGATCTTCGACAAAGTCACGCAGAGTGGCGTTCTCAGATGCAACATAGGCTCGAAGGGATACTTGATTCTCCTGGATGGACCTAAGGGTGGCTTGGAGGTCGGCACAGTTAGTAGGGGTGGTTGGGGGAGAAACTAAGTCTGGCTTGACTAGTAAATGGGCTTGGAGGAGGCACGGGTTAAACGACCTCGGCATCACCAAGTACTCAATAAAGGTTAGCCCGGTGAAGCAAGGTGGTCTGATCAACATTGGGAAGCGGCAGAAGCCAATCCCCAAGGTAAATTTAGCACAAACGTCCAGCCTCTACTTTGTAAAAGTTTATTAGCTCAAAAGCGGCTTAATCAAGCTGCTCAGACCCAGATACTTGATCCTCAGGGTTGCGCTCAACACCTAAAAATCTAGTAATGGTGGTGATGATACCACTGATGACTATCCTACCCTTAGTGCTAACAGCAACACTATATAAGTGTTGGGCCAAGAACGCTCCAGGATCAAGTTGAATACCATCAAGCATATAAGACATAAAGTATAACTCAGACAATCTTGGAAGAGTCAAACTAACTTCCCGAGCAAAGAAACAACATGCAAGGATACACTGAGCTACCCGAATGCAAGTGTTCCTAATGTGGGTGCACTTGAAAAAACTAATATTGTACCTAACACTCCCCGAAAGCTTTCCCTTAAAGGCATTTAGGTTGAATTCTCGGAGGACTTGATGGTTTGGTAAATCCGTGCTAGGTGGAAAACAAAATATACTATTGAGGGTACCTAAGTTCAACTCATAAAATTGTTCTTGCAAATAAAAGGAAATATACCCCGCTTAACATTGAGACCCTCGAGTGATCTCAACATACAAAGTACTCAGAAATTCTAAGGTAAGGTCCCAATACGTATGATATTTAATCTCAATAAAATGTCCCATGCCCCCCCCATGCAAACAACCACCGTACATCATCCAACAATCCTAATCAGCCTAATAATTCCTCATCATAATAAGGAGTTGCTACAACAATTCGTTCATTCAAGCAATTATATCTAGCAACATGTTCGGGGTTAGTTAAACCAAGAGGATGAGGAATGTTACCTTGAGCCTGTGCGGTGGTGGAAGTTCGGGTGGTCCGTTGGGATGGTGCTTGGCTAGATGTTCCCACCTTCTTGATGCTCCTTTGTCTCTTGATGGGTGCCATTGTTGCAAAAGGCAAGAAAACTGAAGAAAAAACCTAAAAATAAGATGAGAGAAAGAAAAATGAAGAGTTTAAGTGAAAAATAAGGAAGAATTAGAGAGAGAAAAAGATGGTTACAGAGGATGGGCGAAGGTAAGATGAGCTTGGAGAAGAAAATGGTATAAAAAGATGAAATTTGTTTGAGAAAGTGAAAGATTAAGAGAAAAGGGAAGATTTTGAGTGAAAATGGGAAGGAACTAGTTGAAGAATGAAGGTTTAACAATGGAGGTTTAGAGAGAGAGAGGGGGGGTAGAGAGAGAGAGAGTACCGAGGTTGAAGATGATTGTGGAGGAAAGTGAAGGGGCACCACGGTCAAAACCCTTGACTGTGGCCCATAGCAGCCCACCACGGTCCGTGGGGGGCACCACAATTGGACCATGGTGGTTGCTGGTTGCTGGTTTTTAATTTTCTAGGTGGGCGTGTCACCAGCTGTATTTAGGTAATACAGATCGAGTGCCTATCGGTTTTTTTTTCCTTTTCTTGTGTTTTCTTTTGTTTTTTTCTATTTCTTCTCTCTCTTTTTTTAAAAATTTATTTTCACTCCTTTTTTTAAATGAAAAACTACCTAAAAAGAGAATCAAAGCTATAAAAAAGGTTTGGATTGCATCCTAAGAAGCGCTTTTTTAAGGTCAAGAGCTTGACCGTGCTTCTATGTGCGCTCGAGATCAGTACGAATATGAACGTCATTTTTGTTGCAAACCACAAAATTGTACTGCTTCAACCAAAGGTACCACCTCAGAAGCTCAATTGGAGGTCCTTCGTCATTATCAATTTATGCCATAACATATTGCCAGTATACAAGACAAACTGAATGCGTGGTCCATCAGATCAGCCACTATCATCTTGTTCAATCCCCAAATCAAAGTCCACATCAACTCCTCCCATAGGTGGCAAAGAGAGAATTGCTTAGGCAAACCTACAATAATCACTCATAATAGACCCGGTAGAAGTATAGGGCTCAACCTTGGGTATGCTAGGCGGCGCAGGAGCAGCAAACTCCGTAGCAAACTCCACCTTAACATACCCTTGGTGGGGATCCTCAGTGGAAATCCAATCAAAATCAGGAGGATCTTAACAATTCAAAACATCCACCTTGCCAATCTCAGGAGAAAGGGGAAATGCATCCGACAAGGAAGAATTGGGAGAAACCACTTTCTCCTCCATATGGCAAAACATAGCATAGCTTCCTTGTACTTCAAATGCTATCCGTCCCCTTTTACATCAATATGGCAACCTGCTGTAGCCGGGAAAGGCTTACCAAAAATAATGTGGGCATCATCAGTCTTAGTCATATCAGCAATGATAAAGTTTTCCAACACCCAAATATCTCCTATTTTAACTGGCACATCCTCTAATTTACCTAAAGGTTGCATTTCAGAATCATTTGCTAATTGTAGTGAAAAGGGTATGGGTTGTAATGGCCCTAAATGAAGCCTATGAAACAAAGAGTATGGCATCAAACTGACGCTTGCACCTAGGTCACATAAGACTCTTTCAATTTACACTTTTCCCACAACACATGGGATAGAAAAGCTACCTGGGTCAGGAAGCTTAGGTAGAAAAACTGTTAGGATCTCTAAAATTTTATTTTCTATGAATGTCATAGGCTTGCCGCCTTCATTTCTCTCCTTACTTTCAACCATGATTATTTCTCCACCCTCCTCAAGTGGTATGTCCTCGGGGTTACGAGGGTCCTCTACCCCCTCCTTCAAGGTAACACAATTGTAATGTTCATGGGGGTTAGATTTAGGTTTACTCAGGAGTCTAGGCGAAGATGTAGATGAAAAGCTAGCTTGTTAGGCAATTTGGGCTTTCAACATTTTGTTATGAGTTATAAGTACATCAACCTTAGAGGCTAATTGCTTTATATACTCATACTGCTTTTGTTGTGCCAAAAACATACTCTCTATCATGGCCTCTAGGTTGGACTTTTGTTGAAGAAAGAAAGGTCTTTGAAATCCGAGAGGTTGCCTAGTATTCATTTGGGGCATTATGGAAGGGTTAGGCCTATATGAGAAATTTGGATGGTTCCTCCAATGCGGACTGTAAGTGTTGGAATATAGGCCATTAGTCGGTCTTGGGTTGAAATCATTGATATCATTGACTTGGTCGCTGGTGTTTTCGGCAAAAGGACTCCCAATTTGGCAATTCTCAGTCAAATGGCCAATGGAACCACATATTTCACATGATGGGGGAGGGGCACTAGAATTCATAGCATTCACATTCAATCGTTCCAACCTCTGAGTCATAACGTCTACCTTAGTATTAAGTAAAGTAATTGCATCCACTTCAAGCTTATCTCCAACCCACTTGGATTGGCCTCGTTCGTTGGACCATTGAAAATTGTTGAGCATTATCTCCTCAATCAAATTGTAGGCCTTATATTCAGTCTTATTCATCAAGGTTCCTCCTGCAGCCACATCAATAGTGGACCTTACAGGTTGTGTCACTCCATTATAGAAAGCTTGAACAATCATCCATCGTTGAAGGCCATGGTGGGGGCACAACGGCAACAAATCCTTGAACCGTTCCCAAGCCTTATAAAATGTCTCATCATCCCTTTAGGTGAAGTTGGTGATTTGATTCGTTACACTTTCCATTTTGTTTGGTGAGAAGAATTTAGCAAGAAAAGCTCTAATAAGCTCATTCCCTGTGGTGATGCATCCCAAAGGCAAAGAATACAACTATGCTCTCACCTTATCTCTAGGTGAGAAAGGAAATAGCCGCAATCGAATGGCATCGGTGGAGATGCCGTTAAGTTTCAATGTGTCGCACTGTTGGGCAAAAATTTCATAAAAATAAATAATATTTACAACAAAACTTTCCAATGTACAAAACAAATGTACATCGGTTTATTTTGAATACAACCCTATTCAAGAGGATGGACCTCCTTAATCACGTCCCCTTCTTGGGAGACCACCTTTTGATTCTGACTCATTCTGTTTCATTTTTTTTCTGTCTTGTTTTGCGTTAATAAGACTATATATAATTTGAATCGACAATTTTTTTTTAATGTTGAATTGCCCGTATTCAAAACTTAATTGCATCAGATAATGGTTGTATAAGCACCTTTTAGGAAGGGTATTACACGTACACATTCTTCATGTGCAGGTTAGGGAACGAGTAATTTTATTTGATTTGGAATTTGGGTTGTACTCACTTTTCATCGTAAGTTGCTTACGTACCTCTTTTATAGAGGATCAAACCAACCGTAGTTCTTTAATTTTATTTGATTTAATTTATCTTTTATTTTGGTTGAGTTATTAACCATTTGATATGATTTTAATTATTTATGTTGGCCTAAAAAGTTACCATAATTTTGATTTAATTTTGATATTTGAATTTTTTTTTTCAAGTCATGACTAAGTTGCATTTTTAGTCATTTTACGAATTTCATTTGCCGACTTAAGTCTTTATTGGGGTCGGTCCATTAATTTTGTTTAACTTGCGATTGCACCCGAAATTTATTTATGGGTTTCCTACGTACCCTTAGTGGGATCAAATCGACGTAGTTCTGAGCCCGAATTTTATTCATGCATACATCTTGGAAGGGGGGAAATTTAATAAGCTATGTTGTATTTTTGGCTCGGGTCTAATCCATTTTTTTCATACTTATTATTAAAAAAGGACTTTGGCTTTTTAAAAAGCTCGTTTTATTTATTAATTTATTTTGGTTATGTAACTTAGTAACAAAAAGTGATAAAACCTTAACTTTAGCCTTTTTTTATTAAAGAGGGGGTATTGGTTTGAACCCGCTTGAAGATTGCGGTTTAGACTAAACTTGAAAAATTTTATATCGAGCTTCCTACGTATCCTTTGTGGAATCAACTCACCGTAGTTCTAATCGATATTGGACTCAGTCGTACAAGTCATTTTTTTTGTATAATAATCGTGGTTGCAAACCTCGTCAATTTATTTGACTTTGAGCAATTTTTTTTGGGAGGCTTTAAACCAAGAGAGGACAAATTCATGTACATAGCCTCTCAAAAGAGGAATTTGGCTTTTCCCCAATTTTTGTCTTTGCCACCTGACTTTGTAAACCAAGCCTGAAGTTAATTAGTGCGCAGCCTTTATCATTCTCTTCATTTTTTTTAATTTATTAAACTCTTAATGATCATTTATAACAGAGTCCAACACTCATTGTAGACATTCAAGTTAGGAAGCCTAGTTGATACAACCTTGTAAAAGGGGTATAAAAGCAACGGATTGCCTCTCCGCTTTTCTATCCCTTTAAAAAAAAAAAACAACTCGACTTTCACCATAGTGGATTGCAATAATACGTTTGTTCGATTCGACTTGAGTATTACCGAGCCTAATTTCTTCATCCTTTTGTTAAAGTTTGGCCATAACGATCTCTTTGTCAAGCTCATGAATGTATAAAATCACTTGAATTATTATTATCTTTTTTTTATTTGACAAATTCGAGAGAAGACTCAAGACCCGCAAGGATCTATACTTTATGAGTTCGTGAGGACTCGAGATTCGCAAGAATCAACATCCTACAAACTTACATGAGTTGGAGATGCGGAGTTATGGGAATTAGACGCGGAGTTATGGGAATTAGACGCAAATTCGATTTGCTGTATCTTTGTTTCTATCCCAAAACCTTAACACAAACCCCTCATATCAACGAGTGAACTCTTTCTTTTATGGGATTATGATGACTAATTTGGCCAAACTTAAACACGTTTCCATGAATGAAATCTCACTTGTTTTTGATATGTATAAAAAAAAAACAACCCAAATTGGGCTATGAAGGATTTAGAGAAGCGAAATAGACCACAATACTCCCAATTAATTTGATCTTTGCCAGACGTTTGCATCCATGTCTAACCTCCATCTTCTCCCTCTCACTATTAGTTTCTGACTTTCACTTCCATTACTTCGCTTCTATTATGCTCCTTTTTTTTTTTGACAGGAAGGTAAATGTTAGGGTGGGTGGCCCAAAATCAATGTGGCACGAGGGCCCCGTGCCAGGGGCACGACCGTGCCACCCAAGCCAGTGAAGTGGCACGAACACCCCGTGCGCCATGACACAACCGTGCCACGTAGTGCCACAGTAGGTGGCTGGGGTTCGCGGCTGACGGCTAGGGTTTGCAGCAGTTTCCTTCATTCTGCCCCTTTATAAGGGGCGCGCCTCCTACTTTCCAAATTATCCCACATACATTGAATACCAACTGAAATCCCTAGAGAGAAAGAGAGAGATTTGTGAAAGAGATTATTGTAATCTTGTTCCCTTATCAAATCACTCATTGTGATTGTGATTGTTTTGTACTCACTTCCTTATATAGTGGATTGGTGGTGCTCGTTGTTGTCCGTGGTTTTTCCCGCATTGGGTTTCCATGTAAATCTTGGTGTTCTTTATTGTTCTTGTTATCGTTGTTTATTCACTTTTGACTATCATTGTTCATCCTAACGCTTCCGCTATTAGTTTGCTCTAATTCCTAACAGTAAACCAAAAAAATAAGGGGAAAGCCTACATATGACTGTGGCTACTCACATAAGAAGCAAAGAGACGCTTCTCTTATTTTTCTTTTTCTTTTTTTACATTTGATTATTAAAAGCTTTAAAGACACAAATGTCATGTTAATAATCTTTGGGACTTAGTATCTGCATTAATACGAAATCTTGGTTTGAAAAGAAGAGAAAGTTTTTATTTTGGCTTCAAAAATACAAGGATTATATTACAAATCACCATGGGTTTGGTCCCATAAATTTAATCTGAGAGTCCTTTCGAACTCAAGATCTTTGCGAATCTAAATTTGTAAGTTCTTGCAAACTTGGGATCCTTTCGAATCCGAATTCAGGAGTCCTTTTGAACTTAAAATTTACGGGTATGCTGTTTCGGGAAAACCGAAATGGGATACCCATAAATTTGATTATCAGGAGATCTGATGGTGTATATATTTTTTTGTGTAGGGATTAAAGATGATGAGATCACTTGTACCTTTAGAACAAGTATCGCCTACCTTGTCTCTGCTCCCTTCTTCTTGCTCAGAATTCTCGTCCCCTGCAAACTAATTTGTGCTCTGTTAGCCACCCACCTTTGTATTTGTTTAAGTTTTTTTTTTTTTTGTCTTGCTCTTTCATCGAGTATTTTTGTTCGTCAGTGCCAAATTTTTTCTTTTGTCCTCTTCTTCTCAAAATTTTTTTTGTCCCTCATCTCTTACTGCCTTGCCCCGTTTCCCTTTATATTAACGTTAGTGAGAAGTTAATGCTGCCAGGAGTAGGGATGACAATGGGTCCTGGATCCGATCCAGACCCATTAGACCTTACCCAAATTAGAGAGTTTGGGTCCAATCAAATGAGACCCAACGGATCTTAAGTGGGTCCCGATCAAAGGGATGTGGGTCGAGTCTGGATCTGGGTCTGAAAAATTCAGACCCAAACCCGACTTAAGACCCATTTAAGACCCATTAATTTTGTTTGTAAAAAAAGTACCAAATGAAATAGGCTAAAACAACTCTAAATTAGTAAGCCTTAAAGTCACTTTGTTTAGTGTTGGTTGTAGAGGAAAAACTATTATGTTATGTTTTTGGACTTTTTCTTCGTGGTTTATACTAAAATATTATTTTTGATATGTAACCCATAAGTAAAAACACTTAGTTATGGTATATGTTGCTAGAATATATTTTTATTAAATATTATGCCTTCTAAATTCAATTCCTTGTATTTAGAATGTGGTAATTCATGTTGGGATGTCAAAAAAATCATCTTTAATGTGAAAAACAGTCAAGACCGATTTAGGACCCGTGGATCTAATAGACCCACGGATCTAGGTGTGGGTTTAATGGCCCAAAATCAGCTCCGCAGATCCACCACGGCTTCAAGGAGTTTGGGCTATAGACCGTGGTGGCTAGGGTTTCGTCGTCTTGACGGCTAGGGTTGCTCCTATGGTTTTTTGCATCCTTATACCTCTAAACCCTATATAAAGGGCCTTGCCTAGACTCTAATAATCATCCGTGAATCCCTGACCAGTAAGAAATACTTATAGAGTATTCTGTTTCCACTATCGTAGATTTGTGAGAGAGGTTGAGAGAGTTTTAAGAGATATTATAAGAGATATTATAATCTAGTTGCTTGATCGAATCACTTGTTGTGATTGTGATCGCATTGTACTCACTCCTTCTCATAGTGGATTGTTTGGGCTCGTCACCGTCCGTGGTTTTTTTCCGCATTGGGTTTCCACTTAAATCTGCGTTCTTTATTGTTCTTGTTTCTGCTATTAGTTTGCTCTAATTCCAAACAAGTGGTATCAGATCCCTGGTTTAGGATGTCTTCAATCATGAAGGTTGATATTCAGAAGTTTGATGGGGAGATTAGTTTTAATCTCTGGAAGGTGCAGATGAGAACGATTCTCATCTAGCATGGGTTGTGGAAGGTTCTTTCAGAACCTTATACGAAGCCCAGTACGATGGCAGACGAACAATGGGCGAAGCTGCAAAAAAAGAAGCATAGTTCTTTGACGAACAACGAATGGGAGGAACTGAAGCTGAAGGCACTTTCTGCCATACAGTTGTGCTTGACACCACATGTCTTGCGAGAGGTGCTTGATAAGACAATTGTAGTAGGTCTTTGGGTTTGGCTGGACGAACTCTACATGACGAAGAATATCGCCAACAAGATCTGATTTAAGGAAAGGTTATACACTTTCAGAATGGCAGAAGGTACTCATGTTCAAAAACATCTAAATGATTTCAATTCGATTGTAGTTGACCTTAAAAGTTTAGATGTGAAAATTGAGGATGAGGACAAGGCTATTTTGTTAGTAGTGTCTCTACCCCCTTCATATAAACACTTTAACGAGATCATGCTATATAGTAATTCTGATACTATATCGTTTGAGGATGTTAAGTCAAATCTATTATCTAAGGAGAAGTTTGATCTTGACATTCATGCTGATTCTGCTGATGGATTAGTAGTAAGGGGTAAGACAACTGAAAAGGGGAACGGTAATAGGAGTAAAGAACTGTTCTAAGCCTAGAAATTCTCACGTTGGTATGACCTGCAATTACTGTGGTAAATTGGATGATATTGTTGCTAACTGTTGGCAACTCCAAACAAGAGGGAGAAAGAAGAAGATAATTCTCATGAGCCTGCTGGAGCTTCGTTTGTTGAATCTGATTTTGATGGTGACGTTTTGTTTGCTACCTTTACTGAAAGGAAAAACGATTCTAATTGGATTCTTGATTCTAGGTGTACCTATCATATGTGTCCTCATAAGGATTAGTTTTCAACATATGATTCAGTTGACTCAACTGTTGTTCACATAATGTAATGTAACTTGAATCGGTAATGTTAAAATCAAGACCCATGATGGTGTTGTGAAGACTTTATCGAATGTTCGTCACATTCCTAACTTGAAGCGTAACCTCATCTATTTAGGCACCCTTGAATCCAAGGGGTGCAACTATTCAGTTGAAGGTGGAGTTTTGAAGGTTTCGAAGGCAGTCGGATTCTGTTGAAGGGTTTGAGGCAAGAAAGCCTCTATGTCTTGGAGGCATCTACTACGACAGATTATATGAAGAAAGGTTCATACAAGTCGTCTCCCAGAGCTAAGTTCAAGTATCACTTGAACTCAACCGGCGTTCAGATCGCTTAAATACCCTGCGGGGCATTACCCTTCGGGGTGCTATGACGGTGTGCGAGAGTTGATGTTGGTGATTTTGGTCCAAGGTGGAGATTGTTGGGTTTAATGGCCCAAAATCAGCTTCGCAAATCTACCACGGGCTTCAAGGAGTTTGGGCTACGGACCGTGGCGGCTAGGGTTTCGTCGTCTTGACGGCTAGAGTTGCTCATAGGGTTTTTTGCATCCTTATACCTCTAAACCCTATATAAAGGGCCTTACCTATGCTCTAATAATCATCCCTAAATCCCTGATCAGTAAAAAATACTTATAGAGTATTCTGTTTCCACTATCATAGATTTGTGAGAGAGGTTGAGAGAGTTTTGAGAGAGATTATAAGAGAGATTGTAATCTGGTTGCTTTATCAAATCACTCGTTGTGATTGTAATCGCATTGTACTCACTCATTCTCATAGTGGATTGTTTGGGCTCGTCGCCGTCCGTGGTTTTTTCCCGCATTGGGTTTCCATGTAAATCTGCATTCTTTGTTGTTCTTGTTATCGTTGTTTATTTTTGAATATCATTGTTCATCATAACGCTTCCGCTATTAGTTTGCTGTAATTTCTAACATTGGGTCTAGGTCTCATCTTTGCAGACCCAATGGATCTGGGGCGGATCTGCGTCCAGGTTCAAAAAAAATAATGGGTCTAGGTCCAGATGGACCCGACCCATTGCCATTCCTAAGGCCCAGGAGGTTAATTTTGCGGTTCACACATTGGAGCATGCTTAAAAAAAAACTGGAGTTAGTGGGGAGTTAATGTCTTAGGGAGTGGAAGAGGATGGTTACTTAAGTAACTACCCATTTATTTGTTGACTTGATTTTATTGTCTTTATCAATCCATAATTTGATGTATAATAGCTTTGTGGGTTGATGCAACAAGATTGTGTGGGAAAAAAGAAGATTATGTGATATTACTTCCCCTTTTTTTTTTAACTTGGTTGCTCCCTTAATTAAATTTATGGGTTCCAAAGGTCATATTTAAATTTGGCCCATAAATTTTCCTCTCAATATTTTTTTTGGTATGATTACATTGATTTTATGAGGGTCTAATTTTGACAAATTTGAATCAATCAAAATTTTACGTTCAACACACACACATCTAAAAAGACCGAGAAGTGTAAGTTCGGGTCTTCAATGGGGTGCCTCCAAACTGGGATTATGGCACCATGGAAATGAGAGCCGGCTTGAGCTCAAAATTGTTTGCCTCAACATTAGGACGAGTGATGCTTGAGGCGATACCTTGGACACCTGGGGTAACAAAATACCTAAGCATCCTTCTTTGGTCACCTCCTCCTCCCGCAATATTTGGTGAGGTTCTTCTGGCCTTGCATCTTTGTTCCTCAAGCTTTTGCTTCTTCCTCCTTAAACAGAAAGTCCTCTCAATCTCAAGATCGGGTTCGTATAGAAATGGACTTCGCATAAACGGGGGAAGATTCCTACAAGAGCAATCACCAACACTACCAACGCAATCAAAAAGAAAAGAAAAACAAAAATAAAGTAAAACACTTAGTCAATTTCGTAAGACTAACTCAATAGTTAATGATTTGGTCCCCGACGACGGCGCCAAAAACTTTACACGGCTACAAGCGCACATGTGTCATAGTATAGATTAAAACATCGTCTTCAGGGACCAAAGTAATCTATCGAGTTCAATGACCTATTGAAATTGCTAAGGGATCAATCCTTTCAATGAGTCAGGTTGAATAAACTAGTTAACTATTTGGGAATTCAATCAGGGTAAAACATCTAGGAATTTGATTCACTAAGTAAAGAGTTGGATCATAGAATTAAGCATGCACTTTTCATAGACTGAATGATTCAAGGAATTACAATCGAGTTGAATTTAATCCTTTCTTTCGAAATAAACTAAATTGCCTAAACGAATTCAACTAACACTCTCTCGAGTGTCTTTGATTTAGTCTAGGCTGAAGATCCATGAATGCTAAGTCTCCTCTTAACAAGCAATTCTCTCTCGAGTTTCGCTAAATTAAGTTCTATCAAGACGATCGAGTTGTGGGTTTCACCTTTCAGTACTTCACTCAAATACTTAACATAAGCAAGCAAAATTGACCAAATTCCACTCACAACATTCCAATTTCAAGATAGACACGAATCATTCCAAACATAAAATAAGCACAAGATTTCAAAGATAAGGGATCTAACCATAATACTATGGCTAACAAATCCCTAGATTGGATAAAACCACTCACTCATATTTCTAATTCAACAAAAACAAGAGAGTTCAAGAACAAATTCAAAGGAAGGAAAGAAAACTTTACAACTATGGTAGCACTTGAATTGTGCAACAATCGTCAAACATCCACAGAGAAAGCTTCTCCCTTCAAACCTCAAAAACCAAACTAAAACTAAACTAAACTAAACGAAAGATGTGAGAGAAGTAGTGAAAATGGCTATGGTTGCTCAAAAACTCTCTCTTTTCTACCTTGGAGCATGCCTTTTAAGCAGTAAATGGAGTATCCTCAGCTGCACAACAAAGGAATATGAAGAGGTTAGCAGTTACAGGCTTACCACGGTCCATGGCATCCACCTCGGTTGGACCGTGGCCTTAGTTGGAACCGAGTTCTTCTACTATTCTTTTGCTCCACGAGCATGTCAACTTAGGGGCATCCATGGGGGGGAGGGTCAATATACACTCAAATGAGGATCAAATGGTCTAAAATCCTGCAAATATCATCAAAGAATCATACCCAAGCATAAGAGTATAAATTTCGACATAAAACACATTATTTTCCCTAAAAAAGCAGCAAAATGACATACACGTTAAGCAATTATCATATATATATATATATATATATATATATATATATATATATATATATA
>JACYFF010010365.1:13686059-13706059 GCA_017589665.1 Selenicereus undatus
ATATATATATATATATATATATATATATATATATATATATATATATATATATGTATGTATGTATGTATATATGATATTAAGCCCCCTCTTTTGTTTTTTAACTGTTAATATTATTGTTGTTATGATTATTGCTTCCATTATTATTATCATTATGATTATTATTGGAAGCATTATTATTATTTCCACTTCCACGCTTTATAGATTAATGATTTGCTAGCAAGAAGCAATTAGTTTATGAATGTCCAATTCATAAGTATCTTTAATTTGTTTTCACTGAGATGTATACATTCTCAAGACCAAACTGGGATGATATTTATTTACAAAAGTTCAATTAAACTTTGATTGCCCTTTATCTGGTTCAGATTCTGAGTGATATATCATTCCCCCCAAATTAAACTCCAATATTCATATTAAGTCAATTTGTTTTCAAAACCCCGAAATGGCATCCCCCTCATTCCTCCCATTTTCAACCTTAAGCTCCGTTTGGACCCTTCCATGACACCATCCAATAGACTCACAAATTAACCTTTAAGTTTGCATTCAACACCATACACCCTCAAAATCCAAAACAATCAAGCCATATGAGCACGACCCCACAACCATACCCAAAACTCATTCTTCCATGGATGCTTGCCAACATGGATGAATTTGATTCAATTCACACATAAATCTAGATATTTTCTCATTTTTTTTCCCTCTTTTTTTTCTTTTCTTTTTTTTTTTCTACTGAAATTTTCCTCTCCTATCTTGCAAATATTGGCACAAATACTTGAGCATTTTTAGTAACTCCATATTTTTTGGAAGAAAATTACAAGCTTCTCCCATATGGCCATATCGATTAATATGTACTTTGCCTTTTTTTAATTCATTTATTTTACGTAACAAAAGTTCATAAATGAAATATAAAGAAAATATTTTCCATGAAAAGTTATAACTTTTGATCACTTGTATATATATGCTAATTTTCATTTATTGATAGGCTTTGAATGATTTCATACCTAATATGACCAAATCTCATTGCGAGGCTACTTTTTCATCTCAGCTTGTAATCGCATAAATATTTTAAGTCTCGAATTGTAATGCGACACTCAACTTTTTATATTGTAATTAACTAAAATAATTAACATGTATTAAGTTCGACCCGTTACATATATACATACCTACACACTATGAGTGTATTAAGCTAAGTCCCGTCTCATGTTTGTTACTTTTACTTGGCTTGTTAAGCATTTGAGCTAATATTGAACTTGAGATAAGTTTGATTGATTGAGTTTGAACTTGTGCTTGAAGGCCTCCCCTAAGGGATATATATAAATTCAATATTGTTGTAACAATAAAGTTCGAAGGCATGATAATTGCTTGTGTTGCGACTGTTCCCCTCCCGATGAGAGAGAGTGACTCTTCCCCAGTAACAATGAAACTCCATGGTCTCCAGTCGGCTGGCGACATTTGCTGCTAACCGTCAGTGTCTCCTTCGTGGTTGACGCCGGTGAATTTGGCCTGAGTTCCCCTACTCTGAAATTGCTTCTTTTTTTATTCGATGAAGTGGTTCTGTCCTCCTCACACACTGGTGGCCCAGTCCCGGCTTTATTGGTTTCGCAGACGGCCGTCTAGCCCCGACTTTATTGGTTTCGCCGACTGCCGTCTAGCCCCCTCTTACCACCCAGCCGCCTTGGTTCTGCCCTTGGTGCCTTTCTTGCTTTTCCGGGCTTCATTAGTTTCCTTCATTGCAACATTTATCCATTCCTGTCTAGGCTCCGGTTGATCATCACCATTTCAGGTATGCTAGAAAGGCGCACACTTCTCGAGCGTCGAGTAGACGTGCTCCAATGCCAAATCGAGAACCTATTGCTGAAACTTTAGGCAATAGCTCAAAAGTCTTCTCTATCTTTGTTGATAATATGCCAGATGATTTGAGTATTACTAATTTTAAGGATTTGTTTAGTAGTTTTGGAGAGATTTTGGATGCACACATTCCAAACCATATTGAAAAAAAATCTGGTAGAAAGTATGGGTTTATCAGATTTGGTGACATTCAAGAGGGCTAAAAAGCTATTGATCCGTTGAATGGTAGAATTGTCAGTCATTGTAAATTGCATGTTATGTGGGCGAGATTCCAAAAAAGAATACCAGCCAGAGGAAGAACGGGGAGCGACCCTACTAAAAGAAAGTCCATTTGGAAGTGGATTCCTAAAGTAAAAAATGTTCCCAATCAAGATTTGGGATCCTCTTATAAACAAGCTCTGTTGAGTAACCCGAATGACAATGAGTTAGAAGGTTAAAAAAGTGCTAATGAGGCCGTGGACAAAGATGTTCATAAAGGACTCTTGGACAATTGTAAGACCATTACTCAACCTTTAGATAATGCTCATAATTGCCCAATTTATGTTGGAAAGTTCACATCCCAAGTACTAAGTTGTGGATCCTCTATGGAAGATGGTGAAGAGATTGATAGCTCGTTACGCCCTTTTGATGGTCCTCTCGAAATGGAACTTCAACTCCATGAGAAAAGTAAGCGATATAAACTTTCCAACAAGGGTAAGAAAAGTGGTAGCAAGATTTCAAAATCAAGTCATAATTCATCCACCCCTACTGAAATAGCGGAAGAAGCTTTACAGCTTGGAAAAAGACTTGGTATTTCTGTTATCGGTGATGAAACCTCGGTAATTAGAAGAATAGCAAGAAGCTTAAGAAAAGAGTTAGGAAACAAACGACAGGCTAGAGACATACATTCTTAGAGTATCTCCTGGCAAATATGTGGTTATTTTAGTTGCTGCATGTGTTGAAACTATATAAGTCTAGTTGTATTTGCTTTATAGTCTTTAGGGTGTACTAGTTGTTGTTTTGAGCTGTTTAATGCCTGTATTTTCTTTCTTTATTGTTGCTTGGGCCATGCCCAACTAAATAATCAGGAAAAAAACGACAATTGCTTTTGTTTAGAACAATAGGAGGGCATGACCCTAGACGCAGGGGCAAAGAAGAACGACAAGTGCACAATGATTACAGTAGCGATTTAGGTAGTACTTTATGCAGTTGAAATAAATTACTAGATGTAAAAAAAAGGATTGCTATGAATTATGATAGGGGAATATGATAATCAAGTGATGATGAGGGCATTCCAATAGCCTTAATGTGAGATATCAATAATTGTCGGTGAGATACTTAAATTTAATATTGAGCTAGGGTTTTATTGATCTCAACATGATCAAAAAACAAGCGAATGATGTCTCACATAAGATGATCAGATGATGGTTTTTGTTAGCAAACACTTACACATTAGTTTCATATGAATTTGACAATTGTTTTTATATGAATCCGATGCGTTACTTTGGTTGGAAAAAGATATTATTAATTTATGTTTTATAGATGCATTAATGTTCATCCCCACACCAGCCAAAAAAATTCACAAATTCACAAAGATCACCTAACAAAATACATTGTACGTTAACAATTGCAAAAATTCCAACAACTTTTTCCCACCAAAGTCTGCGTAAATCGCTTGATCCACCAAAAAAAAAAAAAAAAAAAAAATTTTTGCCAAAATCACAACTACCCTCCCAAGCCACCAAATCCAATCCCAGAAACGACTCTGTGTTTCCCTTTCGCCCCACCACTTTCCCTCTCTTTTTTCTTCCCCTAAAAATTTGACGAACATCCCAAAGCAGTCTCTCTCTCTCTCTCCCCACCACCATCGCCGCAGCAACAACCCAAAATGCCAGTCGCTCTCCTCCCCAAACCCTTCTTCTCCACTCCTCTCCCCACCGCCACCGCCACCGCCACCGCCACCGCCACCACCACATCCCGCCCGCTCTCGCTCTCCATCAGAGCCTCCTCCTCCTCCGCCGCCGCCGTCACCGCCGCGCCGGGGAAGGTTGCCAAGGACCACGCAGTGAAATCGGTGAAGGCCAGGCAGATCATCGACAGCCGCGGCAACCCTACTGTCGAAGTTGACCTTATCACCGGCGCCGGCGATCTCTTCCGCTCCGCCGTCCCCAGCGGCGCCTCCACCGGGATCTACGAAGCTCTTGAGCTCCGTGACGGCGATAAGTCCGTCTATGGCGGGAAAGGGGTCTTGCAGGCTGTCAAGAACATCAATGAGATCTTGGGCCCCAAGCTCGTCGGCTCTGACGCCAGGTGAATAGAATTTTTGATTCAAATTTACTTGATTTTTGTGTTAGCACTAGTACTAGTTGGTTGTTTGGTCATGGGAAATCGGGTCATGTGAGTTGGGTTGGATTTTTGAGCATGTTTTGGATTTAAGCAATGCATCATGATCACACCTGAGTTTTTTGTTTGTTGCATTACCTTGAGAAAGGCCTGATACGTATGGGCAATTAGGATATGACTTTTCGAAAATGTGTAGGAATTGAGACGTACATTAGATACTTGTAAAATATTATCGGCTTTTATCGATCTATGCATGGACAAATCCACAGATATTTCAGAGCATGAGTCTAGGAAGTGGTCAAATGTCATCTTTGGAATGGCAAGATGCGGTGACAAAGTATAAATGATGCTTTCATTATCATTGCCGTCCCTCTGATAGTCATAGTATCTCTTACGAGTGTATGGAGTTATATAAAATCTGACTTTTCAATATAAAAGTCTGGGTACTTTGAGTGGTATCATTGAAGAATAAAGCAGCAAAAGCTGCACAACAGTTCATTTTTTAGACCCCCTGGAAGAAAAATAAATTTGTCAAATGCGGATTCAAAATTAAGTTTGTGCACGAATGCAAGAAAAAGGTGAAGGGCAGAGATACATCATCTGAGTTCTGAATGAAAAATATTGGTCCGTCGTTGTTGTACTTAGCCACTAGCTTTTGGGTTTGCTAGGCTTTTCTGCGAGCTGGAGGGGCTTGGCGAGGGTTGTAAATGGTCACGATATACCTTTAGATGATGCTTATCCTCTGATTTTTTTTGTGAGAGGGGGGGGGGGGAGTGGAGGAGGGGGAGATAGGAAGTGAGCATTTTAAATAAGTGAAGTTCTTTTTTCTTTCTTTTATCTTTTTATTATTTTTGGACAGGGAATTGGTAAGCTTCTGGGTATTGTATCTTGTATACTGTTACATTGAGAATCTGATGGTTTAGGTAAACAGGAAGCAATAATTCTTGTTCCTTTTTTTGGGTGCTAGAGATCAAGGTAATGTTGACGCCCTCATGCTGGAGCTTGATGGCACTCAAAACAAGTCGAAATTAGGGGCAAATGCTATATTGGGAGTATCTCTAAGTGTATGTAGAGCTGGTGCTGGGGCCAAGAAGATACCTTTGTACAAGCATATACAGGAAATATCAGGAACCAAAGAGCTTGTAATGCCAGTGCCAGCTTTCAATGTGATTAATGGAGGCAGTCATGCTGGGAATAACTTAGCCATGCAAGAATTTATGATATTACCAGTTGGTGCATCATCTTTTGCAGAGGCACTTCGTATGGGTAGTGAAGGTTAGTTGATAGATTTCTGACATCTAGTTTGAACATTTATTGCTAAATGCCACTTCCAGTACATCTTGTATGGTACATTCCACAGATTATTTTAGATTCCCAAAAGATGAAATTCAAGGTTGAAGATGTAGGGTATATTTTTGAGAAAGTTACTCCAAGTGTTTGTTCTAAGAAATTATTTATGATTGAGAATTCTGTACCCACTTCTAATCATGTATGCTCTACTGCGGATCAGGCTTTGATTCTGCGAAAATAACATGGCTCCTGTGGTAAATAATTAGTTAGGATAACAACTGAGACTGGTTTTCTGTTATCTTATCAGGTTCTTTTGCACCTGCTCTTGCTGCTCATTGCAACATTGTCTATTCGTGTTGTTTCTATTTCTTTCTTGTCAATTTCTGTTGACTTCAGTTCTTAGTGGCGCAGCTAAGATTTTAATGGCCAGCTTGATGTCCTGTCTGCTCTCAAGCTTTTTCATGCAGATGATATTGAGCTTGATTGGCTATAGTTTGAATTCCAATCTGCTTAAAATATATTTCTTGATGCAGTGTATCACATACTGAAGGGCATTATCAAATCAAAGTATGGACAAGATGCCTGCAATGTTGGAGATGAAGGTGGCTTTGCACCAAATGTTCAAGATAACAGAGAGGGACTCATCTTGCTTATGGACGCAATTGAAAAGGCTGGTTACACTGGCAGAGTAAGAGATTTTTATGTAATCCTGGATTTTGAACCTCTTCATTTGACAGTAGCTCTTTAAAAGATGAGTATCATTAACAAACACAAATCATGCAGATCAAAATTGGAATGGATGTTGCAGCTTCTGAGTTTTATACCAAGGATGGGAAATATGATCTGAACTTCAAGAAACAACCGAATGATGGATCTCATGTGCATACAGCTCAAAGTCTTTGTGAGCTATACAAAGAATTTGTCAGAGATTTTCCCATTGTTTCAATTGAAGATCCATTTGACCAAGATGATTGGAGTTCATGGGCTGCTCTACGATCTTCAGTTGATATCCAACTGGTCGGAGATGACTTGTTGGTGACTAATCCTAAGAAAATAGCAGAAGCCATTGAGAAGAAGGCTTGCAATGCTCTACTATTGAAGGTAAAATTCAATTCTAATGGAGTATTTATGTGCTTGCATGGGCTTTTACATTTATGTTGAACCGACGTGCTCAATGTGCAAGTCCTCAGACCCTTTTTTTTCTTTGTTTTTTTTGGGGGTTGGGGGGGTGTAGAGGCTTTTAATTGATGACAATTGAACAAATTCTGGAATTTATTTTGTCCATAAGCATGAATTCAACCTTTCAGTTGCATATTTATTTATTTATTCAGAAAATTGGACAGTTTATTTTATTTTCCTGTTCTCATCAATCTGGTTTGGGTGCAAAAGGTAAATCGCTTTCTTAACCCTGAGATTTAGGTGACCTTCCATTGTTTGTTCATCAAAAAGGGAGTGATTGAAAAAGGCTAATGGTTTTTGATGTAGAACTTTAGAAAAATATACTTTTTAAATTTTCTCCTAGCATATTCGGTTTTGGTAATGACAACTGAGCCTTACTGATCTTATGGCGATTACAGGTTAACCAAATTGGTACTGTAACTGAATCTATTCAAGCTGCACTGGATTCAAAAGCTGCTGGATGGGGTGTCATGGTCAGCCATCGTAGTGGTGAAACAGAGGACAATTTTATTGCAGATCTTTCTGTTGGGTTGGCTAGTGGACAGGTTAACTTTGACCTCTTACCTTTTTTCCCTTTGTTCTCTTCTTCTCCAGCCTTTAGATTTTCCTCACCCATAAAGGTATACACTGACGTCTCTCCATCATGCTTGCAGATCAAGACTGGTGCTCCTTGCCGAAGTGAGAGATTAGCCAAATACAACCAGGTAAATTGTTAATCTTTGCTACATCAGGTTAGAAGGGTTGATAGAATATATCTATGTTGGACGTTATTCATCAGAAAATTTTGGCTCTGTTCAGGGAGATCAGCTCGAAATTGAGCTGCCTAATTTTGAAGTGAGGATTTTTCATGTATTATGTATTTTTTAGAAGGTTATTCTTTGTTGATTCCTCCCCCCCCCCCCCCCGCTGTTCTCCCACTCTTTTTTGCTCCATCCCCCCTGGAGAGCATCATGTACATTTACCCAATGAGGGGACTGCAGGGGCAGAGAAGTAGAGAACGTGACTTGGCAATCATTCGGGTTATTTCTGATCGAGTCAGACTGCTCTGATAGAACATTTACGTCGGGCTGACATTTGTCAAAAAAGAGGGTTGTTTCAGATGGAGTTTCGTCAAAATTTAATTGCATTGCTTTGCTTAGGTTTCAGTTTTGGGCCCTTCTGCTTGTAGGGCCAAGATGGCGTATATCTGGTTGTCCCTAGACCTTGCTCAAGCAGCAATCAAGCTGGGTGGTGGTGGTATTTTATGGTTTGATTTTAGGTTGTTAGAGTTGGACGAGGGGTGTGAGTTTTGCCAGGACAGAGACCGAGAAAACATTTTCATTGGAGAATACCAGTGTTTCTCATAAATTTGATGTTTTCTAGTTATTGCTCTGCTACTCCACATTCATTTGCTTATGCAATTGTGTCGTATTTGTGGGATGAATTCTATCTTACAGCTACAATTTTTTGTTAACTGACTGGATTTTGTTTGCAGCTTTTGCGCATTGAAGAGGAACTTGGAAATGTGCGTTACGCTGGTGAAGCTTTTAGGTCACCATAGAAAAAGAATGTCTTCCAACACGGGGTATGATAAACCAGGCAGATTTTTAACGCACGAGATTAGATGAGATGATGAATGAAGCTGAATTGTATCCAGCTAAGACTGTTGAGTGTAGAGTTGTAGTTGAAGGTGAACCAAGTTGGAGTTTATGCAAGTTTAGCCAGCAGTTCGACCCAGTTTTCGGGGTTTGTAAGAGAAATGTTTGCATTTTTGGTAAAAATAGCGCATCAAATAAGGCATTGGCTGTGAACTCGCTATACTGTCTACACTTCCTCCATTTGATGGATCTACCTTTGGTGTATTTTTCAAACACAAGTCAGTCAGTAGTGACGATTTTTCCATGGATTTGTGTCCTAAATTGAGTGTATGTGAATTCTTATAAGCATCGGATTTTGCCCCTATATGTCGCTTGGCCTTGCCTGACAGTATCCGACGCTGTATCTTTCAGGAAATTTGCATTTTCACCTATTGCAGTGAACCATACATACCCATGTAGCACTCCAAAGGGGTATTATGGTAGAAATGTAGAATGAATACTTTCGAGTGATATGGATTTTAGCCATGATTGATGTCGTCCAAGGCTTTTGTTTCATGGAGTTTTGGAAGGTAAAATGTTGTTCCAAAAACAACTTGATGCCTGGCTTTAAATGCAGAGGCAAACTTTGCCATGGGTTTACATTCATCGCATTGAACTTGGCAAGCGAAACAGATGGTACAATTCTATGGGTCGGCAAAAGCGGTCTGCGAAACCAGTTATTTGAGTCAATGTTAACAGATAAAGCTCAAAGGTAGATTAGGGTTGAATTGCTGACATGGAAAATCAATAGGATGTAGATACCCTAGAAAATTGAGCTAGCAAAGCAATAA
Source organism: Selenicereus undatus (assembly GCA_017589665.1). NCBI lineage: Eukaryota > Viridiplantae > Streptophyta > Magnoliopsida > Caryophyllales > Cactaceae > Selenicereus > Selenicereus undatus. Next base: position 13,695,103 of record JACYFF010010365.1, read on the forward strand.
ATCATTGAACTCACAGATTTACGCCGAAATTTCAAATACGGAAAAACTATGTGGTATAAAGACATTAACTATAAAGGTCACCAGTTAGTTAATATAACGAATGATATCAAAGGACAAGGTGTTAGGCAAGATCAACCGTGTACGGTAAACTATATCTTACTCCTTGGAGTACCTAGCTAGGTATGCCAACAAAGTGCCACGTGTGTGCATGTATACAATTTCATCAATCATGTATGCAATCTTTGCTCATATAAGTATTCGTGTTAATCTTTTTAAACCTTACTTGGGGTACTACATTCACCCCCCTGGAAGAGCACAATGTCCGCTTCATGTCTCACCAATTGACTGATTTATAAGTCCCTTTGACTAACAATCCACTTCTAGTATCTTTGCCTCGCTAAATGATTGCATAAGGTTCTCCTATCCACTAACGCAACTCACGATCGTAGGTCAACTCTAATACGTATCTCTAAATACTCCCACATACTTGAGCATTTATGAGTGTATCTCCTGTCATATGATCAGCTTATATAAGTTTTGTGGATGAAACTTTTTATTTGGGGATGTGAGATCCGCATTTTTTGACATAAGACGCCAACCTATAATTTTCATGACATTTATTTGATAGCGTAGCTCCCATTCCACCTCACTATAAGCCGACTGCCTATTATTTATTTATTTACTCTTTAAGTGTTAGCAAAAATGAAGGGGACAGACCCAGTTAGTCGTGAACACCCCCCCCCCCCAAAAAAGTGGCATATCTTTAATAAAACTGCAAACCCCATTTTATTTTAGGCTAAATAAAAACAGACAGAAACTCTGACTCCTGAAAATTATACCATAGTCTATGTAGGCCCTGTTCTTTTTTGCAATTGGAGGATTTAGATTACAGCCTGCAGTTCTTTACAGTTTCTTACATTTCTTTAAATCTCCTTACATTTTCTTATATCTTCTTACATCTTGTTACTTCTTCTTACATTTTTTTACATTTTCTTATATCTCCATACATTTTTATATACATTTTTGTAGAACATTCAATAAGTCATTTATTTTTTCTGTTAATTATAGAAATATGTATATATTTTTTATTATATTACCGATATAAAAAATTTGTATAAATTTTTACATCATTTCTATAAACATAAAAACAGAATTTAACTATGTAAATTATATTTCAATTTCAACTTGAACAATATAGGTCATTACAGATAACATAAGTTAACATGCTTTTAAAATTATAATACAAAAATTGCATTCATGTTTGAATTTGAATCATATATGAAAGCTCTCAATCTGTGGGTGACGAATTATAATACAAAAATTGCATTCATGCTTTTAAAATTATAATACAAAACTTATTTCTTAATATTTTAAGGGTCTATTTATAAACCTTTTTGGTAATAAAATATTAAAAATATTAATTTCAAATTGTTTATTTAAAATAAGATTTTATTTTAAGAGTTCTATTCAATTTTTTGAAATTTTTTTGTTATTTTTTGTTTTAATTTCCTTATAGGAAGGTCAAAGTAATGTTAATATAAAAAATCACCTACAAAATTTTGATTAAAAAATTTGTGGGATAGAATTTATTTTATTATTGTTTAACTAACTTTTTTAAAGGTTTGTTTTTATTAGTTATATTATTTTAATATTATTATTTTCCATCCAAAATGCTCATTGTAAAAATTAATATTAAGAAATAATTTGTTATTGATGGAATCGAGTTTATTTCATAAATTTGACTCCTATATTACATGTCATTTCACAAATCATACATTAGATGCCAATAATTATGCATACATATCTAAAAATTATACTATACAAATTTTCAATAATTCAATAACTTCTTACATCTATTCTTACAACTACTTACAGTTCCTTACAACTTCTTACAGTTTCTTACAACTTCTTACAGTTTCTTACATTTTATCATATCTTCTTACAATTTCTTACAGCTTCTTTATAGTTTTTACAGTTCTTTACATCTTCTTACAACTTTTTATGTCTCTTTATATTTTCCTACATCATACAACTGTATCTTATCGTAGAAAAAGAACAGGCCAAAGTGGAAACTTTATGGAACAAAACGGGCGTGTGCACAACTTTTAGTGGGCGGTAGTGATGCATTTGATGGCAACATCGATGATTCATGCATTTTTGAAGAATTTTCTGACATATTGACGAATTGATCTACTCATATATATTTTCTTAACAATAAAAAATTTGATTAAAATTGAGTTACTTTTAACTGAAGTAATCTATCAATTTTACTTATGATTTTCAAAATAATCGTATGTAGTGATGACTCACTATATTTTATTGATAAATATCTAATTTAATACTAGTTTCATAATAATCATATTGACTAATGATAATTTTTTATTCTTCATGTAAGTACTTTATACTTGTGGTTAACTTATAAATTATAATACTCTTTCATATAAATTAATACTTGTAACAAGAACAAGACAAATTAATTGATGACTAATTTTTTTCATATAAAAAGATAAAAAAATAATTAAGTGCATCCAATATTTTGCACAAGTTCATCTTCAGTAGATGAAATTCATTACATTCATCACTAAGAAAATACATCCACACTGGTGGATATACATCAATTCCTACGGATATTCATCATTCTTATGTGTAGGTGACTATGTGCATTGGCTAGGATCTTTTTCTTCAAATTCTATTGCGTGTCGGTCCCTTTGGTGGCCAAATTCAACTATTCTATGGCAAAATCCATCCATCCTTTTCAGATTTCATTTTCTTTAGAAAGTTTTATCATTCACTGATTAGTTATCATTCATAATAATAATTCCTTAAAAAAATAATTAATTACAAAGACATATTCATCAACATATAAGACAAGTACATTAACAAAAGGACATATTCGTTACCATATAAGAGATATTCAACATTTATAAGTTCATGCTTATCATCATAATAATAAGGCAGATTCATCATAAACAAAGTACTCCCATTTTATTTTTTTTTGACACAAATTCAAGATAATTTACATTTAGGGTCATCGAACTTTGGTGGATTAATTTGCAGAAATAAGTTTTCTATAAGTTAACTATCAAGACCATTGAGTTATTGTGTAACAAACTTTCGGGGGACAAATCACTATTGAACTTTTTATATAATTCCCAAAACTTTTCATATTTGCAAATTTAATCCCGATCCTTAAAAGCTTACTTTTGAAAATTTTAAATTTGTACATGTGATATTAGACTCACTAGTACTACTTGAAGCCCTATTTAATCTAGTATCAGAGCCATGTGATAAAAATAATTAAGCTAATTAAGCTAACTAATGATTAATTAAGCTAATTAACTGTGTCTAATGCTTGAATCATCTACTTGCCCTACTCCTAATTATTCATATGTTGTTCACTCACCAGAAGGAATCACTTCAGTAGCACATCAATTAAACTATATCACTGATATAATTTTGGATTTAAAAGCTGAATTACCAAAAATTAAGACCGAAGTTAGGGATTTAAAGAAGCAATTGTTAGTAATTCATCTTTCTTTAATCAATGAAGTTAGACATCGTGAAAAATCTAATCTAAGTACTAGTACTCCATTTCAGTATAAATATCCATTCCAAAACCCAAAAAAAATCCATTTCCTTTACATGATGTGAAATCCAAAAACAAGTAGAAGAAAAATCAACTGAAATTATCTCGAAAGACAGAGAAAGAAGAAGAAGATGGAGTATAAACAGTATAGTCTTGAAGAACTATTGAATATGTTTGAGAAAGAACAAAAACCGAAAGAGTTAAACAAAATCATGTGCGCGATAGTTGATAAACAAGAAGTATTATCTCATGATAATGAAGAGACTAATAATGTCCAATTAGAAGAAGAAATACATTAGCAAATGAATCTAATTAAATTAGAAGATCTAATGCTATACCTTTAGAAGAAATTAGAAGGAAACTAGATAAAAAAAATATGGTAAAAGGGTTGTTGATAATGAGATCAATGAGAATTGAGAAGAACTTTACTTAGGAGAAATCGAGACCAATCTAGTTAACAATGTCGTTCCTAAGTTTGAAGAATTTGGTAAACCTTCTAGAAGAAATACTTATTTTATGAGACCTAGATACATTCTAGCAGGATGTACAATCAATTTTTTCTGTGGATTTATCCCAAGGAAAACTACAACATTTGAAGAGATTGACCTTGCTCTGATTAACCAAACATGGTACATCTTAAACTTGATTGAGCTCATAATAGAGAAGAAATATTTGAACATTGAAAAAGAGGCATGAATAATGTCTTAAATCTAAATACTACATGGACTGCTGCAAATTTTCTAAACTATATGGAGCATAGTTTTTCTGGCAATATAGCTGACTAATATGATTCATTAAATAAAGACAGTAAAAATGCATTAAGAATGATAGAAACACTAGCTGCAATGTTAAAAATCTTTATAAGAAAATCGAAACTGAATTCATTGAGGCTAAACTTGATTTTGAAAAAAAAAAGTAAGAGAATGTCAAAGAAAGATTAATAACTTAAAAGTATGGGATATGAGGTATCTGAAAAGTTATATTGTTCAATTTAGTAAATATTATTACAAAATTAGGCATAATAAAATCAATCTTGGTATGTTTTGTGACAAATTGCAATATTCGATAAATTCTATGATTAATGAAAAATATATTGTATGGCTTGAGAAAGCAGATGTCATTGATACCCTTAGTTCAAGAATCTCTTATTTAAGAAAATGGGTCCATGATCAATGTACTGATCTCCAAAAGCAAAAGAAAATTAAGAAACAAGCCCTAAAAGTAAATATGTTATAAAATTTTATAAGAAAAAGAGCTTTAACAAACAAAGGAGAGAGGAATATAAAAGAAAATATTATAACAAACCAAACCCTAAAAAATAAAGATTTTTTAGGAAAGCTGCTTATTGTCCTGTCGGGAAAAACAATTGTAAGTGTTGGGCATGCGGAAAAGTTGATCATCATACAAACGAATGCAAAAATAGAAAGAATAATAAACTTATTGAAACTCTGGGCAATCTAGATTATTTTGAGCTAAGCGAGGAAGAAGCACTAGATCCAGCCCTAAAAAATAACAATGGAATAGTTGAGATTCTACTAGAAGATGAATATGAAGAAAGTGATTATGAAGAAACTAGTCATATGATGGAAAGTAGCTTGATTAGTCTTGGTGATCTTGAATGATAAGAGTTTGTTATAGATAATAAGAATGAAGAAGTCAAAGGAGATTGAGTCCTTCTCATAATTCAGAAAGACATAATCTATAAAAAATTCATCTTTCAATTTAAGAGTAAGTATGTATACGAAATGATGGAAAGAGAGTTAGAAATAAAAGACTATGAGTATGAAGTAAGAGAGACTAATCTCATCAATTAGGAAAACATCCTTAGGCATAACACGGATAGAAAGTATAGGTATACCCATGTCGGAATTGTCCAAGTGTGAATTAGTCGATTACAATATTATAGCAAACATATTGACCTTTATGCTCTGCTCTATGATATCATGCATACCAAATTTAATAATCAAATTATCACATGGAGTAAGACTAATGTATGTAATGGATCAGTCGGATTCAATTGTCGACCTGGATATTGTTTGAGTTTGAAAGATAAATTTGCTAAAAACTTCTTATCTTTTAAAATAAAAATAGTTAGGATGGACATGAAAAGAGGAGGATATCCATCGAGAATATTTGAAAAATTATCTACAAATTAGATAATACTATAGATCCAAAGACTAAAGTAACAATGATAGAAGTAGAAAATTTTGAAAATCCTACTCCTATGCAAAAGATCCAGAGGATTAAATTCAATCCTCAGGAGATAAAAATTGATAGGTCATAGATATCTATCTTTGCTAATCCTATAAAAATCAATAAGAAAAATGTGATAAAATTGATGAGAATGGTAAAATTACCATTAAACCCCAATTATTAAGAACTATGAGTGCAAGATCAGAACGGGCAGAAGGGTCTTCATCAACTAAAGGAGAGCTCAAAGAAGATGATACTATTAGTATGACCAGTGAAATGAGTAGAATGAGTTTTAAATCCGCAAGACATGGAGTGGACCGAAGTATGAGTCTAGATAGAAAAGTAATTGGGTACAAAACAAGAATTGTTAGTGAGCCAATCTACGACGATGAATTAGTCAAAAATATAACTATGGAGATATGCTATAAAGTTACCAATACAAAATCTAATAGCATCTACATCCCAATAAATATATATTTAGAGGGATACAATAAATATGAATAATGTGCCTAGGTAGATAGTGGTTGTTCTGTATACTTTGGAAACCGATCGTTATTTCCAGAATTTATGTAGAAAAAAGTTAAGAATCCTTTATAAGTAAGGATAGCTGACAATAGCATAATGAGCCACAATGAGTTATAGAAGGGTTAACCATAGAAATAGGAGGAGTCCAATGCATTATACCGGTTCTATGGGCAACTGATCAATCTTCTCATAATATGATTATTGGAAATAATTTTCAGAGACTATATTTTCCATGTACACAGACCATAAACCAAATAATACTTTTAATTAATGGCGACTCAATTCCTATTGAAAAATTAAGTAAGGCATACACTCATCAGAAGATTGAGTTTACTTGCAGCCATCATGGTGAGAAGGAAATGTCTGCACAATATAAGATAGCACTAACAATCTCACAACTCGAGTTATCTATTAAAGAACAGATTGTGTAATAATAAGAGCAATTATGCAAAGAGCTCTACTCTAAAATTTTGGGATAAAGATAAGACATTTGTAAAGATTACTTTATTAAACCAACACTATTATCCGAATCAAACAAATGGTGTATACATACCAGGATATCCAAGAATTTGATAAACAAATCAAAGAACGGATTAATCAGGAATAACAAAAGTCCTCACACCAACCACGCTTTTATGGTAATAAATCATGCTGAAGAAAAAAGAGAAAAAGCTAGAATGATAATCAATTACAAAAAACTTAATGATAATACTGCCTTGATGGTTATTATATTCCTAACAAAATAGTCCTTTTCAATAGAATTCAAGAAGCCTCTTGGTTTTGAAAAATGGATTGCAAAAGCGGATACTGGCAAATTAAAATGGATGAAGTAAGTATTCCTTTAACTGCTTTTAGTGCCCTTCAAGGACATTATGAGTAGATAGTAATGCCATTTGGTCTAAAAAATGCACATCAAATATTCCAAAGAAGGATTGATAATATCTTCAAAGATCTTAATCACTATTGTCTAGTTTACATCACTGATATACCTTTTTTTCCAAGACCATAGAATAACACAAAGATGATGTCCTAGTTGTCACACAAAGATGCATTGATCATGGTATTATCCTTGATAAAAACAAATGTCTTTATGCTGAACAAGAAATCGAGTTCAAGTCTAGAGATAAAAGTTGGACAAATCATCCTATAAAAAGCATATTTTAGATTTCGTTGAAAAGTTTGAAGATAGGAGCAACTAGAAAGGTTTCTTGGATGTCTTACTTATGCTTTAGATTTCATTAAAGATTTAGTTAAATTGAGAAAACCATTGCAGCTAAAACTCAAGAAAGAAGTAAGTTGGACATGGACCCCTAGTGATTCAAAGATTGTTCAGAAGTTCAAAAAGATGCGTAAAAATCTTCTTGTTCTTAATTTGCCTAATGAAAGATATCTGATTTAATTCTTGACATAGATGTCAGTAATAAGCACTAGAGTGCGGTACTTAAAATCAAAGAATGAGAAAAACTCTGTAAATATTGCAGTGGAAGTTTTAACAAAGTAGAATGCAACTATCCCACAATGAAAAAAGAAATCATTGCAGTCATAAGGGGAATTGAAAAGTTCTTGATCTTTTAACCCCAAGACCTTTTCTTATTCAAACTGATTGCAAAGGAATGCTTGATTTTGTGAAAAATAATTTATCAAATATGCAAGCCTATGGGCGACTACTGCGTTGGCAATTACAGCTTAACAAGTGTTCTTTCTCTAATGAACAGATACATGGATCGAAGATTTTTCTGGCAGATAGTTTAATTCGTAAACTTGCTAATGGTGATCATCAGAGTAGAACTCCGGTGGGTAAAGGCGGAAATCCAAAATGAAATGCTATTACTACTAGAACGGGTTTCTCATCCTAGTAAAATCCTTATGGATATTTTGAAATTCCATACAAAAAGTAGATTACGTTTTAGTCTGTTGTCTTCTACCTAATAGCTCAAAGATTTAGCCTTCTAGAGTTACAAATTAGTTACCTAAGATGTCCTTATGATATCCAAGAAAAAATAAGTTCTCATGTTCAAGAAAAATGGTTCAACGAGTAGCATGCAGCCTGCATCGACTACTATCATAATTATTCATGTGATATTTGGGAATCTTGGTGTACTGCAATTTACTTTTTCGATAGATCTGGAGTTGGTGATATTAGTTTTCCAGCAAATTTAATTTCTCTAGATGACCCTATTATGAAAGCTTGTGAATATGAAATGATAGTTTACCTTATGGAAATCCGAGATCCAAAGTACCCATTTTTCTCCAGGTTAACTAAGTTTTAACAATGCATGTTCAGAAGGATCCATTGGATTCTTACATCTCCAAATGGTCCAATAAAAATTTCATACAGTAGATGCCTATAAGTGGAGGTACATTGTGCAATGATTGAGTATGAAAATGGAAAAGCCCAACAAACCCATTATCTTGTTCAAATAGTCAATTTAGACGATCCCAATGACCAACGACAAGAATGGTTTATAAAACAACAAGAATTAGTTAGTGATTCTGATTTAGTAAGAGCCATCGATTTTTACAATATTTATCATCAAATATGGGCATTAATTGAGCAATGAAGACCACTAATGCATTGCGGGAACAATACTTTCATTTATCATAATAAGTTTAGCAAGTATATGAAGGTAGATTGAGCTACTTTAGAAGATGTCTTTGATTATCTCATTGATGTTAGAGTTGGAAAATCCTTATTAGAAAAAGGAAGAAATATCTTTATGAATTATTTAAAAAATGGGATCCAGAGCATCTTCAACTTGATGAAGATTTTGATAATTATATGGATAATGATGGACCAGAAGGCGTTATTGGAAATGAAGGTATGCAAAACCTCAATATGGATGACTAGTCCTGTCAGCAATTAAAGGCTCTGAAAAGTGGTTGCACCATTATTGTACTATTTGTCCAGTGTCAAGTCAGTAAAATAATGTTGACTGTTGTAGCCATGTGAAGACAGCTATAGCCATGTGAAAATATCAGTATATACTGTAGCCGTTAGGGCATCCTGTGTAATCATATCCTCTATAAAAGGAGGCCGAGTGTCGAGAAGGGATACGGTCATTTAAGCATTAATTGAATAAAAGAGAAATCGGGATTCTCCATTTCTCTATGAGCAAGCATATCTGATGATCTTAGTATCTCATGTCTCTCTTCAATCTTTCCATTGTAATATTTCCACAACAACATCCCGGTCCATTTGAGACCGAAACAATTTGGTCTCCAAAATAGAAAATTCGGTCTCTATTTAATTTTGGAGACCGAACAGAGACCGAAAAGTATCGGTCTCCAAATGTTTGGTAGCAATTCAAATTTGGAGACCAAATTTGCACACATCGGTCTCTGCTTGAGACCAAAATGGGCCGGTCTCTAATTGAGACCAAAATGTTTGGTCTCAATTAGAGACCAAGCAGTTTGGTCTCTGACTGAGACCAAAGTGAAATCCAGTCTCCATTTGAGACCAACTTTAACCGGTCTCTGTTTGAGACCAAGAGGGTCGGTCTCAATTAGAGACCAAATAATTTGGTCTCTGACTGAGACCAACATTACCCGGTCTCCATTTGAGACCCAAAAAGGGTCGGTCTCTAGTGGAGACCGTTATTCTCGGTCTCAATTGGAGACCGAATTTCATTTTGGTCTCAGCTAGAGATCGAGGCAGCTTTTAAGCTAAATTAGAGACCGCACTTTAATTTCGGTCTCGAACAGAGACCAAAATTTTAATTTCGGTCTCTAACCTCCACATATTTTTTGCAACAATTCTACCCATTTAAATACAATTTCACCTACATTTTACAGATCATGCTATTTACATGTTTAGGCCACGATTGCCTCTAAATACAATATATCAAAGTACGTGCCACATTTGGCGTCCGAAATTACACCAAAATTTCCACAATTTCACATTTCAAAACTACATCGACGGCGTACAACAGTTCCATATGCACCATACATGAAGTCCCGAGACTAATGTTCCACATTCAAGTGTTCAAGTAATTGCAATTACGCATCCAACTAAGTTTAAACTGTACAACAATACATACCTAAATCTATGAGGATGTCTGAGAGCTGTCCGCACGGGTGGGGTGGCCAAGCAGTGCCGAGAAGCTATCAAACTGAGCATTAAGCTCAAGCAGTCTAATTCTTTGCTCATCCAGCTGCTTTCTCGTAGCTTCCAATTCTTGAATTCCTCATCAGTTTCCCTCTTGTTCGTCAATGATGTGCGAAGATCATCCGTCATCCAAGGAGTGATCTTCTCCGGATTATCCTTCCCGGCCTTGTTCACGCACCTTTTGTTGCCATTCTCTTCTAACTAATGCCTCATGCTCGGGATCCCATGTGAATTCGAAAGAGTAGAACAACATTTGATTCATTGTGTTAGTTAGCAATAAAACTCATAAGTGGTCATGTGAACTTGCAACAAAACTCATAATAAGTGGTCATGTTTCAAACATAATACAAAAAAAAAACACCCAAGTTAACATGTCATATGTCAGTTTCAATTCCAGTTACATACATAGACCTTTCTGTCGCAGATACATGAACGGTGAACAAAAAAAGAGGACAGATAGAACACTTATTGGCTACAAGATTGCTTCAAAGACATACATATTTAATGTAATGCAAAGATAGGTGATTATAATGACGATCAACTGAATA
>JACYFF010010365.1:13708559-13716657 GCA_017589665.1 Selenicereus undatus
TCTTGCTTTTACCTGCAATCATTCATCAATCAACTGATAATACATATATTACTTTAAAGACAGAAAATGAATAAAATTATTCGTCGACTATTTACATACCATGGTATGTTTCATTATATGACCCATCAGATCAAATCTAAATCCATCAACCTGAAAAGAAAATGGACATAAAAACAAAGTGAATATCACCACAAATCTCCCCGTGTTGACCATCATCAGATCGAATGGTTTAGCAGCCACTGTGCTTATGCCCCACCCTCTAGCTATTTTCCAACATAAGAACCAACTACACCAACCACAGGATTACCCAAGTACCCCTAGTGAGGCTCCTGCCTAGGCCAGGGAGGGAGGGAGGGTTGAATGTACACAGCCTCACCCCTGAAATTGCAGACAAAGTTCCTATTAGGCTAAGCTATCTGAAACATGCAAGAAACTCTAGCTTCCCCTTTCTTATGGTCCATCAGAAATCCAAAGGCAAGACAAAATTTTGATGTCTGCAAATACTTCAACTGAATAAATCCATAAACATAATTGTTATGCAAGAAAGTCCAACAGTCACCTTGTAATTGACTGCCCAAGAGAACAGATCATCCAGAATCAGGCGTTCAACCATATAATGCTCACTAGCAGTGTCATTCATACAGGTGCTATCCAGAATCAGAGAACTTGCCTTAAACAACTGCAGATTCAGGGGCTTATGTTGCCGGAAACCACCACCTCGTCGGAAATCGAAACCCTAACTTGCTACAGACCGTGCAGCACCTCAACAACTAGGGCGTGAGTGATGCCATAGAGACGATGATTGGCACTGGAGACGGTGGAAGTCGGTGCTATTTTGTTGTCAACATCACCGGCGTCGAAGTAGAGATAAGAGGGCGCGAATTTGGGGGAATTTGAAATGGAGATGGAGAAGCTACCAGAGGGATGAGGAGAACTTTGAGACCGCGTCAAAGCAGAGAAATCAGATCTGAATTAAAAGAACGCTCACAGTTGGAGACCGAATTTAGAAACTGAAAGCATTTTTGGTCTCTAAGTGGAGACCGCCAATTGATTTCGGTCTCTGAATTAATTAGAGACCGAGAATTTTGGTCTCCAATGGAAACCAACCTGCAGTTTGGTCTCTAAATCTGAGACCGAAAATCACTTCGGTCTCTGAATTGATTAGAGATCGGGTATTTTGGTCTCTAAGTGAAACCCCAGTATAAGTCTCCCAACAAAATCGAGACCGAAATTTTTTGGTCTCCAATGGAAACCGGCCTGGATTTTGGTCTCTAAGTGAGCCCATCTAGAAGTCTCCTCAACAAAATCGAGACCACAATTTTTTTTTGGTCTCCAATGGAAACCGGCCTAGAATTTGGTCTCTAAATCTGAGACCCGAAAATTGATTAGAGACCGGGAATTTTGGTCTCTAAGTAAAACCGTGCTAGAAGTCTCCTCAAACAAATCGAGACCGAAATTTTTTTTGGTCTCAAATGGAAACCGGCATGAAATTTGGTCTCTAAATTTGAGACCGAAATTTTGTTGATGGTCTTTGATTGAACCCAAAATACCATTTGGTCTCTCAAGTCTGAGACCGAATATCATGTTGGTCTCAACTAGAGACCGTATATTAACTTCGGTTTCTAAATTGATTTCAATTTGATACCAACTTTTTCGGTCTCTAAATGCGGTCTCCAAATAAAAAATAGAAACCGTTTTAATTTTCGGTATCTATTTTCCGGTCTCCATTTACACGGAATGTTGTAGTGTTCCAATTTCATGCTTTCAAAGAAAGAAGTTTCCCAGTAGGGAACGTTATTCAAACGAACCTTATGTCTTAATATTATAATTACTTGATTGAAGTCTTACTATCCTTTAAAATATAAAACTTGATTAGTGACTATGGTATGAGATAGGAAATGAAACAGATCTGTACTGTATCTGATATGAGGAATGCGTGGTTGAGATTAGTCATCTCTACAAACTGAAAGTTAAAGGAACACCAGGGTCCAACACCGACTAAGTTTAGGACAGTCAAGACTCTCTAATTAAGCTTTATTATTTTGCTAAGTATGATGAATCTATAATCACTAAAAATATAATATTATGATACAAGTAATAAATTGTGATAAGTAGTACCACCGAAGTCATTACAAGAAGTCAAATCATTCAAAACTAGCATATTTCTTACAAAGACCCTAAAAATAGCAAATTGCTAAAAGCATCCCATTTGGGCCAAAGTTAAAAAGTTCTAAAAGTTTCAAGTTAAAATAATAAGAAAAAGGAAAAAAAAGTCATTTTCCCCATACCTGGAGGGACCAAAACATTCACCTTTTCATTTCCTGGACCAAACAATTCAGGCACCAAAACTGGAGGTACCAAGGTGTTAATTTTTCATAAATTCATCATGAATAGATAAAATTCATCATTCACAAAGCTTGTAGTCATCCATAGTAAAAAAAAATTATGAACAATGATTAAATAATAACGGTCGACATATAAGACAAATTCATCAAATGAGATAACATATCCAATTGCAAATTGTTTGAATACACTAAACAAAATGTATTAGTCCCCAAACGTTGCACATTCATCATAAATTTAAATAGCTATTGTCGTTTGTTAAGAATAACATATCATTGAATACTCCAAATGAATAAAAAATCCTTATTACTTATCGAAATTAAGAAAACTAAAGTGTTGATGAAATGCATACATCAACATGTAAAACCAATCATCAAGGAAAATGCCATATTCAACTATAGCTAGTCTAAATACATTAAGAAAAATATATATTCATCAATAGAAAATGCATATTTGCAATAAATTTTAGACCATTCAAGATGAATATCAATTGAAAAAAAACCTAAACACGAAAGAAAATTGCATATTCAACTCTGAATATCTAAATACATCAAGAAAAACATGTATTATTCAACAGAAAGTGCAAATACGTGAAATAAATTATAGAACATTAAAGATGAATATAATGGGAAAAAATTGAATGTCTACAGCCCAAAAAAGCACTTGATTAAATATTGAACACAATAAAATTGAAACAGTAAGCTCAACTATAACTCCAAATCATCAACAATAAATCATCAACAACAAAAATGTCACATTGAACATCCAAAATAGAAATCTAAAAAAAATCATCATATAATTTAAAATTTTACCTTTAATGATTAGATTAACATACCTATACTCTAGATCAAACATAAAACCTTAGTACTAATTGAAATTGAAGAAAAAAAAAAACACAAACTGTAGAAAATTTTAGATATGAAACTGAGAAACTTTGGACTACAGTGCGATAAGAACAGAGTCAAATTCAATACCAATAATCATAAAATAATGGTTTAATGCAATAAATAATAATAAGATCATGTGTAGATCAATGATCCAAAGCAAAACATTGATAACGTAGAAGATTTGAACCAAAAAATTGAAAAAAAAAGAACTAAAAAGGAGAAAGAGGGTAAAGCCTTTTTTTGGGGGGGGGGGCTGGGAAAACATCAACAACATATTATAACTTCTCTAATAAAATGCTGCCATGAATACAGGTAGGGTATTCCTCAATCCATGCTCTAAAACCTTACATTGCTAAAGCTTCCTTGGCTAATTTGTGCGCTATCATATTAGCAATTCTTTCACCATGAGAAAGTGAAAAACAAGGAAGGGAAGAACCACTTCTTTTGATGTCAAGGATGAGCCTCAGAAATGCGGTTATAGCTAAAAAGTTGTTGTGGAAAGCTTACACCACTCGTAGACAATTTGTCTCAAAGTGGCCTCCTAGAAGGCCAATTTCTCTCACCCACTTGACCGCCTGTTTGAATCCTAGAGCTTCGGCCACACGAGGCTCCATGGCTACCATTAGAGTGAGGGTAAAACAAGCTATAACATCTCCTTCAAAGTCTTGTAACACTACTCCCGCTGAGGTTCTTCTATTGACCGAATCAACTACTGTATCTGAATTAATTTTGTAGGTCCTTCCTATAAGTGTCTCCCATGTTTTTCTTTGAGCAATATTGTTTTGGATAATAGGGTACTTATTATCCTTCTGGAACTCACACAAGAAAGAGTCAGCTTCCAATTTTAGCGAGTGCGGGCCCTTATCCTTAGCATTCCATAATCTTTGGTTTTAATGAGGATCAATCCATACAAAAAAGCCTTTAGTCTTTTCTATCCTTGGTGGCAATTGATAATCATCCGCATGTATCCTTTAAAACAAAACAAATTAGCAGAAAGTAACTCAACAAAAATTGGTGACTCTTGTTATAATGACTGAGTAAATAGGTATCTCCGGATCACATGAAGTAAGTCCTCATTCTCCTCCCTATAGAGGTCACATATGATGTCAACATCAACATCTCTATCTAGAAGTTTAGTTTCACATAGGACCACCTATTTACACCATCTCCAAAGAAAATCCTTGATCACCCTCGGGACATGTACTCTCTACAAATGACACCACACCTCATGATCATAATCTAAGATCCTTGGCTTTCCCATGAATTGTTCCATAGCTACCTAATGCCCCCCTTTGACAGTATACTGTCCCCCCATATTTCTCTAGAGGAATCCGCAAGATCACCTCTACTTCTTGATGCACAAACAGTTTATTCAAGGAAGGGGGTGTCCCGTATTCTACCCTTATCCCTCATGACAATAAGGTCTTTAACCCTCAAGTCTTCATACCCCAATAGGAAAGGTGATTCCCCTTCCAAATGCCACTCCCTAGAAAGCCAAGGACTTCCCCATACTTTGACATCGTCCCCCTGCCAATAGACCAACATAGGCCCTTAAAAAGCACCCATCTAGCTTTAAGTAGTCTTCTCTAGAGAAAGCTAAGGTTATGTCCTTCCTTTGCTTCTAGAAATTTATCCATAGGGCAACACCTAGCCTTCAAAACAAGAGATAGAAGACCCTCAGCATTATGAATCAATCTCCACCCTTGCTTAACAAGGAGCTCCATAATAAATTCGTGTAATTTTCGAAAGTCTATAACTCTAAATTTCTTCGAAACACACATTTTCTCCCAAGCTATCCAAGAGATACCATTATCATTACTTCCCACCAAAATTGATATATCAGCCTTTTAGCCACTCACATAAAGAAGAAGAGAGTATAAACACCCCCTATAGCATAGATTATAATGGATTAAATCATAGATTTGATTAAAACTTCCTTTCCTGCTCTAGAAAGGAAGAATGCCACCCACCCTTTGGTTTTCTACCACACCTTCTCCTGAAGGAAGCTAAAAACTTCCTTTTTCTTATGCCTAATGAGTGAAGGAAGCCCAATATATTTACTGTGGGCAAGAGGAGTATGAATGCCCAAGACCACCACTATTTGCTTTCTCACCTTATATAGAGTGCTAGGGCTAAAGAAGATCGAAGATTTAGTAGCATTGATCACCTGGCCAGAAACTTTTTCATAGGCTTCTAGAACTGCCTGCAACTTCTAGGCCTTCTTAGCCGCTGCCTTACAAAACAAAAAACAATTGTCTGCAAATAAAAGGTAAGAGACACTAGGAGCTCTGGTACAAACTCAAACTCCTTATATGTCACCATTATTCTCAGCCTTAAGAAGACTTTGAGTAAGCTATTCAGCACATATAATGAACAAATAGGGGGAAAGGGGATCTCCCAGTATGGTTCCTCTCCCTGGAGTGATAGGACCAACCTACTCCTATTTACCAGGACCTTATACGACACTAAGGACACATATTACGTGACTTTGCCAACCCAAATCCTAGCAAAGCCCATTTTGAGAATAATAGCCTCCAAATACTCATATTCGATGTGATTATATGCTTTAGACATATATAACTTGATATCAACATAATCCCCTTTCCACATTTATCATGTTTTAAGAAATGCATCATTTCAAAGGCCACACGAATGTTATGCACCACCAATCTTCCCGAAGCAAATGCACTCTAGGTGTCAGGAATTATATTTCAGAGAATTGATTTCATCCTGTTTGCCAATGCCTTAGAAATAATCCTGTAGATAACATTGCAAATACTAAAATGACAAAATCCAACACATTAGCTGGGCTAGGTATGTTTGGGATGAGAACCATAGTATTATTAGTAATATTAGGAGTTAATTGACCATGATTGAGAATGTCAAAATAGAATTTAGTGACATCAATGCCAACTATATCCCAAAATTACGGAAAAAAAGAAGGCGACATACCGTCTGCTCTAGTGGCTTTCGTAGAATGCATTTTGAACAAGGCTTGCTTAATTGCAACACTAGTGAAGTCCTTGCGTAAAGAATAATTGATCTCCTGAGCAATTAAAGGTTTAATATTTTCTAGGACGGGGTAAAGCTCAAGTCTATCCCTCACTCTAAAAATCTTGCTGAAATAGTAATCCATAATCTCCCCCATCTTATCATTCCCCTGGTGCCATCCCCCCTTTGAGTCCTGAAGGCCTTTAATTCAATTCTTCCTGTTCCACTACTTATGCTTCTAGTGAAATAGCGAGTATTTCAGTCACCATACTCCTGTTTAGAACTCTTGGCTCTTGTATGCCAAAAAACCTCTTCCTTATGGGGTAATTGATTGACGATTCTTCTATTAGTCCTTATACTTATCTATATTTCTTTGGTTTAGGGAAGTCTTCTAGTTCTTTCCAATTCAGTTTGTGCATCCCTAATTTGCTATTTAAGGCGACCAAGTTTTTCCTTAGTCCATAGGGATATATATTCAGCAGTAACATAGATTCTTTGGAGAAAACTAGTTCGACACCACTTCATGCTCTCTACACAGTATCTTTATAGTCCTCTTCAAATTGCCAGAAATGTTCAAACAAAAATTTCCTCTTCCTTCTGTTGGGTCGATGATGTTGGCATTCAACCTGCAAAAGCAAAGGTAGATGATGTCATCTCAAAATACCGAGATGCTAGACCATTCCTAAACTTCTCCGTAGTATAGAATACTCAGTCCAACCATTCCTAAACATTCTCCCTCCCTCGCCATCAAAGAGAGTAAAGCTTTGAATAGGGAGAATAAGAACCTATAAAAATGAAAATGAATGAAAAGTCTTTGTTAAAATAATTAAGAAAATTCCATCTGGTGACCTTGAACTTCTTTCGTTTCAATCTTGTCTTTAAGTTTTTTTAACTTGTTCCACAGTATCACCTTATCTATACTGATACGTATGTGGCATGACTTAATTAAGGTTGTTGTCGTTAACTTAGTTGCTTTGCCCGTTTGAACGATAAAAATCAAAGTTGTTGGACATAATTACCCTTGTTCATTCCTTCCTCGTAATGATAGAAACACCAATGTTGTCCTTTCCCTCTCCTCCTTATTCTCTAATCTATCACTCATTCTTCTTTAACCTTTCACTCATTCTTCCTAATCGTAAGCCATGGAGGAAGATAACCCTAACATTTGAGAACCCCTTAACGCTCAAATCTTATGCAAATCTCCCTTTTCTCACCTTTTTAACTGTGCTGCTATTCTTCTCACCCTCAAATCCTAATAGTTGCACATGACTTCTCAGGGCTCGTCATCTAGATCAGAAAGTGCTTGGAGGTTAAATAACCAGTAAAGCAGAGTTGAAGATTTCAGACTTGAAAAGGAACCCTAATGTTCCCTATTTTCTTTGCCATGAAAGTGATTTCTTCACGTGGGTGTCAGATGCTTATAGAGTTCATAATGGGCAAAAGGAAGTGAAAGATGAGGAAGTTGGGGAGAATTTACTAGTAGGGCTTAGGAATGTGCTAGATGAATTGAAAGAAGAAGTTTTGAAGCTAATAAATATGGTAATAGGTCTAATAGAATATGTGAAATTTGTAGTGAAGATGGTTGTGATTTTATATCTCATGTTAGTTGTAATATGGAATAAGTCATGTGTATGTTTGTTACATTGATGGGGTAGATAGTTTTTATATGGAAGCGATAGGGCAGGCAAGGGTGTCTAATTGTCATGTTATGGATGTATTATGACCAATTTATAAATGAAATACAGGCAATAGCCAATCATTTAGTGAACAATTATGATACATGCAACCATGTATGAACTATTATCCTTGATTTGAGCTCCTGAACATACACACACACACACAAAGATATATATATATATATATCTTTGTGTGTGTGT
>JACYFF010010365.1:13717057-13746417 GCA_017589665.1 Selenicereus undatus
ATACATATATATATATATATATGTATCATGAACATATATGAAGTTATGGATGAACATGTATAAGGCTAGGAAAAATTTTGGTCTCCTGAGAATTAGGACTTTCTTTTGCAATATATCAACATATGTGAACTATTATCCCATAAGATGTGAAAATTGGGACAATAGTTACAATACTTCATGTTCTTATACATACAACTGTCTAAAAGCAATATGGGATAACTGTCAATTGTTTGAAAAACCAAGAAAATAACAAATCTGTTTTAAAGAAGCAGTACAAAACATAAATATTTGAGGACCAAACAAAAAGATTTCAATTCTTAGCCCTTCCTGTACTACTCCTTGTTAGTAGCGCTAATAAATCTAAAATTGGAAAGACTTTCTATTTGAACCTATTGGTGCAGGCTGAGGTTAGGAAGTGCGTGGTTTTGAAGGACCAAGTTGACTTGGCCGGGAAATAGGAGGTCCTTCAAGGGACAGTGTCACATGTTGCTTAGTTGAGGCAGCAGTTTGTTGTTATTTTTTTTCTTCTTCTCACAATTGTGACACCTTGCTCAACTTGTCTTGCTTCCTTTCTTGTTTGGACCCCCATACATGTCTTGGCATTGTGCCTATAGCATTTACATTTGCTGCATTGGTTGGTGCATGACCTCCTTTTTTTCCTTTTCTTACATACCTCCATCCTTATCTGCTTAGGAGGTCTTCTAGTCTTCCTTTTCATGATTGGGGAGCTCAATAAAAGGTAAATCTACTTCAAACCATTGTTTAAGGTCTGAGATTGGTATAATGTTCAAGCCATAAGCAAGTCCATACCTCTTCGCAGAATACCAGTCACTGATATGAGATTCAGGTGTCTTACTAGTATGCAACGTTGCCCTAATTGCATGTCTACACGGAATCCCACTAATTTACCATTACCCACAAACATAGGTTCTTATAGTAGCTAACTGTAACCTTCATGTATCTCATACTCACCCTTCCTAGCAGTGAACACTTTACAAATCCTAAACTCAGTAATTTGCAATTTTAATAGTTGAGAAATTTTTGGACAAATACCATTCTCATTCCAACTCTTTTATCTCAGTGATAGTCTAACCGTGTTAAGCATGCTTATAACTATAAAATACAATTTAGTATAAAAATTTTTATGTCAATTGCTAATATATGAAAAATGAAAAACAAACATTTGGAATTACCTTCCAACAATGTCAGCACAGGCTTACATCTATCTGTCCCAAGAGTTGAGTCGAATAACTCAACAAAATTTGATATATTCTCATCTGGAAATACAACTGGATCAAACTTGTGCCTAACCTATCCCTCATGGGCTCCCAAGTCATGTAATCATTGAACTGCACCCATATCTGCATCTCTTCTCCAATCTCTATATGGCTTTCTTGAAGGTGAAATCGGAGCATCCATTGCACACTCTCCAGAACAACACATACATCAACACCCAGGATAATCTTTCTTGAAGTTTGCATATAGATGTCTGCAACAATACTTTTTCCTTGCTTTTGGCAAATGTCGTCTAAGGCTGGATCTACAGCTTATAAATAAAGTCATGAAGGGCCCAGTTTGATGTAGAAATCAAGTATTGTGGATAAAAAAAAAGTAGCAAGTAGTTAGTTATGATACCTTTCGTATGTACGAGATTATGGCCCACTGATCATCAATTTTCCCTTGCAAAGTATGCCTTAAGTGATAGAAGAAGAAAGACAACGTAGCTATTGTTTTTGAGTCAACCATAATGTAATAACCCAACCTTAAATTATATTTATTTATTTATTTAATTACCTCATGTTAATGGTTCTCTCACATTTACTTATCGCATCTAAAAATCTCGGTGCTGAAAAATTTATTTGAGCACTCACTTGGTAATTCGGTTTTTATTTACTTATTTGATTATTAATGAAACTTTTGGGAGAATTGATAGTAGGCCCTAACAATTATAATATAAGTGATTTATTTTGTTTTTCGTAACATTGCAAAAATTTAATTTTGAGTTATGCAAAAATATTATCGTTACGGAGTGTTTTATTACCGAACCCAACTTATTTTAGTCCAATTTAAAGACCAACAGGATTGTTTAGTTAACCTAACTAATTACCATGATTAAGCCTAATTACAGTTAGCTAAAGTCATTTCTGGAAGATAAAAAATCAACCAAGTTTGTTAGATTGGTCAAAAAAATACAACCAAACACAGACCACATTTTCTCTGTCTAACCACAGCTAGCCCACCCTTCCAGCTCTAGCCACTGTTCCTGGTGTTTTTCGGCCAGTTTTTGGCCAGCCTTGGCTGCCTCTGCCTCCCCCCAACACCTTAGTACCACTAGCCAGCATCCTACATCCCCGAAACTACCAAACATTACCTCCATCTCTACTTTTTTTGAAGCTCAAAGTGAGTAACCCTAAGCTTGTTTCTTAGAATTTTTGATTTTGATTATTGTTGATGTTGATTTGAGTTTTGATCATGCTCTTTGGATGGAAACAAGAGTTATTTTGATGTTTTTAATTGTTGTTTGAGTTTGGAGCATGCTAGGGTTTAGGTTTATTCATGATAATGCAAGCTTAAGGTGGAAGTATGTTTTCTTGGATTGATTGTATTTGATTTAGTGGTTTTAATCTCTAATAATGTTTATGAGGGTGTTTTTGGTGATTTTGGTTGAGATAAAAAGGAAGTAAGTTCGTTACAAGCTAGGGTTTTGGCAAGCAATGCATAGTTTGAATTATTTTGACATTAAGCATGTTGTTTGATTTTATATTAATGCAAAATGAATCTTGGATGTATTCTTTCACTTGAAAAAAATGATTTGGGGTGATTCATGAAAAAGAGGTGGATTATGAAGATTCCCCCAATTGATTGTAAAGGATCATTTTGCTCATTGATGCAACTAAATAAGAATAGGGATGTATTTGGAGTGAGTTTGAGAAAGAGAAGAATCGAAAATTTGATGGATATGATTATGAAGTGAAATTGAGTATTATGGCTTAGTATGATGATGTGAACTATCAAAGCTTTGTTACATGATTTTAAGTAGACTTGGCAAATAGGTCATTTAGTTCGAGTACGGGCCAGGTTAAGTTCGGGTTGGGTGATGTTTTGGTTAAGTGATATTTCGGGTCATTTCGGTTTGGGTCGGGTATAGTTCAGGTCGGTTCGATTTTAGGTCAACCAATTTTTGGTCATATGCGCTCGTCATGCAAAAACAAGCAACTTTGTAGAAAATTTTGGATCGTATATGGTTTGATTCGGGTCAATTCGCGTTTCGGGTCCACTTTCGGGTGAGCATATTTTGGGTGTCAGGTCGGGTATGGGTCCGAGTCATTTTGTTCGGGTTTCAATTCTCAGGTCAGTTCTGCCAGGTCTAATTTTAAGGACTGATTTTAGATGGGGATTTAGGTGAAAAGAAAGAAAAGAGTAATGACTGTGGGGTTGGGAAAAGGGAGAAAAAGGGCAGGCTTTGCTAATAAATTGGTAATGATCGGCCCAACAAAAAATGATGATTTTTGGTGGGTAAATATATCAGTGTATTAGCTTTCAAATGCCTTTTGAATCTCTCTAATCCAAGTTCTGTGGATAAAGTTATGGCCGTTTTGCTAGAATTGCGCTGGTTCGACCAAAACTGGTACACTTATGTTCTAGCCCCATTTTGAAAACCCTTGCAGGAATCATGTTTTGTGCTGTAAATGAAAGCTTTTCGGAACTCCTTAAGCTTTCTATATTGAGAAATTAGGTCTCAAATGGAGATTAGAAGGTTAGGTTACGAGTCATTTATGCTGGCCCTGTTACGCTTTTACTTTCCTTTTTACTAAAGCTATCAATTATGAAAATAAATACATTTGCCAACTATATGTTCCTATAACAATATTTTTCTACAGAGTCAGAGCCTAATCTATCATTTCCTCCCCTTTTGTGCATAATCTGACTCAGTGACATTTCATTAAAAGCCCCAGTTACGTTCATTGTCTGTATCTTTAGAAATCAACTCGTATTTATCAAAATTATAATGTTTTGATAAGTACATCAAAGAATCAGTTTAATCAGTGATTTATCACATAATTAGTGACCCTATTAGTTATCAGCTATAAGGCATCGCCCTTAAGTTACTTGCGTGGCTACAGGCCAGGTCTCTCGATCGACTTGGCATGTGTACACCTATTTTCAGATCGTAACAGTTACTAGGGATTCATTATCAGATAATAATTAATAATGCAGTTTTATATTTATCTCATTTCCTGTTTTAAATTGAAATGATTACAATGCGGACCCAACCAATTCTTCTATGAGCATTTAACAATATAAGAATGCATGTACTGAGCTTCGCCTCATAGTTCAAATTTTTTTCATATTTTGTTTTAGGCAAATATTCAATGAATCGCCCTCAAGCTTGTAGGCCAACTGAAGGTGATAAGTGAGCAAGGAAGTCTGAATTGGAACGGTGTTGTATTAGTGTTGAGATGCTTTTAGCACTGTATTATGAAATATTTTGATGTTAGAACTATATACTCTACAAGAGCTACTATATTTTGGTGTAAACCTTGAGATAGTTGAATGTTTTGATTATAGAACTGTTCATATATAGTTCAAATGGGTTGCGTTTGAGTGAATGCCTTGTGATGGTAAATGTTGTTTAGCGTTGTTATATTTATTGTTTACAAGCAAAGCCTTGTCCTTTTTGGACGACGATAACACCCCGATCATTTAGGATTTTACTTCTAATTGGTGCAGCTAATGAAGAGAACACAAATAGTGAATTAGGTAAATTTGGGGTGTTACAGATTTGGTATCAGAGCCAGGTTTTGATTTTCCTGATGGGATATGGAGTATAGAGTTTAGACATAGGAGGATGCGAAGGCTTGTAAGTAAAGAATATTGTATACTATTAGAGATTTGTGATATTGGAAATAGACTTGTGATATTAGAAATGCATATTGTTTATCTTCTACATGCCCCTCATTTGCATTTTCCTTGTTAGATGGATCCTTACGTTGTTAATATGATGCCTGGTAGGTTTGTGGAGGCCCACATTTCACTGTTGTACACCAGCATGAAAGCTCATGTGCAGGACCCTTTCCCCGAGTTTCACAACATCACGGTCCGTGCAAAAAGATTGTTATGGTCCTTTCCCACGGTTGATCCGTGGGTAGAGTTCACTCTCCATTAACATCATTTCATGATGACGGGGAACCCAGGTTGGGACGACCCTAGGTTTCAGGTCCAGGGGGTTTGAGCGACTATCACCTCGGAGCTGGTGTTGCGTGAGGAGTTCGAGCAGAGGGGGGATTACCATGGAGACTCTTCAGCACGTTTTTTCTTTACACCGAGCACATCCCCCGCCTGCACCACCAGCACCAGCACAGGGACCACCATCATCGCCCATACCGGGTACTCCATAGATGCCCGACAGTCCTAGGGAGGCTCATGTGGTGGTGGATCTCCTCGATACACTGGAGATCATGGTGCTTAGCTCTGATGATGAGCCCATGGAGGGTTTTGAGGCAAGGACGATCCAAAGAAGGATAAGGAGATTGATAAGGCAGTAGAGGAGCAGCAGATAGATCACGAGGTCGAAGAGGATGTGGGAGAGTAGCAGGTTGATCAGGAGATCGACAAGGTAGAGTTTGGAGCATCACACAGCAACTTCAACTCAGGCGAGGAGCCGGAGGATGAGTCCGACCTAGATTACGATCCGTTTAGGGATCGTTAGGTTTTTTTTTTTCAAGTGTTGACTTGAGTAGGTTACATTTTGAGCCTTGCATGTATATAGCATGGTCAGATTGGATAGTTGCATTTTATGTAGTATCGACATTGTATATAGTTAGTCAAATCCTTCCGATCGTGATGACATGGCCCGTTTCTTTTTTTGGGCATGTGACAGACTTAAGGACTGGGGCCTAGTTAGTGTTTTAGGCAGGAGCCAGGGTTGATCTTCCTTAGTCAGCTAGATGTGTTGCATTTTGTTGATCATGTATATAAACAGGCGGCTATGTATGTAAATAAGAAGTTATGAAATAATATAATGAAGCTTTGGGTTCTGTTTTAAATAATATTTGAGCCATATTAAATGTATTTGTTGGGCATGCTTATCTTATATGTTTGGGTATTCCGATGATTGAATTGTTTCGTTTAATGTATGATTAGAATGTCTAAGTTTGTGCAAAATGATGCAGAGATTCACATAGAGGATAACTCATATCATGGCCAGGGATCAGGCAATCAAGTCTACATCATGTGCCACCAAATTTTGGCCAAATGGTACCAATTTCTCCTGAGTTAGCTAAAAATATTAGGGGCTCGAACTACTGGCCAGCCTTAGTAGCTGAACTGATGAAGTAGATTCCCCAAGTACCTACTAAAACCCCTCTTAAAGGTGATAAGTTAGCAGATAGGGTAGCACGCGCGCAACCCTAAAGTGTATGACATAAATTATGATCCACTAGTATTGGAGGAATGGGTAAGGGGAATAGAGAAGATCTTTGCAGTGGTAGAAGTTCCAGAAGAAAAGAAAGTAAACATTGTGACGTATTATTTGACTAGTGAAGCTGATATTTGGTGGAACATTGTTAAGGGTAGGCTCGTAGGGCTTGAATTCACCTGGGGTAAATTTCTGAATGAGTTGAGGGCAAAATTTTACCCAGTCATGGTCCAAAGGAAAAAGGAGAAAGAGTTTATGAAGCTGAAGATGAATGGCAACATGACTACGATGCAGTATGCTAGTAAGTTCACAGAATTATCCAGGTTTGTCCGTGAATTTGTGTCATTTGAAAGGTTGAAGATGAGAAGGTTTGAAGAGGGTTTGGCCTTATACATTTGAAATCAGTTAGCTGAGTAACCAATCATAACTTACCAAGAGCTATATGAGCGAGCCGTTGAGGTAGAGCGAGTGAAGATATAGTTTAGGGCCTGAACCCAATCAACCAAAAGGGAAAAGGGTTTCAGCGAGGAACTCCGAGTGAGAGTGTAAACCAGAAGAAACCTTCTTCCGCTCCTCCCAAGAGCCGTCCTGCAAGCTCATAGAGCCCTATGGGAAATGCAGAAGAGCAAATCACACTACCCCTGAATGTCGAGTAGGAACCAATAAGTGCATGTGGTGTGGAAGCCCTGAACACCTTATTACTGCATGCCCCTGAAGGTTGAAGGCTGTAGATAAGGATGCAGCGAAACCCTTGGCCCTACCTCGCCAAGGGCCCCCACCACCAAGGCCTGCAGCAGTAGGACGGGCGTATGTAATGAGCAAGAAGGAAGTTGTCACCTTCAGTACGTTAGTGATTGGAACTCTTTTTTTAAATTCAAAGTCATTTTGTGTATTATTTGATTCGAGTGCTACTCATTCTTTTTTATCCACCTGATCTATCATGCAAGTGAACCTTGAAGGTAGGAGGACGGAAACCAATTATAGGATCAAGCTACCCAATGATTCTGTGATTGAGTACCCCATCTCCTATAAGCTTGTTCCCACTACCATTGGTGGAAACAACTTCCTTGTAGATTTGATTCAATTCGATTTGTCTAATTTTGATATCATTTTGGGAATGAATTGCTTGCACACCTATGGAGCTAAGATTGACTGTGAGGATCTTAAGGTTATTTTGAAAGATGAAAAAGGGAGAGAAGTATGTTTCTATGGGCAGACAGAGGAAAAATCTTGTCCCTTGATTTCTACTATGAAAGCAAGTAAGCTGTTATATCAAGGGTGCATTGGATATTGGTGTTATGCTATTGACACCTAAATAAAAGAAGAGAAAGCAGGAAATACTCTTGTAATTTATGAATTTGAAGATGTTTTTCCTGAAAAGTTATCAGGACTACCCCCATAGAGGGAAATTGATTTTGGAATTGAATTAATCCCTGATGCCCAACCTATCTCCAAAGCCCCATATCATATGACCCCAACTGAGCTTAAGGAACTAAAGATTCAGTTAGATGAGTAGTTACATAAGGGCTTTATCAGGCCAAGTGTGTCACCATGGGGTGCACCAGTGTTGTTCGTAAAGAAAAAGGATGGAACCTTAAAGCTATGTATTAACTACAGGGAGTTGAACAAGATCACCATAAAAAACAAGTACCCTTTGTGGCAAATAGATGACTTGTTTGACCAACTGCAAGGAGCACGAGTCTTCTCTAAAATTGATTTGAGGTCAGGGTACCATCAACTTAGATTAGCCCTGAAGACATCCCCAAAACTGTATTTAGGACTAGGTGTGGTCACTATGAGTTTACAGTGATGCCATTTGGCCTCACCAATGCCTTCGCAGTTTTCATGGATCTTATGAATAGGGTCTTCAGACCCTATCTGGATAAGTTTGTAGTGGTATTCATAAATGACATCCTTATCTATTCTAAAGACATGGAAGAACATGCTGATCATTTAAGGATGGTGTTACAAACCCTGAGGGAACATCAACTTTATGGGAAACTCAAGAAGTGTGAATTTTGGTTAGAAGAAGTGGTGTTCTTGGGACATGTGGTTACAAAAGAAGGAATCAAAGTTGACCCCTAGAAGATGAAGGCAACCACAGAATGGTCAAGGTCTACTAACGTCACTGAGATTAGAAGCTTTCTAGGCTTAGTAGGCTATTATCAAAGGTTCATCTAAGACTTTTCGAAAATAGCTTTGCCTCTAACCAATCTGTTGAAGAAACCGAATAAATTTGAGTGGATAGAGAAGTGTGGGAGAGCTTTTCAAGAGCTAAGGCAGCGATTAACTACCGCCCCAATCCTAACGCTACTAGTGGAAGGTAAAGAGTATATCATCTACGTGATGCTTCAAAGAACGGATTAAGGTGTGTTCTGATGTAGGAAGACAAGGTAGGAGCTTATACTTCTCGACAACTCCAGCCTTATGAGAAAAACTATCCTACCCATGACTTGGAGTTAGCCGTCGTGGTCCTTGCACTGAAAATTTAGAGACATTACTTAAAGGGAGTACCATACAAGATTTATAACGACCATCAAAGTTTGAAGTATATCTTCACCCAAAAGGAGCTTAATTTAAGATAATGACGTCGACTTGAATTGCTTAAAGACTATGACTTACATATTCAATATCATCCAGGAAAAACAAATGTTGTAACGGATGCCCTGAGTAGGAAAGTGCAACATAGCTCAAACACTGTGGTGATTACTCAATTGAGTCTCTTGAGAGAGCTTGAGAACTTGGGAATTCAACTAGTGTTCCATGGGCAAGCAAATGTTCAATTATCAACACTTACCTTACAGCCTTCTATAGTGGAGGAAAATCGGGTGAACCAGGAAAGTGATCCTGAACTCTACAGAATAAAGCAAATTTTAGAGAAAGGAAAGTCTTCTGAGTTTATAGTACATAAGAATGGAACCCTGCGATTCCAAAATCGCCTGTGTATACTCAAAAATCAGGAATTAAGGAAACAGATCCTAGAGGATGCTCGCAATACTCGTTACTCGGTGCATTCAGGAGGCACCAAGATGTACAGAGACTTAAGAAGACAATACTTCTGGTGGAATAATATAAAGAAAGAGGTTGCAGAATATGTAGATAAGTGTCTAACTTGCCAAAAGGTTAAAGCAGAGCATCAGCACTCCGTGGGTGAATTGCAACCCCTAGAAATTCCCACTTGGAAGTGGGATTCAATCTCAATAGACTTCATTATGGGTTTACTCATTTCTGCCTTGAAGAAGAATGCTATATGGGTCATAGTTGACCGACTTACCAAGTCAGCCCATTTTCTGCCAATTAGGGATACCTGGGGAGTTGAAAAACTATCCCAACTGTATGTTAAGGAGATAGTCCGCCTACACGGAATTCCCTTAGACATAGTATCAGATAGGGTTAAAAGATTCCAAGCCTGTTTTTGGCAAGCATTTCAAAAAGTCTTTGGAACCAAATTGAACTTTAGTAGCTCTTATCACCCTGAGACAGTTGGGCAAACTGAAAGAGTGAATCGAATTCTAGAGGACATATTAAGAGCTTGTGTATTGGAGTTCCAAGGGAAATGAGAAGACGATTTACCGTTGGTGGAGTTTTCTTATAACAATAGCTACCAGTCCACTATCAAAATGGCCCTATTTGAGGCTTTATACGGGGAAAAAAGTAGGACCTCGCTGTGCTGGAGTGGTTTAGACGAGGCATTGATCATAGGTCCTAAAATGATCCGGAAAACCATTGAAACAATAAGAAAAATTTGGGAGCATATTAGGGATGCCCGGAGTTGGCAAAAGAGTTATGTGGACAAGAGAAGGGGGCCTCTAGAGTTTCAAGTATGTGATAAAGTTTTTCTGAAATTTTTGCCAACTAAGGGTATCAAGAGGTTCGGAGTACGAGGAAAATTGAGTCCATGATATATTGGACCTTATGAAATCATTGAAAAGTTAAATCTCATAGCGTATCAACTGGATCTGCCGGTAGAACTAGAACACATGCATAACGTGTTTTACATCTCCCAGCTCAAGAAGTATATTCCAGATCCGGAACACACCGTTGTATCTGAACCTATTGAAATCACTGGGGATCTAATATATGAGGAGCATCCAGTCCAAATGCTAGATCGTAGAATTAAGTAGTTGCACAACAAGCAGATACCTTTATTCAAGGTGCTTTGAACAAACCATACCTCCCAAGACGCCACTTGGGAGACTGAAGAGGAAATGAGAGCCAAGTACCCACATTTATTTGAGGTAATTTTGCATGACATGATAAAGTTCATAAGTTTCGATGATGAAACTCTTTAAGGGGGGAAGACTATAATAGCCCAACCCTAAATTATGTTTATTTATTTAATTGCCTCACGTTAATGATTTTGTCATATTTATTTATCACATTTAATCATCTTAGTGGGGAAAAATTTATTTGAGCCCTCGCTTCGCAATTCGGGTTTAATTTACATTTGATTATTAACGAAAATTTTGGGAGAATTGATAGTAGGCCCTAACAGTTATAATCTAAGTGATTTATTTTGTTTTCCGTAACATTACAAAAATTTAATTTTGAGTTACGTGAAAACATTATCGTTACGGAGTGTTTTATTACCAAAATCAACTTATTTTGGTCCAATTTAAAACCCAACAAGCTTGTCTAGTTAACCTAGATAATTACCATGATTAAGCCTAACCATAGTTAGCTAAAGTCATTTTTTGAAGATAAAAACTCAGCCAAGTTGGTCAGATTAGTCAAAAAAATACAACCAAACCCAAACCACATTTTCTCTCTCCTTTCTCTCTCTCACCATGGCCAGCGCACCCTCCCAGCTCCAGCCACTATTCTTGGTGTTTTCCATTCTGGCCAGTTTTTGGACAGCCTTGGCTGCCTCTGACTCCCCTCGACACCCTAGTACCACTGGCTACCATCCTTCATCCTCAAAACCACCAAACATCACCTCCATCTCTACTTTTTTTCAAGCTCAAAGTGAGTAACCCTAAGCTTGTTTCTTAGGATTTTTGGTTTTGATTCTTGTTTATATTGATTTGAGTTTTGATCATGCTCTTTGGATGGAAACAAGAGTTATTTTGATATTTTTAATTGTTGTTTGAGTTCGGAGCATGCTAGGGTTTGGGGTTACTCATGATCATGCAAGCTTAAGGTTGGAAGTATGTTTTCTTGGATTGTTTGTATTTGATTTAGTGATTTTAATCTCTAATAATATTTATGAGGGTGTTTTTGGTGATTTTGGTTGAGTTACAGAGGAAGAAAGTTGGTTACAAGCTAGGATTTTGGCAAGCAATGCATGGTTTGAATTATTTTGGCATTAAGCATGTTGTTTGATTTTATTTTAATGCAAAATGAATCTTGGATGTGTTCTTTGATTTGAAAAAAATGATTTGGTGTGATTCTTGAAAAAGAGGTGGATTATGAAAATTTCCCCAATTGATTGTAGATGATCATTTTGCTCATTGATGCAACTAAATAAGAATAGGGATGTATTTGGAGTGAGTTTGAGAAAGAGAAGAATCGAAAAATTGACGGATATGATTATGAAGTGAAATTGAGTATTATATCTTAGTATGGTGATCTGAAGGACCAAAGCTTTGTTACATGATTTTAAGGAGTGATTTTGGATGGGGATTTAGGTGAAAAGAAAGAAAAGAGTAATGATAGTGGGGCTGGGAAATGGGAGAAAACAGGGCACACTTTACTAATAAACTGGTAATGATCGGCCCAATAAAAAATTATGATTTTTGGTGGGTAGATAGATCAGTATGTTAGCTTTCAAATGCCTTTGAATTGCCTTAATCTGAGTTATGTGGACAAAGCTATGACCATTTTGGTAGAACTGCACCGGTTCGACCAAAACTAGTACACTTGTGTTCTAGCCCCATTTTGAAAACCTTGTGGGAATCATGCTTTGTGTTGCAAATGAAAGTTTTTTGGGACTTCTTAAGCTTTCTATATTGAGGAATTAGGTCTCAAATGGAGATCAGAAGGTTAGGTTACGATTCATTTATTCTGGCCAGTTACGCTTTTACTTTCCTTTTTACTAAAGCTATCAATTATAAAAGTAAATACATTTGCTAACTATATGTTCCTATAATGATATTTTCCTGTAGAGTCAGAGCGTAATCTATCATTTCCTCCCTTTTTGTGCATAATCTGATTCAGTGACATTTCATTAAAAGCCCCAGGTACGTTCATTGTCTGTATCTTTAGAAATCAGTACGTATTTATCAAAATTATAATGTTTTGGTAAGTACATCAGTGAATCAATTTAACTAGTGATTTATCACATAATTAGTGACCCCATCAGTTATCAGTCACAGGGCATTGCCCTTTAGTTACCCTCGCGGCTTGCAAGTTGACTTAAGGTGATAAGTGAGCAAAAAGTTTGAATTGGAATAGTATTGCATTAGTGTTGAGATACTTTTAGCACTGTATTATGAAATATTTTGATGTTGGAAATGTATACTCTACAAGAGTTACTATATTTTGGTATACAACTTGAGATAGTTGAATGTTTTGATGTTAGAACTGTTCATATATGGTTTAGATGGGATGTGTTTGAGTGAATGCCTTGTGCTGGTTAACTTGTTTAGCGTTGCTATATTTATTGTTTACAAGCAAAGCCTTATCCTTTTTGGACGATAGTAACGCCCGATCATTTGGGATTTTACTTCTAATTGGTGCAGCTAATGAAGAGAATGCAAACAGGGGATTAGGTACATTTGGGTTGTTACACATAACATAAGCAATGGGGAACAATTCATTGTTCCCATGTAAGGCAACTACAGATAACAAGACTCCCCTATAGTTTCTTTTCAAATTAGTGCCATCTACACCAATCAACCTTCTACAACCTTGAATCAGCCCCTTGAATTGTGCAGCAAATGAAACAAATATCTTGTTGAACACTAGCTAGGGGCTTCTCAATGATGTTGTCCTTCTCCCTCACAATCTCCCTCAAAACAGTATACATAACACTATCTGGATAAGTTTGCTTCACAATCTCACAATAAGTAGATAGCTTACTATAGGATTCATTATGACCACCTTGGACTCAAATTAAAATTGTCTTCTTCATGTTGTACAGAGAACTTTTTCTTAATGAAATGCCATACCTTTTTACCAGCAACTGATTGAGAGCATTAGCTGGGATGTTAGGGTTTGCTCTTATGACTTCTTTTATAACTTTAGACACAAATCCATAGTTGCTAAAGGATTATGTCCTTCTAACCTTGGACATGTGTGCTTAGGGTTCTTTAGGGTTTTAATTGCCCAAGTCATACCATCGAGCAACCTGCTTGCATGAATTCTCCAGTTACAACCCTTAAAGCCACACGCAGCTATAAATCTAGTATATTACAACATAGACAACTTCCACTCGAATGCAATATGTGGTAAGAACTGTTTTGAAGTGCTTATTGTCCATACAGATAATCCAAGGCTTTAATTTTATACTACTAAATTTCTCATTCTCATTGAACTCCCCATTTTTATGTAGCTTGGAAAAGTAATGATCACGAGGTCCCCAAGCATTCTCTCTAATAGGCTCATAGCTATCAGTTATATAGTACATCAACACCTCATAATCTTCTTCATCTAAACTCTCATCATCTGACACAAGAGGCTCACCTAACTTAGATTGCTCATAATCATCATATGTTGAGTCATCATTTTTTGAATTATCATTTTCTAAGTTCTGATCTCCTTCATGGTCAGAAATTAAGAGCCTACTACCTCTAACCCTAGTGTTATATCTACAAGGTATTGAGCTGCTATTAGGAGAAAGGAACTAGGAATGGAAATTTCGATTTAAAGTAGATCCCATTGACTCATGTAGAGTTCTCTTAACCTTTGTAATGTACAGACCCTTCCTTATTATAGTACTCCAAGGGATGTTTCTTCTAGAAAAGGGGGAAGGTAGATGATGATGCATGTTACTGTGCCGGCTGAGAGGAAACATTGGCCTTTGACACAAACCCATGAGAGTTTTTAGCCACAAAGAGTATTTCACCACCATTTAAGCTGACATCAACAATAATATTGTGTTCACCTTTTGAAAACCTTGGGCTTCTTCTAGGAGTAAGAGAAGTAACAGGAGAATGAGAAGTACTAACAACATGTGTAGGAGAAGTACTAGCACCATAGGTACTAGCGCCATGGGTAGGGGTAGGAGAAGTACTTGTAGTAACATTAGAAATAGGATTAAAAAAGGTGACAACAGTAGGAGAGGTACCCTTGGTTTTTGGTAGTGGTTCAATTTGAAAATCATTGCAACTGTTCAATCTGGGACTTCTCCTAGGTGACACTGAAGGTTGCTGTATGGTAGGTCAGGTCAACATATTTAAAGCAGAACTCATTCATTTCCTTCTAGTTAGTAAGTTGGCCCCACTAGCATTTCTTTGTACAGTAGATGTAATATGTCTGGTGTTAAAGTCTTTATTTCCTAAAAGGATATGTTGCATAGGTGAGATAGCTGGTGAAATGATAGGACTCTCAAACCCAATTGGTTTCCTAACTGACCTAGCAACGGTAAGAATCTTGCTAGGATATAACCACACCCAATCTATATGTCAATAACCCTTTCTTGCATTTTCCATACAATTCAAGCATATTAACCAAATCCTTATCACAATTTGACTAGTAACTCTTCATATTTGTAGTATAACACATATTATAATACTCTGACAATTCAAAGCATATCCTTTCTACCTTACCCTCTAGTTTGTGAATTAATTCCATAGGTAGGATTTTATCAACATCATCAATGGGGATCTTTAGCACTCTGCCCATAAAATTCATGTTTAGAGTGAACTCTACCATTTTTGCAAATCGAACAACCCCAATTTCAATAATTTTGAATCGATTTACCAAGCATAACTGTTCAATTATACATTGGTGACTTTAAGCATGCAAATACAACAATGTAATATCAGAATCCCGAATCTAAGAAACTCTAATGTCAATTACAAAACCCAATTCACAAACTTTAATATCTATTTCAAACCCTAATTTAAGAATTAAGTAACACTTTGTCAAAATCCTTAATTTCAGAAACCCAAATTTCATAATTACAAACCTTAATTACATAAGTTCATAAATTCAACACCAAGGGTAATGAAATTTGACACATACCAAAATTTAAGCAACAATCGACAACAATAATGTCGAATTCATACGTAATCTTCGCTCTAAATTATCATCCATGCTCATCTTGTCACCTTAAGCTTTTGACTTTAGTTATCTCTTCAACCTAGCAGCAACACTTATCAAATTTTGATTTTACACATTCATAAAGAAGATTTCAGTGTCGATGAAAGGGAAAGGGAAGGCCAAGGGAATGAAGATAAAGGCAAGCTAGTTTTCAGACAACCAACAGAAGGCGTGAGGATTAGGACAATGTAGTTGCCATTGTAAATGTTGGTGAAAGGAGGAAAATGAAGGAGGGCATAATGGGTAAAACAGCAAAGTTAACTGCTAATGACCTCATTTAATGAAGAAGTTAAAAACTTAAAGATAAGATGGAAACAGAAAAGGTTCAGGGTCACCAGATGGAATTTCCTAATAGTTAAAGGTGATGTGACAACCATCTTTTTTTATATTTAAAAATTGTGTGCCTCCTTGATTTGCTCCTGCCCGGACCGAAGTAGAGAGAGACCAAGAGAGAGAAACAATGGGGGGGGGGGAGGAAAAAAACCACGACCAACCACCACCATTGCCACTGTCAGTTGGTGGCTGGTGTAGTGGCTTTTGGTGTGAGACGGGTCTTATGGAGGATGGTCACGAAACATCCACGGGCTAGTATTGCTACTGTTGCTGCTTCAAATCAAGCAACCTACGACTTGTTCTTGACTGAATAGGAGGAAGCTCGAGGAAAGGTTGCTCTAAGGACTGTTATCATAAGAATCAAAGGCACAGATTGGGAAGAAGTCGGTTTATGAGGGCCACTTGCGAACTAAAATGTGCAAACTGAGGTATGCAAAATCTTAATCCCCCTATTTTGTGGTTTCCTTGTGGTTTCATTGAACAATAGTAATGTGAATTAGCTTACTAATTTAGTGAATTGAGTTGCTATTAAATGATGTAATTGTATGCGTTGAGGATAATTTATGCATGCGACATTGGATGGTGTTGGACATAACATTGAAGGGATTTTCTGGGTTTTCAATAAATTGATTTGTAGATATTCTCTTGAAACATTTTTTACAACTATCTTGTACTCGACTTAGCATGTGTGTTATTGTACTTTGTGTTGTCGCATGAATGAGCCTTAGCATGTATATCACTCTACTTTGTGTTATAGCCCGACTGTTTTCGGCTTAAAAAAAGAAAACACTATCATGTTGCAAGCCTACAACCTGCATTTACAGTCTTCTATAACCTTCCAATCCTTGTTGAAAATACTATAGTTAAACCAAGTCCTTTGTTGTGCTTTTCATTGATATATTGATTAGGTTTGAAATGACATGGTTTTATAAGTTGGAATGTAGGGATTTGCAGCTTTGTCATGAAAAAGGGAAACTTCTAATGATCCATTTATTGAATTTGAACTGTTTAGTCGTTAATAGGATTTTAATAGTTTAGTCTGATTTCTTTTTGTTTTGGAACTAAAAAGGCATGTGGTGATTTGTAAGGCTATTCAACAATCCTTAATGTTGCCCTTGGTAACTATCTGTTGACCAAGAAGGGGCGAGGATGCTACAACTCCTCCCTTAAATCGGATGCCCGACATTATTAGACCAATAATTTTGAGGCAAAGTCAGTAATCTAGAGAAAAATCAATCAATTCATGTATTTCCTTCCAAATCTTCTCGCAACTCAAATAATGATGTTCTAACTGTATAAGTAATTCATTCTTCAGTTTTCTCAGATTCAGGCTTATTCTACTTGAATTCGTGTAAACTCTTATAAAATTTTTTGCAATTGATCTTATATTTCTTGTCCAATTCAAATTGATTTTGGTTGAATTTCAGGGCAGGGAGAGAGAGAGAGAGAGAGAGAGAGAGAGAGAGAGAGAGAGATGTCATTGTTGGTAGGGGGAGTAAGGATGTAGAGAGATAAAGAGATCACTTAAAATGAGTGCGGAATTGACTACAGGTAGGCCTTTTCAAGAGCGTTGTTTGAGGTTAAAAGGTTTGGAGTACCTTGTATGTTACTCTAGGGTGTAAGATATAACAATTGGTGGGTAGTAGTAGCACAAGAAAAGCACTCAATGTGTTGCCTTAGTTGGATGGGATGGGATGTGATGTGAGCAAGCAAGGGTTGGCTTGACATAGGGTTGATTTTGGGCCACACCTCAACAATTACTTTATAGGTGATATACATCCTCAATCTTGGCTTATGACTTACAAAGTCTTGTGCTTTACGTGGGTAAATGTGTGACCTCCACTTCTTCCCACCCCTTTCTACTCTTTCCCATTCATTCCCACTCCTTAAAATGGGTACCATTCATTCCCACTCCTTTCTACTCCATTCTATTCATTCGCACTCTTGCATACAACAAGCTACTTCTACCCACTCCATTTAACACTTTCCCACTCCGCTCCATGTCTTTCCAAATCCATACCTTCAATATACTCACAAAAAGAGCAGGGCCTAAATTGGGGTGACTTAAGCTTGAGATTTGGTTGCCTAATGCTTCAGCTTGGATCATCCCCCTTAGACAAGAGTTTGAGCCTGACTGCATGTTTGAAACCTTGAATATAAGCTCTGGTTAAGAAACTTTTTGGACATCTTCAAATTAGGGAGGCAAATTTTATATGTCGACGAACAGCGCAACATCCAATATAAGAAAGAATATAATCATGACCCATGAATCAAAATGGTAGAGTTGCAATTGGCTTTGATAACATTATAAGCCAACTCAATTGTGTTTGGGCTCAGCATGAGTATAGGTTAGCAACAAAAACAACGAGGTTGCTCACGAGCCTTCGTTTTGGCTCTACTCAAACATACCGTGGACTTACAGGAAAAGAGAGGAAGTTAGAAGTCCATCTATATAGATGATCAAAGGATAAGTGCAAGATAATACTAGCTTGTATTTTAGTCTTTATTCTTGACACCTTGTATTATGAACTTTGAAGTGTACAATGTGAGATACACTAGATTATTAGAGGTGCAAATTACATGGTAGGCATTTGTTTTAGTATGGTATTTGGTGCTTTTAGCGTGTGCTGTTTAAGTGTTTTAAGTGTCAATCTACTTATTAGGGGCATCACTAGTTGAAACTTGGCAAGACATTATATAACCAACTTCAATGTTCATTCTCCTTCCCTATGAGGCAGACAAGGATTGAATCCCGTGTCACACATATCTTGATGATTGTTAGGAAATATAAGTTTACAAGAATATATTCCACATAAATAAAAATTATTTTACTGTAAGATATATATATATGTGAAAAAGTTAGTGAACCATAGAATTGGGGGGGGGGGGAATCTTACTTCATATAAAAATTCTCTCATTTAAAATTTGCCAACATGATTGAAAAAGCATATGATTGAATTATTGTTTTTGGTCTTTGGAATTCTGTTTTGTCAGAGTCTACCTATTGTTGACTTAGAAAAGAGTAGAACTCTTTAATCACAATTTTTCTCTACTTACATAATTTAAGCTCCAAACTTTGGAGGTATTTGGCAACATAGCTATTTGGGAAAAAAAGAGCTATTTGGAGAGATTTTAGTTGTTTTGACTAAGTCAAATAGCTAAAGAGGTGCTTGGTAAAAAACTGTTTGAAAGAGCTATTTTGCGGCAAACAACTCATTTTTCAAATAACTATTTCCATTAGCCTTTCGGAAATAATTGTTTGTGAAAATTATTATATTGCCCAAAAGTTTAATAAAATTACATATATGCCATTAGTAAACCATATTCTTAGTTCCCTATCTTGCCTCAATCTCAGACAACTTTCATCTCTAATATCTTCTACTCGACCTCCTCACCTTCATCTCCATCCGTCCTATTGCCATTAAAAACCCTGTTCCCAGTTCTTTGGGTTGATGAAGATCAAATCACTTGAAATCTATACATATTTCAATTCATAACAAAACTATAGATATATATTATATTAGTTTCAATTCATACAAAATTAACCATCTATAAAAAGAACAAAATAAGGTTATAAGATGTAGGCATTACATAAGTAAGTGAACATTGAAAACAAAACAAAATAAGCAATGAACACAAATTATTTGAAATTAATAAAAATAAAGTTCTAAGAATGAAGTTAGTTTGTACATATAACATAAATTTATATTTTTTAAAACAAAATAAGATGATCAATGAATAAAAACCTACTCAATTGAAAAGTATTTGTAACAACCGAGATTTTTTAATTTTGGGTTAACTGTTTAGATTAATATTTTCATTAGGTATGTTTTATTGAATTAGCTATGTTAGATTAATTTTTGCGTGCTAATTGAGTGCCATAATTTATGTGAAGTAATTTTACAACTTTTTCTGATTTATTATGTGACTATGTGAAATTAGTAAATTAGTTGAGCATTAGGCCGATGTGGAATTGTAGGTTAGCAAGTTCAATTGGGCTATCCAACGCTATAATCCAGTGAGCTTGGCGTATTTAGGCCTAACCATATTTTGGTCTATTAGGGAAAACAAAAAAACAAACAAGAAGAAGCCAGGGGGGAACCTGGGCTCCCTTCACGTGGCGTCAGCTTAAGTTCCACTTGTATTTCATTCAGTTTTTCAATCATTGGAACTCATTTCCGGACAATTAAATTAAATATTTATCATGGAGCCTACAATTAAACATAATTTATTACTTATTATTTTTTATTTTGCGTTTGTATTTTAACTTTTGTAACATGGGTGAATGTTTCTTATTTTTGGCATTAAGGAATGTTTATTTTGGTGACCATGAAATTGGGTAATTTGATTTTAAATTTTCTTATTATTTTTTTGTGTTTGCATTTTAATGAGTGAAAAAAAGATAGAATAGAAAGTACAATTCAATTAAAAACTAATACAATAAGAGAGATTGCTATTGAAAACAAATTACAATATCATGATTTGACTGACATGTTTAAAAAAAATACAACACGAACATTTGACTATTTAAAATAATACAACACAAAATATCGAACAAATTGAGATTTGATTTTTTACAACACTAGTTTCCCATATTTATACACAACATAATCTTTTATAAAAAAAGAAATCTCAATTTTTTTTGCTCCAGGCCCAGCGTGCACATAACCCAAGTCCAACAGCTATATTTGTGAGTTTTTCTTTTTTGTTTTCCCCAACCACAGTGAATACAGCGTCTTCTTCAATATGATTCACGAAACGACGCGTTTTAAAGGAGGAAAAGACAAAAAAAAAGAACGTGGGACAGAACTGAGGAGAGTTTCGTCCCCCGTGCCTTGGCACGCGTGCCCCAGGCTGGGAATGACGCGTTTGCCTCGCGGTGCCCAGCGCTGGACTGGCCTAAACAAAAGAAGGGCTCCTTCCCATGCTCTTCTTTTCTTCTTCCCCATCAGACCGGACGAGAGAGAGAGAGAGAGCAGCAGTGGTGGTGGAGTCAAGCTGTAACGCCGGCGAGGAGGCCTGGGCGTGGTGCTCGGGCAGTGAGAAAAGGGTGCTCTTGCCCCTGTTCTTTGTTCTTCTGCCCTAGCAGACACGCAGAGAGAGAGGGAGTGGCTGCGAGGGTGGTCCCGGAGGCCATTCCGCGGTTTGCTGGCGGTGGTTCGACAGTGGAGCAGCGACTAGCGGGTGGGGAAGCAAAGGAACGAACCAAATAAACCCATTCCGAGCCAACCCAAACCAAACCCTAAAATGCGTCCATTATAAGCTTGGAATTCAGGTGGGTGATTCTTGAATTCCTAATCTACTAATAATTTTGCAAAGCTTTGTTATCTCAGTTACTGAGTTGATTGATTATGGTTTGGTTACCGAGTTGATTTTTTATGGAGATGAATCTGAGTATGTGAGAATCAGGGGTAGTAGGCTGATTGTTTGGGTAATTAGAGTTGAGTAGGTTTAAGGATTCCTGGGGACGGTGCTGTGAGGAGGGATTGCGGGTTGTGTGTAAATCAGTAAGATTGTGAATTGTGTTCATGTGTATGAGGCTGTGTAGATTCTGCTGAACTGAAAGTATTTCGTAGTAAATTGGTGGCAATTAATTTCATCATTATTCTTAAGGCTGTTGCAAGCATGCTTTGTGCCCTTAGAGTGAATCAAAAAGGGCTGAAAATCAGCTGAATGGTTCATGAATCGGGTCAACAGTGAAGCGGATTTGCGAACTATGTGGCAACTTAACGTGGGGGCCATATACCCTAGCCGAACCTTGCTTGCTTGTTGGTTATGTTCCACGCTTTGGTTGTTGTAGCACCTGTATTAGGGACAATATTTAGGCCGCTTACTGATTCAGCTGAATGATATAGCTGAATTCTCTAGCGGGTTGAACCATTGAAATAGGAAACTTGAAATGGGTGATGTGTCGTTTTAAGATTGCAAGTTTGTTTTAAATTCTTCATTCGTGTAATTGGAAATGAATTTA
The DNA here is from genome assembly GCA_017589665.1 of Selenicereus undatus. Taxonomy (NCBI): domain Eukaryota; kingdom Viridiplantae; phylum Streptophyta; class Magnoliopsida; order Caryophyllales; family Cactaceae; genus Selenicereus; species Selenicereus undatus. The sequence continues at coordinate 13,738,984 of JACYFF010010365.1, forward strand.
GCAACCCAAAAGCCTGTGGATGATTTGGAGAATCGAATTGCTAAAGTTCTTGTAAGTGAAGCTAATTGAGAGTAAATTGCAAACTGGTAGCTTCTAAAAGGAGTTTTAATATTCCTTTCCTTGAAAAGTGAATGATTACTTGGCCATTAACTCATTTACAAGCGTACTTGCCAAAATGAGTGGTTGTATGCTTTTCATGAACCCACTTGACGTCATTAAGGCATTTTAGCCTTCCTGAAAATGGAAATGCCATTGTTGTGACACAATGAGAATTTTTGATACAAAACGTATTTTAAATGAGATGCATCTGAAATGTTTTGAGTTAGGAGGATAGTACCAATGAATTCCTAGGAAGCAGACCCAGAAGTGGGAACCTTAGAAGTGAGAACTCTAGAAGATCTTGACGAGGGTGGAACACAAGTTTAGGGAGCAGACCCGGTATGTAGAAATCATAATTCCTAGGAAGTAGACTCAGAAGTGGGAACCCTAGAAATCCTGACGAGGATAGACGTTCACTAACTGTGGGGGACCCGGGGGATATCATGAGTTGTGAGTTATGAGACTCGCTTGAAGAGAGCAGTTACATGTGAATCTGATGCCCAAAAAGTGATTTCTTACTCATTATGAGTTGAAAACTTTTCATTTATGGGCTATGCTAGCCCAAATGTTTGGAATTATGCATGTGCCTTTTAAAAAGGCTTTTGTGGAATTTCAAATGACTTTCGTGTGAAGAAATTGTTTCTTTTATGAATGCTTAATGTGGTTTAAGTGAAGGTCCTTGCCTATCTATGTACCAACTCCATTTTCTTACGAAAAACAAACTCCAATTAGAACTAACTGGAACACTTGGTCGTTGTGTGCTTACATGAGAACCGACGACCTATTATCCTCAATGCCTAGGTCTTAGCCGGAGTGAACTTGCTATTGAGTCATGTATGCTTATTATGTGATGTTAAGTAAGTATAATATGTGGTTGTCACTGCCAAATTACAAGAGTCATAGGTTAGGCAAGGTGAAGACTTTTGTGCGTGGAATAAAAGAAGGGAAGGGATGCCATTTGAATTTTGGAGGTTATTGAGGTGTTATTGGATATAGATGGCATTGTTTGTTTAATATGTGATATTAAATATCAATTTGTGTGTAAATGCTAGTTAAAAGTATTGTATGCAACTATTTATTTTCTTGAGGTTGGGAACCACTGAATCATTCACTGAGCGTATGGTAGCTCATCCCTTCTCTATTTCTCATTTTCCCCAGGTTCATGAAATGCAGGTAAAAGTCAATTCTTGTGAACCGAGTCGGAACATCCCTTTTGCTCTGGAAAAATAATCCATTTGTATATTTACACAGATTCATGGATTGGACAATGTAATGTGATATATTCGTAGATTCCTAAGCATATGTTAGTCAAATACTTTGGTTCATGTATTGCATATGGAATAGCAGTAGCTCTACTACCTCTGCTAGGGCTGGCAAAAAAACCCGTACCCGCCTAAAACCCGCAAAACCCGCCCAAATGGGTATGGGTATGGGTGACGAAAATTGAAAAAAAATGGGTATGGGGCGGGTATTGCTAAAATGGGTATGGGTATAGCTTGTACTCCCCCAATACCCGTTTTGTTAATACCCGCCTCGTACCCGTCTCATACCCGCCCCATATAAAACCCATATCCGTTTGTTTAAAGTTCTAATTTGTTACTTGTAATTGAATATTTTGCTAGTTGCTTTGAGTTGTATGATATTTCAAACTTCGGCAGAATATTTTGTTTCAAACTGCAATTGTCAAGCGCTAATTTATTGTTTTGATTGGTAAATTTTTAATTATATTTGATGTGATATGATATGTCGTCGGAAGCTTAGTGTTAATGTGACATATTAAGTATTTGTTATCAAATATGGGTACAAAATGGATTTAATTCACTTTTGTCTATATATACCCGAATAAAACCCGCATAACCGCTATACCCAGTGGGTATGGGTATGGGTATAACTTTACAATACTCGATGGGTATGAGTATGGATATGGGTATTAATTTTAAAAATGGGTATGGGTATGGGTGAGGGTAAGGCTAAACCCGCCCCATTGCCAACCCTAGCCTCTGCATGGCCACGACCATCTGAATCGTTAGTCGTTTGGTAGTTGGAGTTGGGTTTTGTTTTGGGATGTAACCCCAGTGTGCCGGGCGGGTGATCTGTTGAGTTGCATTGTTATTTCTTTCCCTTTTGTTTAGCATTACAACTTATGTACTTCGAGCGTGTGGCCCGCGGAGTTGTGATTTCCGGCGTGCAGCCGTTGAGTTGATGGGATATATTCTTCATATCCTTATTGTTGTAGGTACCTAATGTAAGGCTATAAGCCTAAGTTATAGTCAAACTCTGTTCCTTCTGTTTCAAAATTTTAGAAATCACCAACATTACTAGCCCTAGGGGGGAGGAGTGTTACAGTATTTTAGAGAAATGACATTAATGGAATTTTACCAAACATGTTTTATAGAAACAACTAATTTTACTATATACTTTTTCTAAAATCAGCTAATTCAAACAACTAATGTAAACAACTAATTCAAACAACTAATAGTTTATACATACAGTTAACAGCAAACGACTTATACAAACAGTTAACAGCTAACAGCTGATTGCTAAATTGGACCTTTGCCTAAGTAAAACAAATACCATACCGTTTGCTTCCATTGACTTGCTAGAGAAGCTCCTGGCATCAAAACTCAAAAACCCTTTGCTTCCATTGAAGAACTCCGGCTAAAGAGCATAGCAAATTTGAAAGGCCCCTCCTTTCAGCTGAACCTTTCGAAAATTGCAAGCCCTAGTTTCCCAGTGTTCTGGGCATAATAATCTTAGATTGGTGTGATATATTCCTCAGTGAATGCCAATTTGCCTCCTCATCCTTCTGCTAAAAAATCGAATGCCCTTTTAATCACGCAGCCTAAAACCCTATCATTTTCACTACTTGCAGTCACTGGAGCCCCGCATTTCATGGCAATGCCCAGAGATTCTTGATAATTGGTAATATTAACGAGTTAAACTAGCTTTATATGTAATTGAACTGGGGAAATTAGCCGTAGTTTGTCAATGTGTTTAGCCTATAACTGTGTAAATTAGCTTTACTACTTGGTAATTGTTCAGGCCTTGCTCAAATGATTTTTGTTGGGTGTATGAATTGGAATGAGATGGATAGTTTAGCCTTCTTGTTGACGAATTTCGGTGTATTTTGTGAGATTAAGTTTTATTTTATTCTATTTATTTATTTTGGGTTTGTTGAATTTAATGTGGGTTTATTGGAAACGGTCTCTCTACGTGCAATCATGTGTGTAGGGGTAAGGCTACCAACATCTGAATCTCCCCAGATACCGCGAAAGAGGGACCCACGCTAGGAGGAGTTGTTGGTGGTGGGTTTGTTGAACTTAGTGATTTTGGTGAGATAGTTTTGATGGGAGGTTTTGCCAATTTTGAGAGTAGGAACAAGATTGATCATTTAGGCTTATTTATGGGAGTTTTTGATGGATTCGGATTGACTTCAAATGAATTCTCTGGACTCCTTTTAAGACATTAGGATTAATTAGTTAAAAACGTAGGAATATCCAAGTTAAGCAAGTAATAAGGGATCTTTGGGCATGCTTATATTGGGTTTTGGTATTGTTATTGTTATGATGCATTACCATTGACAAGACATAAAATTGAAACAGATTGCTTGACTTAATTTGACTCACTTGATTTGAATCCTGAATCTGCAACTAATCTTTATGCTCACCTTTTATGTACTACATAGGAGAATCTTTGTTTGAGCTTCTGTCTATAGGTATGAGGAGCAGTAAAGAAAGAATTGGGGACTTGAGATTCAGAGTATCAATTAGCGTTACGAGTTGAATATTTTTTGTCAGCTAAGAGATGGACGAGAAGAAAAAGGAAGAGCTCAGTGGTTTGCTTACCATACTCCCCCCTGTGGAATTTTGCTGTGTTTATGGTTCAACTCTTCATCCAAACAATCATGACCAGGTTCTGCTAGACTGCAACCTCAATCTGTTGTCACAAGTTACATTCACTTTGTTTTGTGTGAGATGACTGGTATGCTTGCATGAACAGTCTCGTATGATCGATTACATTCTTGGCGTTCGAGATCCTATAGAATGGCATTCCCAGGTGTGCTTAAATCTAAACCTTCTCTAGTAAGATGCTTTCGGAAAATATGTATATTGCAACAGGCTGATGGCTTTCCTTTATTTTTGCGATGAAGAATTTGAAGATGAACAAGAATCATTATGGCTCATGGATGGTGTACCTTGGTGGTGCAAAACTGGTTCTTATCTTTTTGTCATTATTTCTTCCACACATTTGTCTCTCTTTATCATCTTTCCCTATTTTAACAAACAACCAATTGTGGATTGCGTTTGTAGATTAATGGAGTTGCTGATGAAATTGGTGTTGGATTGCATTTCAACCCCTTCATTTCTTGGAATAACAAGGTAAAAGTTAATCAAGTTTGCTTTCTGTTGTTAAGTTCGAAATGAAGGATTTTGGTCATTTATATGTTACAGAGTTCTTATTCACCTTTCTTTTCTTCTTCTTTTTTTTTTTTAAATAAAAAATGCAGGCATTTAAGTATGGTGTGGTCAGAATGCATGATCTGGTTGAAGATATTCTGAACTGGGAGAGGTTTTATTTGAGTGGTCGCTTACAAAAGCCTGTACGTTCACCTTATTGAATGTGTAAATTTTCAATATCATCTCGCTGTGTCCCTCCACGACAAAAATACAGTAAAAAAATATTGATTTCCTTTTTCTTGGTATCGTTTGACGTTGCAGGTTGTTGGTGGTGCCAACTGGTTCCTGCTGTGCCTTTTACATTTTTCCCTTTGATACCTAATCCCCAAAATTTTGAATTCTCTTTATACATAGGTTCATATTCTCGTGGATACCTTGGATGTTGAACATCTAAACTCTTATAACTTAAGAGCAGCAGCCTCAGCCGCTTTACTAATTTTACCTTCTGATTTCACTGAGGTTAGTATTGTGATATTGCAACTTCCTTTCCTGCTTTGAGTTACTTGGTGGCGTAATCTTATTTAGCATTGATGCAGGAGGATCTTTATGCAAAAATCTGCAGCCTATCTTATATGGGTGATCTGCGCATGTTCTTTGCAGAGGACAGACATAAGGTATGCTGGGTTTTTTGCTTCCTTTTTTATGGAGAAGATATCTCTAATCATTTTCCCAATCTAAATTATAGTGTTGTGTTTTTGGATAGTGAAGACCTTAGTTATATTTGGCTTTGACACATGTGCTACAGCTGGTAGCCTTGAGTCAGGGAAAGACAACTTTGGCTCTTGTGATTAGGTTTAATTGTTTTTTTTTTCAATTTTTTTTATCCCATGCCTGTAATCACGTTGAAAGGGGAAAATTGGACTTTTCCTTTTATGTTTAGGTTATAGTGCAGGATGATTTTGATATTATCTGACTGACGAGAATGCAATTGAGTGGTTGATTTCTTATTGTATTCATTTTGAGCGAGGTGTTTCTTCAGTGAATGACATTTTTATGTCATTTCTTTTGCACTTTGCATAGTTTGGGGATATTATATACGTGCTGAATTTGGTTGTGCATCTAGGACGTTCAATGTGGCTCCACTGGTGAATTCTTTGCTTGTATGACTCAATCATTACCTCTTAAAGGCTTTCTTTCCTCGTTTTTGTCTTTGGCTATATGCTGAAATCCTTTGTCATTACTATTGTGCCTCTTGTCTGTCCTCATTGTTTACCATTTCCCAATTTGTTACAGGTGAAGAAAATTGTGCAAGGGCAGTTTGATTTATTCAGAAGAATGTATAAGCCAGTTCTAGAAGAATTTGCCGCCAAAGATTTGTTAAGATTCTCTGCATCTAGCACTCATCAAGAAAAGATAATCCAGGTGAAGTAATCTGCATCTTTTCTTATGGAAAAGCTGCTTTTTGCTGCATTGTAGATCTCTGAGATTCTTCAAGTGTTGTGGCCATATGTCTATTTTTATGCTCGTCAAGGATTTTCAAAAAGACTGCATCTTAAAAGATGGGGTTATTTCCTTTCAAAACATGGAAAATTTGCGTACTGTGTCTTAGAGTGATTGTCTAGTTGATTGCATGATAAGGTGTAGAACTTGTGTCAGAAAAGAAGGCCAATAGTAGGGACTTTTCAGACGACAATTTATTAATCACTTCAGATTGGGAATGAAACATTTTCTGTAAGTACTTCTGTTTTCCATGGTGATTGTCCTATGGATTTCTAATGAATGTTTTGAAGTGTAAAGGCAAGCAAATTATTAGTGATTTAACTCCATGTTGTTCTAGATTGAAGGGAAGGCAAGGAAAGACGGGGGAAAAAAAAAGACGAGGACATAAAAGAAAGGACAACTGATTTTCTTTACTTGTGTTTGGATTGATGGGTGGAACTGAGAGGAAAATACTCTCTCCCATGATTGGTTTATAAGTTGAGAAGAAAGGAAGGAAGACAGAATTTAATCATTTTCCTCGTCTTAAAAAGACGTACAAAATTGGGAGGAAATAAAATGTGGAAGGGTAACCACCCCCCCCCCCCTTCTGAAACTACCTATCCTTTCCTTCTTACTTAAATTTAGGTATTATAATTTAGGAAAATGGCTACTTTCCTGCAAACAACTGAGGTAATTTGAGCGATGCTGTATGAGTTATCCAATAAAAGTATTTCCGGTGACCTGGATGTTGGCTTCTTCGTGTATTTAAACTTTTAGTTCCATGTGACATTTCAGTGACTTCTGAGAAGAATTAAGGTTCTTTTCTGACAGTTTCATTTTCCTAGGTACCCCATATAGGAAGTTGAACTTGATGTGTAAATTAAAAAAAAAAAAAAAGAAGGGTCAAGTACTATAGGGTGAACTTCTCCTTTTGCTCTAGGCCACGTAACAACGCTGAAAGAGGTCACCAATTTGGAAATTCAGTAAGTTTTGTATATTAATCCCTCTGTGTATTGGTCAGAAGAAAAAATTGCTCAAGAACAATCGGTAACTAGTAGTTGCTTGTGGAAAAAATACGTATAAATTGTACGGAAGTTCGCCTAGATCAAATATTTGGGGTTCATTATATTATAGGTAAGTAATCATGAGCGGGATATGTTGCAGCTAGTCAAGCCCGTGCTTTTACGTTTGCTTTTAATGTTTGAGATCTGTGTTCGAATATTTTGGCCTTTATAGAAGCATATATAGGAGGGGGAGTATGAGTACGTGTGTTCATACACCAGGAAGTTCATTGTGCAAATGAAAAGAGGCTACAAGAGGATGAGAATTGAGATTTGCAGTGGTAGCTATTATGTTAAAGTTCCTGTGGTATGCATGTTCATAGCTTTGTCCTATCTAACCAGCTTCTGGATTGTACCTTCTGCTGGTTTCTATCTCCATTTGTTTTGGGGTATTTTAT
>JACYFF010010365.1:13746817-13778601 GCA_017589665.1 Selenicereus undatus
TGTGTGTGTGTGTGTGTGTGTGTGTATATATATATATATATATATATATATATATGTAACAGAAAAGAGATATTGACGAAAATATTAACCAGCGCATAAAAGTGGGTTGGTAAAAATAGAAGTATGCTTTAGGTGTGCTGTTTGATAAGAGTGTGTGATAAGAGGATGCCTGTAAGATTAGAAGGCAAAGTTTATCATATGGTAGTTAGGCCTGCTATGTTGTATGGATCGGAGTGCTAGTCTATAAAAAAGAGACAAGTTCAAAGGTTGATGGCAGCAGAGATGAAGATGATTAGATGGATGTATGGTTATACAGGAATGGATAGAATTTGTAATGGAGTAATTAGAGATTTAGTTAAAATGGCTCCCATCGAAGATAAGATGAGAGAAATAAGGCTCACATGGTTTGGCCATGTGAAAAGGAGTGTGGACGCTCCAGTGAGAAGATGTGAGAGGATTAAGATCCCCGAAGGTAAAAGAGGAAGGGGATGGCCAAAGAAGAGTTTGGACGTGGTGATTAGAGAGGATTTGAAAGTTGTAGGGTTGACTGAGTACATGACTCATGATAGGAGACTATGGTGGGATAGGATTAGAATCTTAAATCGCAGAGAGTTAGGCTCGTAGTTGTCTCTTGGTTGCAGTAGGGTAGATTTGGTTGTGAGTTCTTTGTTCGTATGTCATGGATGTATACAGGTACTACAATCATCTAGTAAGAGATATTGTTTGCCTACCCCTATTTATCGAGGTATAGTACCTTCCCCTGCCATGTTGTAATTATGTTTACGTAGTTAGTGCTACCTGATTTATTAGTACTTCATATTACATTCTCTGCTGCTTATCCTTAGTTTCTTTCCATAAAATATTTTCACAAAATCCTTCTATAAAATGTTTTCACAAAATCTTACTTTATGGGTCTTTTGGAATCAGCCTCTCTGCGGGCAGGGACGCCGGTAGAGGCAAGATTGTGTACATATGGATCTCCTTAGACCCCTCGAAAGCGGGACACTGGGAGGAGGTGGTGGTGTTATATATATATATGTATGTATTGTATGTATGTATGTATGTATGTATGTATATGTATGTATATGTATATATACATATGGATCTACCCAGACCTCGCGAAAGCGGGACCTTCACTGGGAGGAAATATATATATATATATATATATATATATATATATATATATATATATATATATATTTGTTTTGGGGTATAATATTAACGAGGAGTTCAAGTGCATTTGCTCATAACGAAATGCAATATTTGGGCATAGCATACTCTTGCATGGGACTCAACTTAAAGTCCCCAAGTTTTGCTTTCGAATTCTTAGAGAGCTGCTTTCCTTTCATATTATTCTCATTGTGCAGTTGATGTATGGGCAGCTGAAATTGAATGTTGCAGTACACCTGAAAGTTACTGATACTTTAGGTTTGAACGGTAAGCCTTTTCCCTTTTGCTTGTGAGAAGCCCCTGTTTAGTAGCCCCTGTTTAGTGGGACGAACAAGTTACGGAGCAATAAGTAATTGCTACATAGTAGATCGTTGGAAATGTAGGTGGATAAACGGAGTGTGGGAACGTGTTTGGGTCAGGGCATGGAGTGGAGAGTAAGGGAATGAAAGGAAGAGTTGGTAGGAGTTCAAGGAATATTCCCTCAAGGTTGTGAATAGATGCCATATAAATTGTGGTTTACCTGGCTGTTACATTTGCTTGATGATACATAGTGGAGGAGTGACAAAGGAAATAGAGAAGACTAATGTTCTAAGCTATGTCAATCAAAGTTGAGCAATCCCATTACCTGTTGTACTGAGATTATGTGCAAGTATCAAGGTGTTAATGTGCTTGTTTGTTAGATAGCCTACTTTTTCTTGCTTTCAGTTAGACCTGGCAAATGGGTTATTCGGTTTGGGTACGGGTTGGGTCATGTTTCAGGTTATGGGACATTTCGGGTCGGTTTGGTTTGGGTCGGTTGAACCTCGGTTCGGGTCGAATTCGGGTTAACCGATTTTTGGTCCAATATGCTTGTCATGCCAAAATAAGCAATTTTATAGAAAATTTCGGGTCAGGTATGGTTCAGTTTGGGTCAATTCGGGTTTCGGGTTCACTTTCAGGTGAGTATATTTCAGATGTCGGGTCGGGTATGGGTCCAATTCGTTCAGTTTAAGTTTCGATAAGTTTTGCCAAGTCTACTTTCAGTTCAAGTCTTCTGATTTGGCAATTCAATCATGCTTGCTTGAAAACAAGCTTCCATTTCCGGTTCATGATTTTGGGTGGCCGCATTCTTGACTGCATATTTCCCTAGGTTTCGTAGATGCATTAGATGCATTCTCCATTGCTGATTTTTGCTTAGTAAAATAGTTGGAGGAATATAAATATTTGACTAGTTTTAGCTCATGAACATTCCTTTTGACCTTTGTCACGGCAATGGTATTGGCATGCCGCATGCTGAATCTCAAGTTTCTTTTTCCTTCCCTTCTGTTTTTTTTTTGGGGGGGGGGGTGTTTGAGGTGGGAGGGTGAGGTAGACGGTTAATAAAGAAATCATCTTTTGTCTTTGGCAGTTCTCTTTGATAACTAATATTCAGTTCCAGTACTGTATATTAAGGCAGGCTTTTTAAATATGAACTGAAAAAAATAAAAACAAATATGATGTTAGCTCTTACATTATTATTATTATTATTATTATGATGATGATGATGATGATGATGATGATGATTCTGTACACTGAAAACCAGGATTGTGGTCTACCTGCGGCTGAGACCCTTGTCTCCTGTCTTCCCAAACCAGTCAGAAGCTATATGGGCATGAGGCTTGGAGAGCAGCAAAGGATGAACACTGGTATGAAACTGTCATTGAATTCTCTGTCTGTTTACTTTATGTTATTTGCTCAGAATTTTCTGTTCTATCTCGTTCTCATCATGAATTTTTCTTTTAAATTTTAAAAATGGACATAAAGAGTTTTTGTATTTATATTGACTGAAGTAACCATAATGTAAATGTAATTTTGTCCCATTGGTTCAATACCAAAATGAAACCAGCCCCAATGACTGTATGCTATATCTAGAGATATCTTGGGAGATAATACGCTCGCTCTCATTGGTTGTGCTTTTCCCTTGCTCTACCGGCTAAGCAAACATGAATTTACAACTTAAGGGAGATTGATATGGTTTTTCTGTATCGACAGGCCCAGTTCATGAAGTGGTGATAAAATCAAGAGCAGAGGCTGCAAATTGTGTGGAAAAGTTCATAAGGCGTAAAGTCATGGTTTCGAGTGCAAGGCAGGCTGTTTCTGGTCTTTTGACCGTCGGAATTAGTAGAGCTTCTAGGTACCTTGCGAATAAAGTGCGTAAAGCTTGGAAATCCTGGGTTTGAGGCTCCCTGGAATCACATTGTAGTGAAATTTTGCTCTTAACTGCTAATTATACTGCTTTACTGGGAGATCAGGTGCAATTCCATTAGAACTAGAAATTTAGCTATGAGATATTTTGTTTCCAAATGTATTTTTTTCTTATAGCTTTCTTAGGGTGATCGTAGGTGCTGGTTTGGATGTGTTTGACAGCTTTTTAATGAACAAATGGTAGATTTCTTTCGAAGGTGAGAGTTCATCATCTGATGCTTCTTTCAGGATCTGCTTGCTTCCTGCTATCATATGATCCATGCAGCCAACATGAGTTAGCGACCGTTAATATAGTTGTGGTTTTTAAAATATGAAAAGTATTTGTTAAGATATGGAATATGGCTGTCCACGTCATGTATCTTAGATTTGAGTCTATAGACAATATGATGTGACATGTTTGAGATAGATAAGCTAGTATTTCTGGGGAAGTGAGACAATCAGAACAGAGGGTAGGTTTAAAGGATTACAGTAAATTACTACATATGATCGCTTGAGTGTATTGATACAAGACTATCGTATGATTTTGTAGATCCTGTTTAGGGAAGCCTTTGCACTCCAAAATACGGGTTGTTCAGAGTCTGAAAAGATCCCAGGAATATGCAGGCCATTTTGCCCAAGTCAGCTGCAAGGAGCCAGGTGTTGAAAGATTGAAAGCAATGACTATGTTAATTTCATTTTCCGTTAAGTTTTAGAGCGACATCGAAATTTCTAAAAGTAACACATATGCTATAAATTCGGGTCTATATACTTGTTGAGTTGGAGCGATTTGGACCACAAAAACTTTACTTTTTAGCAAGGGGAGCATTGAAAATAGGGATGAGTCATAAAAAACAAAAAATCACCGTTTTTAGTAACTGGGGGTCTAATGAGTGTACTATCTAACTTGCATTCTAAAAGTTTATACTCGTGCTAGGAGTTGTGTAGAAAGATCTATAAATCCCCCTAGAGAGTCCTAAACATGGCCATCACTTTATCAATTTCAAAGTAACACGAGGTTTTAGCTTATGAAAAAGCTATACTTAATTAAATTTATAATCGAACTCTGTGTTCTTAGAAATATTAGTGGATGGAGAAAAAGAGGAAAAGGACTTCAGACATATTTGGTAAACAACTTGTTGAAGAGTTCCTCTAAAAAACAGAGTTTTTTGGACCAAAATTAGCTTTTTGACCTACTCAAAAAGCTAATTTGGGAGTTGGTAAGATAGCATTTTAGAAAAACCTTTTGGGTCCAGAAAGTTAATATCAAAAAACTAATTGTATGAGCTTTTTTCGAGCATTAACTTTTTTTTTTTTCTGAAAACTTTGATAGAAACAACAAATTTCACTATACATTTTTTTTAACAAACAGCGAATTCAAATAGTTATTATAAACAGCTAATTCAAATGGCTAATAGCTAATAACTAATATAAACCGCTAACAATAGTTTGCCAACACAAGGTCTCTATCTTTATTAGATGAAACGAACACAGTTGAACACAATGAAATTCAAGACAGGAAGCTCAAAAACTCGAAAAGGCCATAGATAGTTCAAAGAATTCTTAGAATAATCTTAACTGATATCCGGATTGACGAAAGCTATTCTGATTTGCAGCGGTATGCAATAAATTTCTCCTTGAAGCTTCCCCCCTCTCTGAATGTCTCACTTCAAGGCTGCACGCACCTTTATATTTCACTATACCAGAATGACATTTTAACTGAGGAATCCAGAATGCTAAGCCATTCAAATAATCGGTCTCAAAAAGGAGAAAAAAAAAAAAAACAGGAATATGACCTTAATACGAGCTTCCGTGACAAGTTTTGTATACAAATTTTTCAGTAACTAAATATGATTCATTTGAGGAAAGGACAACCAAGGAACAAGGAAGGAAAGCAACACCGCTAGTGAAGTGAGGGGTTCTAGGCTACAAGTTGCTGGTAGTATAAGCTGGTGGTACCATCAGGCCAAGACACGAACCACGCAACCAACCATACACAAGGGATCCAAGTCTGCCATGCAAGGAAAATTAACAAAAAATGTACAACAGAACTAGTTCTGTAAGAGAAACTTATTGCAGTTGTAGTTATCTTACTTACCTTATAATGGCAGCCCTCCCTAAGCTCGTTGTCTTGTTGTTCAGGACGTGTATGCAAGCTCCCAAAAAGATTGCCACCTGCATCATTTGTGCGCGCTTTTTAGTTTCTAACTGGTCGAAGAAAAGGCACATTGATTGGAATGTACCTGAAAAGCTGGTCCACTTTCAGCAGAATTCATAACACTCCAGGCAGCCATGAATGCAAATAGGAACAATCTTACGAGGATAATGATGGTAGCCGGAAGCTCCACAAAACTGAGCAGATTCTTCACCTAAGGTGGAGATTCTTCAACTTTCTCCTTCAGGCATGGTTTAAGGTTGATCTTCTTGTTAGGATCGATTAAAAATTGAATGAATGCAACAAATAAATCACAAAGATAATATAAACGAGTAATACAAATCAACACCGGAATTTATGTGGATAACCCAATGTGGAAAAAACCACGAACAATGATGAGTCACAAATTCACTATAGAGAAGAGGAGTACAAGATTGATCTTAGAACGATACATTCTACTAGGAAGATCGAGTAGAGATTACACAACTCTCCATAACGCTCTCTCACAAATTCAGGAAAGTGGAACTGAATATTCTAATGGCATTTCTGTTGGTGTGTTGAGAAGAGAGGAGGCGTGCCCTTTATAAAGGGGCAGGATGAGCGATAAACTCGCTAGAAACCCTAACCGTCACAGCTAAACAGCCGCTGTCTGCCATGGGATGTGGTGTGCAAATTGGGGCAAAACCCAACAATCTCCACCTTGGACCAATTTTCACCAACTTTGGGACAACCACATCGTCTAAGGGGCCCCGAAGGGCGAACCCCAAAGGGTGGATCAAAGGTGCTCAATACCAGCTAATAAGTCCAGACAATCTTCGAACTCAGCCATAGAAAGTGGCTTGGTGAGCATGTCTGCAGGATTATCGGCTGTATTTACCTTCTTCACGGTAACATCTACTGCAGCTACAGTATCTCTGATATAATGGTACTTGATACTGATATGCTTGGTCTTGGAGTAATAGACATCATTCTTGGTAAGATGAATAGCACTCTGACTATCTGAGAACACCGTAATGACACCTTGTGAAACACCAAGCTCTGTAAGAAGACCTTCCAACCATGTAGCTTCCTTCGCTCCCTTAGTTGCAACAATGTATTCTGCTTTAGTAGTAGATAGAGCTACAATAGGATGTAGGGATGAATTCTAGGAGATAGCACCAGCGCATAGAGTGAAGACATAGCTTGAAGTAGAGCCCCTGCGATCAAGATCTCCACCATAATCAGAGTGAACAAACCCTGCAACATCATAAGTTGCAGTTTTGGACTTGTCAAACACTAGGCACCTGTGGAGGGAGCCCTTCACATGGCGAAGAATCTATTTTACAGCTTCCCATTGATCCTTGCCAGTATTATGCATATAACAGCTCACCACGCTAACTGCATAGGCTAAGTCAGGCCTAGTGCAGACCATAGCATACATGAAGCTCCCCATTGCACTAGAATATGGGACATGAGACATCTTCTCTATTTCAACTTCAGATACTGGACATGACTCGGCTAATAGTTTAAAGTGAGCAGCTAGAGGAGTGGTAACTAGTTTGCAGTTACTCATACTGAATCTGTCAAGAACTTTCTCTAGGTATTTCCTCAGAGATAGGTAGAGCTTATCGGCTTTTCGATCTCTATATATCTCCATGCCAAGTATCTTCTTAGTTGCTCCTAGATCCTTTGTCTCAAACTCATTGCTAAGTTGAGATTTCAACCTACTGATCAAGGACTTATGCTTGGATGCAATGAGCATGTCATCAACATACAGTAATAGATAAATGAAGGAATCACCGAATTGTTGAAAATATACATAGTTGTCATAGTGACAACATATATAGCCCTATCTTATCGTAAAATCATCAAACCTTTTATACCACTGCCGCAGAGCCTACGTTAGGCCATATAAAGACTTCTTCAAACGGCAGGCATAGTTTTCATTTTCAGGAACTATAAAATCCTCATGTTATCTCGTGTATATTGTTTCCTCCAATTGTCCAAGGAGGAATGAAGTTTTCACATCAAGTTGCTCCAACCCCAGATCAAATAGAGCAACAAATGCAAGCAATATTCTAATAGAGTTATGACATACTACAGGGGAGAAAACTTCATTAAAGTCAATACCTTCTTTCTGATTACAGCCTCAAACAACCAGTCTTGCCTTCCATCTTACATCTTCAACTCCAAGTATGCATTCCTTTCTTTTGTAGACCCATTTGGCCGTCAGGGCACAACGACCCTTAGGTAATTCACATAAGTCCCAAGTGTTGTTCTTGTACAGACTCTCCATCTCTTCTTACATGGCCATAAGCCAGTTTGAAGAGTTGCGATAGGAGATGGCTTCAGAGTAGATAGAAGGTTTAATACCTTCAGCTATCTCCTGTACAACAGTTAAGGCATATACTATTAGTCCATGTTCATCATCAGCGGAGTAGTGTACAGGCTTTCTAGTGGCTCTTCGTGGCCTGTCATGAGCAATAGAGTAGTGATCTGAAGTTTACAACTCTTCAGAACTTGAAATATCGAGGCTGTTGGGGTTGGTTTCTTCAATATGGTCCTCTCTACTAGAATGAGAAACTGCATCTCCACCTTGAGGAACATTTGAAGGAACCTCTAACTCCACCATCCCATTATCATCCTGTTGATCACTAGTAGAGATAGTATACTCTTTTCCAGGGTAAAACATAATAGTTTTATTGAAGGCAATATCACGACTTTGAATGATCCTTTTAGAATCAGGACACCAAAGCCTATATCCCTTAGATTCATATGCATACTCTAGAAGCATGCATTTAACAGCCCTGGGAGCTAGCTTCCCATTATTGATGTGTGCAGAAGCAATACATCCAAAAACTCTTAGAATAGAGTAGTCAATAGGATTACTGAACCAGATTTTTTCTAGAATTTTGAATTCGATAGAGGAGTGTGGAGACCTGGTTCACTAGATAGCATGCTGTAGAAACAACCTCTGCCCAAGAATCTCTGCAATGCCACAGATTTGCATTGGTGAGCATACAACGAGCCATCTCAAGTAGAATTCTGTTGATGCATTCTACAACTCCATTTTGCCGAGGTTTCCCAACTAGGGTTTTATGTTTGGCAATTCCTTGAGTAGTGCAGAACTTATTGAACTCACATTCATAGAATTCAAGACCATTGTTATTCTGAGCTTCTTTATCTTACTCCTAGTTTGGTTTTCAACAAGTGCTTTAAACTTTTGAACATAGGAAAGGCCTCGTTCTTCTGTCACAAAACGTAAACCCAAACTTTTCGAGAGAAATGATCTACAAAGGTCAACATATATCGTTTTCCTCCAAAAGAAGAAACTCTAGAAGGACCCCGTAAGTCGGAATGTGTATAGTCAAGGGTTCCTTTAGTACGGTGTGTAGCAGTGGAAAAACTTACTTTCTTCTATTTTCCAAATACACAATGATCGCAGAAATCAAGCTTACCCATACCTTGGCTGCCTAGTAGACCTCGCTTGCTTAGAATTGTCATTCCCTTCTCACTCATGTGACCCAAGCGAGCATGCCACAAGTGAGTATGATCTTCAGTAGATGAGGTAGAAACTGCAGCAGAACCTGTTACTGTAGACCCATGGAGGATGTAAAGACTTCCCTGTCTTTCTCCTTTCATGAGAACTATGATACCCTTGGAGATCTTCAGCACTCCACCTTTAGCTGAATAGTTGCATCCATTAGCATTAAGAGTGTCAAGTGAGATGGGATTGCACTTCAGTTCAGGAATATGTCGCACATTAGAAAGAGTCCTTACTATGCCAACATGAGTTTTGATTTGAATGGTGCCAATGGCAACAACATTGCATTGGGCGTCATTGCCCATGAGTACAACACTAGCATCCAATGGCTTATATGTAGAAAACTAGTCCCTGTGGGGACACATATGGTAGGTGCAGCTTGAATCAAGCACCCACTCAGTAGCACCACTATTATCAGTGGTAGTGACAAGTAGAACATGACCATTTGACCCATAGTCAACAATTGAAGCTTCTGCAGATTGATTGTTTTCCTTCGCCTTTTTGTTCTTCAGTTTGTAGCAATCAGCAACTAAGTGCCCAGTTTTCCTGTAGTATTTGTAGAACTTACTAGACTTGAGTCCTCTTGACTTGGATCTGGAATTTCTATTTGAGCCCTCCTTTTCAGAGGTTCACCCTCTTACTGACATACCTTCAGCTTTATCATTAGAACGCATATCAAGATCAAACTTCTCTTTGGACAGTAAGTTAGCCTTAACGTCCTCAAAAGACAGAACAACATTGTTATTGTATAGTATAATTTCCTTAAAGTGCTTATAGGAAGGGGGCAGTGAGACAACCAGTAGAATTTCCTTATCTTCATCTTCTATTTTTACATCTAGACTTTCAAGATCTATAATAATAGAATTGAATTCATCTAGATGATTTTGAATAAAAGTATCTTCCGCCATGGAGAACGTATATAGCTGTTCCTTGAGAAGAAGTTTGTTTGCAAGACTTGTAGTCATGTAATTGTCTCTAATCCAAGCTAGAGTTCTGCGGTGAAGATTTTGTCTAGAACCTCTCGGAGAATGTGCGGAGCAAGGCTCAATTGTTCGTCAGTCATTGTGGTAGGTTTCTTCTTTTTACCGGCCAGAGCCTTCTTTAATCCGTTCTGTACAAGAGCAGCCATCGTCTGAACCTTCCATTTGTTGAAACTCATCTTCCCATCGAACTTCGGAATATTAAACTTTGTGACGGTTGCATTCAATAACCAATGCTCTGATAGCACTTGTTAGGATCGGTTAAGAATCGAATGAATGCAACAAATAAATCACAAAGATAATATAAATGATCAATAACAAATCAAACACCAGAATTTACTTGCAAAACCCATTGTGGGAAAAAGCCACGGACGATGATGAGTTACAAATTTACTATAGAGAAGAAGAGTACATGATCGATATTAGAAGGATACATTCTAATAGGAAGATTGATTAGAGATTACAAAACTCTCTATAATGCTCTCTCACAAATCTAGGAAAGTGGAACTGAATACTCGAATGATATTTATGTTGGTGTGTTGAGAACGTAGGAGGCATGCCTTTTATAAAGGGATAGGATGAGCTAGAAACCCACTAGAAACCCTATCCGCCACAGCTAAACAACTGCCGTCCACCACAGGCCGTGGAGTGTAAATTGGGCCAGAACCCAACAATCTTCACCCTCTTTCTCTCTCCCAAAAGCTTTTTGTAAGAAGTTTCTCAACGACAACTTCTTGCTCATCCCCTGCATCTTGTTGCAACAAGAAATTGCAAGAACTCCAAATTTCTTCCTCGGAGGCATATGGGCTTATGCCGAGACACTTGTGAGGATCCCAAATGTTAATCCTTGGGAACGTTGGGATATTGCCTACAAATTCCGTGATCCAAAGACAAAATTAATCATACAAAGTGCTTGTTCTTTTCAACTTATTATAAGTAACTTATTACTGATCAGTACTAATGAATGCTGATCAATACTGATGATTGTTGACGAGTGCTAATCAGTATTGAAATTGTGTTAGGAAATATGACTAAGTGCTGATTAGTGTTGACGAGTGCTGATTGGTATTGATGAATATTGATCAGTGCCGAATGCTGATGATAAGTATTTAGGATAAGTTGAAAAGAATAGGCTTAAAAAATACAAGAAAAAACTAACTTTTGCATAAGGGATAACCAACCGCCATGTCGGTTAACATTTCCAAAAATTTGAAACTCGAAAGAACACATATTCCCCAAGCTCTTACATCCATAAAATGAAGCATCCTATATCCAAGTTAGTGACAGCAATACTTAGCAAGGTTTCATTTTCCACTTATTATTCATAAATTACAAGCTCCGAATCTACAACATCGAGCCGCAAAGTGCAACGATCAATGCATAGTTTGGCATTGCAAAGAAACCCAAATCATAGAACCTTACTTGATTGAAGGAATTTCGTAAAGAAAAGAGTTTGGGAATAACATATAGTTTGAGGCACAGGAAGGGAATTGATAAATTAGGGTTTGAGAGTAAAACGACAACCATATTTGATTGAATGAATATAATCGGTGAAAGACCCTCAACTCAAAATCCTCTCCCCAGGCTCGTGACTCGTCCACGACCTGGTTGGTGTGAAAAATTATATTAGAGATAACATGGTGGGCAAGAATATGTGTCTTCTGTCTATTGAATTTGCAATATCATACAATGGTTTATATAGTATAAGAGTCCTTGCCCTAATATATACCAACGCCTAGCCCTAGGTTGGGATGCAAGAAACTATGTCCTACATCAATTAGAAAGCAAATACATCAAAAAGAATACATAGATATTTTCTAACACTTCTACTCAA
The DNA here is from genome assembly GCA_017589665.1 of Selenicereus undatus. Classification (NCBI taxonomy): domain Eukaryota; kingdom Viridiplantae; phylum Streptophyta; class Magnoliopsida; order Caryophyllales; family Cactaceae; genus Selenicereus; species Selenicereus undatus. The sequence continues at coordinate 13,758,679 of JACYFF010010365.1, forward strand.
GTTCGAGCACGTGGATTGACAATGTCCAACTTGCTTCGTAGAAACTGAAATTGTTGTTTTCCCAGGTCTTTGGAAAGAATATCCACTAGTTGATATTTGGATGGTAAATAACTTGCGACCAATTCTTGTGAAAGTACACACGCTCGTACAAAGTCACAGTCGATTTCGATATGGTTGGTTGTCTCATGGAAGACTTGATTCTTTGCAATATGCAAAGCTTCTTGATTATCACAATAAAGATATTCGGGAACTTTTATAAATATTCCAAGCGATGTCAAGAGTGATTTTATTTAAATCAATTCACTAGTCAATGTAGCTATGAATCAATAATCTGCTTCAGCTAAAGATCGTGAAACTATTGTTTGCTTCTTTGTCTTCCGCAATATTGGTGAACCTCCAAGAGTGATAAAATAACCTGTTAAAGAACTCCTGGTAATAGGTCATGCCCCCTAATTTGAGTCACAATATACATACAACAGTAGATCACAATTACCCTTCAAAACTGTCCTTTTCCCTAGGTATCCTTTTAGACATTTCAACACTCACTTTGCTGCATCCATATGCTCCTCTTTAGGTGCGTGCAAAAACTACAAGAGAATATGAACTACATAGGATAGTTCTGGACGAGTGATAGTTACATAAATCGATTTCCCTATAAGCCGTCTATACTCAGTTTGATAAACCTAAGGCTTAACATCAACTGGTGCTAGTTTGTGGATTATTTCCATAGACAAGAGTATTACCTGAGCCCAAAAAACCTGATCAAAACTAGCCCCATTTTTCACCCCAAATGGGTGATGAAAATGAGTTTCAAGTGGGTATAAGTATGGGTATGAGTATTCCGTTCAAAAATGGGTGTGGATTCTTAAAACCCACACTCGATTGTAGCAAAATACAGTAAAACCCAAAAATAAACATTAAGCACGAAACTCTAAGTATATAGTGTTTATTTATGTAGAAATATTTATTTTTTTTGCAATTTTAACTTTTGAGAGTTTATCTGGACATAAATTTTAGTTGCGTTGCTTGAAATTAAATATCGCGTGTATTTAAATATGAGTTGAATATAGATGACACTTTGTACACACTATATTTACCTGAATAAAATCTGTAAATCGAAAAAATCCGTTGAGTATAAGCATGGGTATAACCATCCAAAACCTGATGGGTATGGGTATGGGTATGAGTATGACTATGATTGTAACGCCCCGCTCGAAGGAGGACAGGCGCGTCACCGTCGTAGATGCCCTTTAGGAACATCCACAAGGCTATTTAAACTTCTTAACCATAATTCACCTATTAATAGGAAATAGCAGCGAAAGCTCTTATCAAAGTCAAACTAAAGCTTGGGCAGGGTGATTCTAAAATATGCATTACATAAATACTTAAATCGTACCCATAATGTTCTTACACATATGTAATCCCAAAAATACATCCATACTTACATTTAATAAACATAACTCATAACATAAACAAATAATGAGATGCATTTCCAACTAAGTTTTTCATAAATATTTGACAGCTAGCTAGCCCTCTTAATGCTTTTGTGGCCCCTTTTTGCTTCCAAAAACCTGAAAAATGGTGAGGTCATGAGCTCCCTGAGCCCAGTGAATAACCCTTACCTTTTCCATTGTTACCCTTTGCAGAAACTGGTTAATATATAATCACACAGTACACGTATCTTATGACATATAGATAAAACATATCATATAGCATATAGAAGGCGATAACAGAACATGCTTATGCTCCATAAATCGAAATAAATTCATATCTTTCATATCCAACATGTTCTCGAACTTTACAAACACACACATATATTTGTTATGAGGTAGGCAATTAGACTAACTTAGTCGTACCTGTCCCATACTAGGTACGTTTCAAGGACTCTCGTTTTCACTTAAGTCACTGAACAAACTTTGCTATTAGTCTATTCATCAAACTAACCATGGTTGTCCGATACCAACCATGTCCTTTGGGCTCCTAATCCTCATTGAAGTCCAAAAGAAAGCAAAGCCTGCTAAATCATGCTAATGGCTCACCCATAGCCATACTTAACGCATACATAAAGCATATTCCATTCAAAAGTCCACATACGTGCTTTAAACGCATAATATATTTCTTTAAACATATTTATCGATCACATATGGTTCAAATTGATCACAATTTCATAAATATCCTGAATGATTCTTCAAATCCAAAACTAAGCCCAAATCCAAACCAAAACCAATTTCATAGCCAAAACCAATTTCATATCATATCCAAAATCCAAAACCAATTTCATAACATATCCAAAGTCCAAATCCAATGTCAAAACCAATTTCATAACATATCCAAAGTCCAAATTCAATGCCAAAACCAATTTCATAACCTATCACATATTCTTTGATTGAATGCAAGCCTTTTTAGTTTAGGGGAAATCAACTCATAACTCACACAAAGAAGCATCATAACACTCGAGTGACAAACACATCCTGGCGGCCCAGCTACGGCTCATTCATATGGTACTAACCAATGGTGGACCAGTCACAACTCTTTCATATGGTACCAACCAGACACCCAACGCTCCAAAGTACGTAGAGATCCTAAAATCACAAACTGATGAGTCACATTCAGATCCTAGAGTACCAGGGACCCATACAACTCCCAAATAATACAAACTAAAGAGTCAATTGGTGGACAGGGCAGTGCCCACTCAAGGTACCAACCAACGACTCACATAGCTTCAAAAACAAAGACAACTACTTCTATAGCCATAGCTTTAGAACGCTCTGTAATAGTCTCAGTCAAGATATGAACCTTTTTCCCCCAAAACATAACTTATTATCTTTAAAGAAACTTTTATTCACATCATATACCAAAATATATCCAAGACATAATCCAACTTCAAAATAGTTTTCGCAAACTTCCTATACTTCATCACATAATTGAAATATTTAGGAAGCTCAAGAATGGTCTTTCCATATCTAATTTACGGATTAAACATACAAATAATCCATACAACAACATCAACAACAACTCTCAGTGTGGGTCCCGCTTACAGGGGGTCTGGGGAGATCTAATTATAGGCAACCTTACCTCTACTAGCATTTCTGCCCATACAGAGGCTGATTCCAAGAGACCCACAAAAACCAGTTTTGAGAAAACATTTTATAGAACAAAGGTTTTGAGAAGACATTTAATGGTGAAGGCTAAGAGTAAATAACCAAAAGCAGCAGAGCCACTGCAGAAACCGGGAATGGGTTATGAAACCAAAAGTGCAATAGAGTATAGGAGAAATTGTACATTCACACCTAGAAGCAGGCAAACGATTTTTCTTTCCACACGCAAGAACTACCTGCATGCAAACAAACATTCGAAGAAGCCGCAACCAGACACAAACTACTGCCACAGAGTGACGCACTACGATGCTAAGTCTCTGCGCTCTAAGATCTTAATCCTATCCCGCCATAATCTCCAATCCTGCACCAAGTCCTCCGTTAACCCTACAACTTTCAAGTCCTCTCTAATCACCTCATCCAAACTCTTTTTTGGTCGGCCCCTCCCTCTTTTGCCTTCGGAGATGTTAATCCTCTCACACCTCCTCACTGGAGCCTCCACACTCCTCCTTTTCACATGGCTAAACCATTGGAGTCTTGTTTCTTTCATCTTGTCTTCGATGGGAGCCACTTTAACTAAGTCTCTGATCACACAATTCCTAATTCTGTCTATTCTCATATAACCGCACATCCACCTAATCATTCGCATCTCTGCCACCATCAACTTCTGAACCTGTGCCTTTTTTAGGGGCCAACATTTCGAACCATAAAGAACAACCGGTCTAACTACCATACGATAGACTCTGCCTTTCAATCCAAGAGGCACCCTCTTATCACATAGCACACCTGAGGTAAACTTCCATTTTACCAGTCCACCGTTATTCGGTGGTTAATATCTTCGTCAATACCCCCATTTTGCTGAATGATTGAGCCTAGATACTTAAACTTATCAACCTTAGGAGTCGACCTCCCATCCAGGGTGACTTCTCCCCCCACGTCTACCTTTCCAATGAAACAATAATGAAGGTATTCTGTTTTCGATCTACTGACTCTAAAACCTCTAGCTTCCAGTGAATGCCTCCAACGCTCCAACTTATCATTAACTCCCTGTCTGGACTCATAATAAGAACGTCATCTGCAAAAAGCATACACCATGGTAACGCATCTTGAATCCCTCCAGTAAGTTCATCCATAACTAAGATGAAAAGAAAAGGGCTTAAGGCGGAACCCTGATGCAGACCCATACCAACGGCGAAGTCATTGGTGACCCCTCCTGGCGTCCTAACCCTCGTCCTACCTCCCTCGTACATATCCTTAATAACTCGAATATACGAGGGTGACACTCCTTTCTTTTCCAAGCAGATTCTATCATATACTTTTTCCAGGTCAATGAACACCATGTGAAGATCCATCTTTCTATTTCTGTACAAACCCATGAGTCTTCTAAGGAGGTAAATAGCCTCCATGGTCGACCTGCCTGGCATAAAACCAAATTGATTATCTGAAAACGATCTTGAATTATTACAATCTTCTCTCAATCACCCTCTCCCATAGCTTCATAGTGTGGTTGAGCAACTTTATACCCCTAAAATTATTACAATCTTAAATATCCCATCTGTTCTTGTACAGATGGATGACTGTACTAGACATCCATTCTCTGGGCATCTTCGCGGTCCTAAAAATAACATTGAAAAGCACTATTAGCCTCTCTATTCCTTCATCACCCAAACACTTCCATACTCCCACCGGTATCTGATATGGATCCTCTGCCTTCCCATTAGTCATCTTCTTTAAGGTCTCCTTAATCTTGTCCTTTGTGATAAGCCCACACATTTGCGGATCAAGATGCCTCTCACTACACTCTCTGTCCCTACTACGAGAAATTTCCATCACTTCCCCATTAAGTAGTTTGGAAAAGTACTTTTGCCATATCTCCTTGATTTCTGCATCCTCAGACAACACCTTTCCATTTTCATCCTTGATGCACCTCACAACACCAAAATCCCTCGTTTTTCTTTCCTTGGCCCTTGCCAGTTTAAAGACTTCCTTCTCCTCTTCCTTGGTCTCCAATCCATAATTACACTAAACAAGATAGTTTAGTTCAAAATTTCATAACTCAAATGATACATATCCAATCTTCACAAAATTTTTCAGGAAATTGAAAAATAATATATAGATTCTAGAATAAAAATTTCAAGATTTTTCTCCAGGTCAGTAACTCCCATAAATTCAAACAGTAAACTGAAATTATCAAAAATCTGGGAATCAAGCTAAAAAATTCACAACTTATAAGCATACATAGATAGAATTCACAAAAATTTACAAGCAATCACCCAATATCATGAGGATTATACAGTAATAATTTTATAATTTTTCTCTAAGTAAATATTCAGAACAAATTAAAACAGTAACCGAAACTATACACCGAAACAGGGAAGTTTCAATCAAAAATTCATAGCTCGTGAAATAAAAATCCAAAATTCATGAATATTCACCATAAATCTCAAAAAATATTTATATTCCACAGTAAAATTTTCATAATTTTTCTACAACCCAATGATTCACAGTAATTCAAACATCATCTGAGTTTTCACACCACATAACAGGGAAACTTCAATCAAAAATTTATAACTTCCAAACCAAATATCCAAACTTCACGAAACTTTACACGACATTTCCCAATATCATGATTCACCTACAGTAAACATTTTAGGAATTTTCGTGCAGCTAATAATTCACAACAAATCAAACAGTGGCAGGCTGTGTGCAAAATCCAAAAATTCAACCTCTATTTTTCTATTCTCTTGTTCATCCAATACCAATAATCAATCCAAAAATTCATAGTTTAGCATATATATGCACAAAATCACAACATAAATATCAACCCACAACATTCACATAACCCTAAACTCACAAATCACCAATACAATTTTGGTTGTGGGTTTCTAACAAATGAATTTAGGGTTTTAATCTACTAAACTTTAAAACATCAAATTCATAACTTCAATTCTCAATTGATTTTCCAAATTCAAGCATAAACCTTCAAATTAATCTTTCCCTAACCAATTTTAAGGGTAGAGAAGGTACAAGCTACTCACCTTGAATTGATTTCAAAATCAAAAACTTTAATCTCCTCCTCCTTCTTCTTCTTCTTCTTCTTCTTCTTCTTCTTCTTCTTCTTCTTCTCCTCCTCTTCTTCTTCTTCTTCTTCTTCTTCTTCTTCTTCTTCTTCTTCTTCTTCCCCTTTTTCTTTTTTCTTTTTTTTGGGGTCAAGCCCCCTTTTTTACTCTTCCTTCCATTTCTTTTTTTTTACACAATTATTAAATGAGTAATATTTTCTAATCACTCTCAAAAATATAATAATAATAATCACGTAAAACACACACATGTGTCTAAAATAAAATGCGTACAATACACACATAATTTACATATTGCACCTAATTCAAAATAAGCAACAAAAATATCGGGGCGTTACAATGATTTTGAAAATGGGTATGACCGTGGGTATGACTCAACTCACCCTAAATCCACCCCATGCCCATCCCTATTTGTTTCCATGGGAAAATTAATTGGCTTGGACCCCAAGCGTTCACACTTATCTACTATCTCCAAAGCGTATTTCCTTTGAGAAATATCCCTTGTGAATTTCTGGCAATTTCAATGCCTATAAAATACTTAAGATCCCTAGGTCCTTAATATGGAAACAATCGTTGAGATGTGCTTTAAATTTGCTACAAGTAATCATTACCCATAAGCACAAGGTCATCCATATAGACTAATAATTCCATGTACTTATCACCTTCTCTATGTTTGAATAAGGAGTAGTCCGCATAAGATCGAAGAAATCTACAATCAATTACCTTGGAAGATAATTTAGCGTACCATTGTCGAAGGGCTTTCTTCAAACTGTACAATGACTTTTGTAACCAACAGACCTTAATCGATTGACTCGTCTTAAATCCAGGTGGTAGGGTCATATATACCTCTTTATCCCAGATCTCTATGTAAGAAAGTGTTATTGATATCAATCTGGTGTAAGTCCCATCCTTTAGCCACTACAACTGCTATAAAGCACCTCACACTTGTCATTTTGGCCATAGAAGCAAAGATTTCATCATAGTCAAATCTTTTAACTTGCTGATCTCCTTGTATCACTAGTCCAACTTTGCACCTTTCTACGCTTCCACAAGATTTGTGCTTTACTTTGTAAACAAATTTACAATTTATGGGTTTCTTTCCGGGAGGTAAATCTTCTATGGTCCAAGTATTATTCAATTCCAATGCCTCAATTTCCTTAGCCATGACTGCTCTCCACTATGGATCTTTGACTGCTTTATGAAAGTATCTGGGTTCCATAACTTTGGTAATAGTAGAAAGATAAGTTCTATGTGCACTAAAAAATCTACCATATGTAATACAATTAGCTATGGGATAAGGCTTGCCTGAGGAGACCTTTCATAGTGGACGACTGAAGAAAAGGGTTCCTTGCATCGAGCCACATAACAAATATAATATGTCAAATGAGTAAAAGGCTTTTTAGTGTGCTTTTCTCTTCCTAAAATCACTATTTGGGTCTGTAGATCATTCATTTCTATTGCTGCTAAGCCATTTCTCCTTTCATCTGGGTCTGGGTGTCTTACATCTTCTTCATTTCCAAGACTGGGCTCCATTGGCCCATTCGAATTTTGAGCCTTGCTAATTGCTTCGATGGGTTCTTGTTCTTGAGCAGCCCTGTCTGGGCTCCATGCTGGACTATCAATATGGCCTCTTTCACCCCTTGTTCACCGTAGAACATTCTCTTCCTTGATGCAAAACTATCTTTTTGCCTTTGAAATTTGTGTGCATAACATAAACACCCAAAACTATCAGAAGAGGGCTTCACATTGAACATGACCTCATAAGGAGTTTTACATGGAGTGTAGGTGTGGATGTTCTACTAATAAGATAAGCTGTGGCTAGCACATGTTCTATCCAAAATTCAATGGGAAGATTCGCTTGGAAATGTAACGCTTTAGCTACATTCATAGTATGCCAATGTTTTCTCTCAACTCTCCCATTATGTTGAGGTGTGTCTACACAAATTGTTTGATGAATAGCCCCTTCGTCCCCAAAGGATTCTTTCATAGGTCCTGAGGTGAACTCACTTCCATTGTCACTCTTAATGATTTTTATCTTCATATCAAACTGAATATTAACCATGTGACAAAAATTTGTAACAAGTTGAGAGGTTTCACTTTTGTCTTCCATGAGATATATCAACATATACCTCTATTAGGATAATCAACAATTGATGAAAAATAATGGGCTCCACAAAAAGCTTTAACATGGTATACTCCCCAAATGTCACAATGTATGAGATCAAAATTATTCAAAGCTATATTATTACAAATAGGAAAAGACAATTGTGTTTGTTTTGCTCATATTCACACGAACAATCTTTATGTCTACTAAAATCTTTCTGAATAGTGCTAGAAAATTTAGACAATACTTGACTAGAAGGATGACCCAACCTTTTGTGCCAAAGATCGTAGGAAGAGACCATGTGAACTTGAATTTCTGCTGCATGCTTGTCTTTGAAATAATAAACCCTTCTTCTTGGCTCATCCACTCCAATCGGGCTCCTCATAGGAGGTCCTGTGTCACAGAAAACTCATTAATGAATGTGAAAAAACTATACAAGTCTTCAATAAATTGTCCAATAAATGTAATCATGTAATTTAATTTGCGCACATAGAGTACATCCTTCAGCATAATCTTAGGATTTAAATATGCTAATCCTTTCTTGGTTGCCAAGGTTTTCACGCCATTGTTAAGCTCTACTTGGATTAGTAACATATCATGAACATTATGCAAAAGATTGATATTACTAGTCATGTGAAACAATGCTCCACTGTCTAGAAGCCAAACTTCCTTACCCGAAAGTTTTTCATGTGTTGACTTAGTAGTCTCAATCAAGCTTGAGATGTTTCGCAGCTGTTCTGAAGTGAACCCGACAATACCTCCACTGCCTTCCTCAAATGTTCCTGCTTTTGGCAGAGGCTGCATATAGGGGTGACAATTAATCGGGTTTGGATCGAGTGAACCATTATCCACATCCATCACTTGCTTTCATCCACTTCATCCAATCCTTCCATCATCATTGAAAATTTAATCCAATCCATCCATCCATTATCCGCAGGTGAAAACAAGTAGACCGAGTTGTAAATGGATGGCGAAACTTTTATGTAATATGCTAGCAAATTTATAAGGGGGGGAAAAAGGTTTACATCTTGAAAACTTTAAAAAAGATATTTTACCTAGCGAAATGAATAAATAGCATATTTATTACATTAATTTGAGGAAAATCATAAAATTAATAGTATAATCATCAAAGGGGGTAAAATCTGAAGAATAAAAAAAGAAGTAAATTAATTGCAGGGGATAAAGAAGTGGATGACTAAGTCGGTGATGGATCAGGTGCCGGGTTGGGTGGAGCATCACCCAGATCTAGCCCAATCCGTTAAACCATCATCTATCATCCATCCACTATCTATATATTTCGGATTTTCACCCACCTTTTTTTGGTTGGATGGAACTGATATCGATCGGATGCGAGAGAAATTTCCGCCCCTGCCTGCATTGTATGAGCTACTTTTTCGTGGTAGCATTGGCTCGCCTTCTGCCCATATCGTTCCATCGTCCACCTCTGCCTCTTGGTCCTCTGCCACTTCTTCCACGACTACCTGGTGAACCCCAGCCGGGTGGATACCTGATCAACTCAAAACATCTAGCCTCGTCGTAACCACATTTACTGCAATGCTTGGAAGTTGATTGTTCTCCTTACGATTGTATAGTCCTGCCGAGGTGGAAGACGACGAAGGTGCTTTACTTTCTTGCTTGATATCTAGGTTGATCATCATATTTTTTTTATTCTCTTCTTGTTGTTTCATATTGAAAATTTTATCCATGGATGACAAAGGATTGAGTGCAAGGATTTGACTTCGGATAGTCGAATAGATATCATCATCTAGCCCTATTAGAAAATAATGTACCTTATTATCTTCCACCATGTTAATCATTTTTTCAGCAACTCTACACTTACAAGTGGCCACTCGAAATAGTTCCTGAGTCCATTCCAAAGACCCATGAGCTTTGAAAGAAAGTCAACAAATTCCAAATTCCCTTGGTTGCAGGATGCAATTTCTACTTTTAGTTTATGTATCCTCGGATCATTGGGAATTGAATACCGTTTCTGGATATTCTCCCACATCTTATGTACAGATTCAACGTAAGCCATACTTGTATGAAGTTTGGGGTCAATCATATTCATGATCCATAATGTGATCATAGAATTAGCCATATAGTAGGCATTAGCTTGAGTTGGGGTTTCTCATTCATTCACCTTAGGCTTTGTTATTTTTCCATCAATAAAGCCTAGTTTATTTTTGGCCTTCAAAGTTGTTCTAACAACCTGTTCCCAAAAGTTGTAGTTTTTGCTGTCAGACTTGATTGCAGTGATAATGGCTCCGAGTGAATAAGGAGACAGATGATAAGGCGATTGGTTTGGGATGACAAAATCCTCGATTTTGTCTTTCTTCTCATCATCCTTACGCATGGCCGCAGGTTGGAAGTTCTTCTAGGTTTTTTTTTTTAAGGCTTGATAGTATTACTCTGATACCACGAAGAATTATATTAGAGATAACACGATGGGTAAGAATATGTGTTTTATGTCTATTGAATTTGCAATATCATACAATGGTTTATATAGTACGAGAGTCCTAGTCCTAATACATAACCAACTCCTAGCCCTAGGTTAGGATAAAAAAAAACCGCCCTTTACATTAGTTAGGAAAGAAAATATATAAAAAATAATGCAAAAATAGTTTCGCAACATGGTGGTGGGAGCTAGGGGGAGAGGGGAAGGAGTTCAGCCCATTTGTTTGTAGTTCAAGAAGCAGGATTGGTGGTTGTGGGTTCGAATCCCATAGTCACATATTAAATCTAAGTCTCAAAGTCAAAGTTTATACTTTATAGCACCTGTTGCACAAGGATGCACACAAATTAGACAACATAATTTGTAAAATCGAGCATATGACAAGATCCTTGTTAATTGCCATGACGTGATGTTAAAGTCGTGTATTTTTTTTTGTGGTTCAAATAAGCCACGAAGGTAGTACAATACAATGGGGGGAAGGGGAATCGAACCTTAGACATAATGTACTCAGGATTTCAATCTTAGCCACTTGGCTAAGATCTAATCAATTAAAATCGTGTACTTTTAATACGAATGGTTGATATGGGGTAAATTTGTTTATAACTTGCACTTAATGTATTACAGTTTGATTTTCAGGGGAAGTATATGTATACAATACATTAATTTTAGGATTTGTTGCCTCTTAATTATTACCACGCTGCATTTCATCAATTATAGAACAGAAGAAGTTGACATGTGTTGACCGATAATGGTCACAAACTTAATGGCTATAATCATGGGTTGATTTGCCTGTTACAATAAGAGGTTTGATTATATAATTAATCAGCCTTTATGACACATGAATTTGCAAGATTATATTCTGTGGCTTTGTGCCACTATAAAAGGGTGGGTGATTCATGGGTTGAATTATCCTAAGCAGTAACACATCAGAAAAGCTATTAGCTCTCAAATAATCTCTCTGTTTTATTCCTCACTTAGGCTGGTCATCAAAGTGGGTTTGGGTTTGGTAGCGTGACACATCTAGTGACTCTAGTAGCCACTCTCGAGCCTTGAACGTGGGTAGATATCAAGCAGAACAAAGATCCGACCAATCTCATTTTCGCAACAAGGTAGTCCTAGTTTTCTAATAGTGGTATCAGAGTCGAATCTATTTGATGTTGGCCTTGCTAAATCGTATTAATTATGATTTATATAAGCATGTTGAATCCGTTGATTATACAAGTTAAGATTACCTGTCATGCCTAACCAGATCACATGTTGTAATCAGATTGCTGAAAATGTCTTGTTTAAATATCAATATGATTCCATAACTAATAATAAGACTAGACTTTTTCAGTTCAGAATCACCAAAATGCAAATCGCGTTAGTATGTTGAGAATGAATATTCGAACTGGTTAAATTCATGTCATATGATTTATTTCACATCTCAAGCCTCGGTTAGCCCCTCCTCCCCTCAGTTATCTCAGACCCAGTTAACCAAGCCCTAGATCTAAAGTCAAGAACTAGAACTCTCCCCTAAAACTGACCACTTCCACGCCTAAGTGGTTGCGGCGGTCGTCAGTTCAGCGAGGCTACGTGGCTCGTTGCTCCATGACCGCCATGAACTCCAAAAAAAAAATGGAGGGGAAAGGTGGAAAGAGGTTACCCGTCAGATCCGCGCCAGAGGGGTGGCGCGTGTGAGTTACGTACCACCAACGAAAGCAAGATTGGTCATTTCCTTCCTCCGGTTCGCCTAGACATCTACACCCTCCGGTCGAAAACAACACGAAAAAAAAGCCCAGTAGGGTGGCGCGTGTGACACACGTGCCGCTGCCTAGGTGTCGCATTGGGCACGTGGTCGGTAACAGGCGACTCTTCGTCAGTCAATCTACGCAGTGGTGGTGGAATTTTTCATTGGAGGCTGGCAGATCAAGCCCATGGGGCAACTTTGTGCGGCGAAAGATGGCGGATTCATCATTTGGGGTTGTTTTACAGTGGTCGAAAGCAACCATGGCTGCCAAAGCACTAAAAAATGGCGGTCAAAGGGGCGATAGACTCAGTTCTAGGTTGAGACCCTAGACAGAGAAACCGAGAAACAAGGTCTCAGAGAGAGACCGAAACTGAGGAACAATGGTTGAGAAGGAGAATGAGAAATTGTGGCCTATGGCATCTTGGTGGAGCTAGGCCGAGACTGAGAGGAGAAGAAGACAGAGAGAGAAAGTGCCGTTGAGAACCAGTGGGAACCAGAAAGCCCGAGCTGCTAGAGGGAGAATAAAAGGCTGAGTGCCTCACTTCAAAGGCCCAAAATAAAAGAAGGGGGGTGTCACGGGTTATGAGTTAGGGTTTGAGTAACCCATTTTCTATTCTATTAAGTTATTAATTTGTGTTTAAGTTAAGTTGAAGTTGGGTTTCATATATGTTGTTGATTTAAATAAAAACCGAATATAGGTTACAATTTTATTTTTATTTTTGGGCATGTTGTTTAATATGTACATATTTGATGCATTTTTGTGTTAGATATTAATTTCAAATTAGTTTTGATTTTAAATGCATGAAATTGCCATTATACATTAATATGTGAAAACGTGAAAATGTTCATTATCACATGCTCATTATATGTATAAATTCGTTTTATATGTCGAATAATTTACTATTATGTTAAATAGTTAATGATAATGAAAATATGAATTAGTTTCATATAATTGTAGCATTCTCAATATGTGAAAATGTAAATTAGTTTTGCATTGTTTTTAATAAATACCTATGTGATATTTAAATAAATGTTAATTTGTTTAACATTTTAATTGTGGTCCACATGAATATTTTTATGGAAATATTGTTGTAATTAAGTTATTTAAATTTTCTAGTTCATGATTATATGAGATGATTATGAGTTTAGCGAAATTTTCGATCATATGACATGAGAGATGAAACTTTAATAATTAATTACTTAAGAAAACATGTGCCTTATGTCAATCTTTTAATATGAACTTGTAGATATGGCAACTAACAGTGCAATGATTAATGAACTTTTCACTAGTCAAAAATTAGATGGGTCTAACTATGACATGTTGAAATGGAAGATTCAGTATCTTCTAAATGAGATGGACCTGCTGGAACATTTTACGGTAGCCAAGTTTCCGCCATCTGACACGGACAAGGATGGTAAGCCCATTGATAATTCTTCTATGCAGTATCAAGAAAGCTTACAGGTCTACCAAGACTGGTCCAATAAGGATCGAAGGGCATGATTTACTATGTTGTATTTCATGCTCAACGATCTTATTGGAGAATTTGAGTTGTGTCCCACAGCTAAGGACATGTGGGACCAACTCAAATTCCGTTTTGGTCAAACATCTGAGACAAGGCTTCGTACCTTGCAACTCAAATAGATATAGTACCAAATGGATCCCTATCATACCATAACTGAGCATTTATGAATTATGAGAGGCATAATTCGTGATCTCAAGGCTGTTGGTAAGGAAATTTCTGAGGGGGAGCAAGTCCTGAATGTGATTCGGGCTCTCCCTATGGAATCTCAACATTGGAATCATGTCAATACTGTCTTGACACATTTTGAACATATTAAGACCTTTGCTGAGGTCCAAAGCCAATTGAAATGGAAGAATAACGCCTGAAAATGTTAGGTACTTCTCATGTGACTTTTGTTGCCAAGGGAAATAGGCCCAAAGGCAATAAGAATAATTGAGGCCAACATGCCAATAAGGGTTATTGGCCCCCTCAGAATGGTAGGCCGAAGGCTGGGATTGCCAAGAAACAGAAGGCCAAAGGCAATGAAGGGATCAATATAGCACGTGTGAAGTGTTATAATTGTGGAAAGAAAGGTCACTATGCTCGGGATTGTCCTGAGCTGAAGAAGGTCCTTTCTTCCACTTGTTCTCCTGAATTATATGTATGCTCCCATGCATTAGTTGCTAATTCTTTTCCTAATTGGATTGTAGATACGGGAGCAAGCAAGCATATAGTTCGGGATAGAGCTGGGTTTGTTTATTTTCACCGGTACCTGGTGGGTTCACAAACTGTCGTGCTGGGTAACGACAGTGAAGAAGACGTTCTAGGTGTTGGAACGTACCAGCTCATCTTGAAAGGAGGAAATAAATTGCTCCTTTTTTATGCCCTCTACACACCTGGGGTGCGAGTTTGTCTTTTGTCTTTAGTTTCTTTAATGAAATCAGGTTTTGGTTTTAGTTCTTGTCCAGATGGTTTAAACATTACGTATGGTAGCAATGTGTTTGGCCACGCAACTTTAAAGAACGATTTCCTTGTATTAGATTTGGATAATTGTTATAATAATTCTCCTTCTTCTTTTATCTCAAGTTTTGATTCTGATTCTGAATCCATTAAATGGCATGCTAGACTTGGTCATATTGGCCCAGATAGGATGAGTAGGCTAGCTAAAGAAGGTCTTTTAGACCCACTCACTAAGGTTAAGTTCCCTAGATGTGAGTGATGTCTAACTAGCAAGGCAACCGCGAAACATTTTGGTAAGGCTTCAAGGGCGTCACCTTTACAGCTTATCCACTATGATATTTGTGGACCCATGAATGTGAAAGCACGTCATGGGGCTTTCTATTTCCTCACCTTCAAAGTTGATTATTCAAGATATGGGTTTATGTACCTATTATCATATCGCTATGAAGCACTTGATGTGTTCAAATGTTTTATAGCTGAGGTTGAGACCCAATTAGATCAGAGAGTTAAGACTCTTCGAACTGATCATGGTCATGAATACCTCTCACATATGTTCAAAGAATTTTGTGAGGAAAAGGGTATACGAAGACAACTCACGATTCCTGGCACTCCACAACAAAATGGTGTGGCAGAGCGTAGGAATCGAACATTGCTTGACATGGTCAGGTCAATGATGGCACACGCCAACCTCCCAATTAGTTTTTGGGGGGATGCGCTGCTTACGACAGCTTACATCCTCAACCGTGTGCCTAGTAAGAGCGTATCTGCTACCCAATATGAGTTGTGATATAGTAGAAAGCCCTCCTTGGAACATTTACGCCCATGGGGTTCGGCTTGTTATGTACATAACCCAACTCACAAACATGGAAAACTTGGTCTAAGGGCCACTAAAATGGTGTTCATTCGATATCCCGAACATTCTAAGGGATATGTTATGTATGGTGAACACCCTAATGGTAGTATGACAGAAGTGGATTCACGTAATGTTGAGTTCCTTGAGGATGAGTTTCCAAGCATTGGTGAAATCAAACAGGACACAGTGTTGTGTGAGTTACTGCCCAATGACCAACTTTCTCTCGGTGAAGGGGAGGATTTAAATACTCACCTGTCACCGAGGATAGTACTCTTCCATTGTCTGGAAGAGATGATGAGTTGTTGGTTGCCTAAGAAAATCAACCCGAGAATGAGGTTCATTCTCCGTCTCCAGTACATGAACATGAACACGATGTCAGTCCACTTGTTCAGGATAATGGTAATGATTCTCTTTCATCTGAGGATTCTGTACCTCTTAGAGATAGGGGGAGGAATACCTCAGAGGGTCAAACCAGCACAAGTCCTGTGCTCCGAAGGAGTTATTGTGAAAGAATACCTCAACGATATTTTCAAATCGAAGAGGAGATATTCCTGTGCACTCCTTTAGAAATAGAAAAGCCTACCTCTTTTCAGGAGACCATTGATTCACCAAACCACAGAGAGTGGATGGAAGCCATGATGGATGAAATTGACTCTATGGTGAGAAACAAGGTTTGGGAACTTGTTGATCTTCCTCCCGGACGTAAATCAATTGGAAACAAGTGGGTTTTCAAGATAAAACGTCGGGGCAGATGGATCAATCAACAAGTTTAAGGCCTGTTTGGTGGCGAAGGGGTTTACCCAAATTGAAGGGGTAGACTATGAAGAGACTTTTTCTCCTGTACTGAGAATTGCCTCTATTCACCTTCTTCTAGCCTTGGTTTTCCATTTGGATTTGGAATTGTTCCAAATGGATGTAAAGACTGCTTTCTTTAATGGAAACCTTGAAGAAGAGATTTACATGGATCAACCTATTAGTTTCATATCAAAAGATCAAGAGGACAAAATTTGTCATCTTAAAAGATCCATTTATGCTCTCAAGCAGTCTTCTAGAGTGTGGTATTTCAGATTCCCTGAAGCCATTATTTCTTTTGGCTTAAACATGGTTTCTGAAGATCACTGCGTGTATGTAAAGAAAACTACAAAAGGGATTATGTTTCTTACTTTATATGTTGATGACATACTACTGGCTGGAAACAACATGTAGATGATCCAAACCACTAAGTAGTGGTTGTCCTCCGTCTTCGAGATAAAGGATATGGGAGAGGCCAGGTATGTCCTAGGCATAGAAATAATTCGGAACCGTTCTAAGAAGCTTCTTGGTTTAAGCCAAGAAGTATACATTAACAAAATCTTAGAACGTTTTCGAATGCATCACTCTAAACCTGTGGACACTCCTGTTGAGAAGGGTTTAACCTTAAGTCTCGATCAGTGTCCTAAGACAGACAAAGAGAAGGAGAGGATGAACAATGTTCCTTATGCTAGTGTAGTAGGAAGTCTAATGTATGCCATGTTGTGTACACGACCAGACATATGCTTTGCGGTTGGTTTGGTAAGTCGTTACCAAAGCAATCAAGGGCTTGTACGCTAGCAAGCCGTCAAAAGGATCTTTCGTTACCTACGTGGTAGGAATGACTTTGTCCTTTGCTACCATGGTGGAGATCTTAAGATGAGAGAATATATAGATGCTGATTGGGGTGGTGATCTGGACGAATCTAAGTCTATGTCGGGATATGTGTTCACCCTAGGCGGGGGAGCGATATCTTAGTGCAGTAAGAAACAAGACTGCATAGCACTTTCGACTATGGAAGCAGAGTATGTTGCTTGCTGTCTTGCCACTCAAGAGGCGATATGGCTAAGGAGTTTTCTACAGTATCTTGATCACACTCTCGGGGTTAATGATCCTGTAGAAATGTTATGTGACAATACTACTACTATGCAATTTACAAGAGATCCAAAGTTCCATAGGAAGACTAAGCATATTAAGAGACATTATCATTTTATACGAAACACCATAAAAGAGAAAGAGATTGCCATTAAGTATGTATCTACAAGTAGGATGATAGCAGATCCTTTAACTAAGCTTGTTCCTAAAGACGCTTTTAAAGCTCATGTGATGAGCTTCGGTCTTCGTAAGACTTAGTTTTTAGGTGTATCTAAATATATGATGGACATGTTATTACTTGTATTAAATATTTACTAAACAAAGAATGATGTTTCTTTTCAAATGTTCATAAATATACAAGTATATTATAAGGCACATTGTTATGTCACCAGACTTCTGATTGGCCTAGTCACACAGGCAATCACCCTAACGCTTGAGTAGCGGACAAGATGAGACTAAATCATACTGGCATTTGGTGTGCAATATTGATTATTCATACTAGGAGTGTATGAATGGAAGATATAGTGGCCTTAGTAAATCTAAGATGAGACTCAGGGAGAGTCGAATATGAAATAAGTTTTCATATCGAAGCCTTGTACCCGAATCTTGATTACTGAGATTAACATTGGGTATGTTGGTCTAGTAGTTCAAGTTGGTTTTTTCAGGTAAAAGCCAAGCTTGTGATTCGCATGGTATAGAAGAGTGACATGCCCAGTTTAGGGGGAGTTATGCCATGGCACACTATCATACTGTGTGTACTGAAAGTCAACTTATCTGATGAGTGATGAGTGAATTCCCTGTCCTTATCACTGTGTAACTCTCATTGGCGATACTCCTTGACTTAGAGTTATAATATGAAGTCAAAGTTTGATGTTGCAACCTTAATGTGTTATCCAAGGGTCAAGATGCATACGGTTCAGCGGAGCACATTAGGAAAGCAGTCATGGTAATTAAGATGAATTATTTTAATTGTCTAAGGAAGAATCATTTCTTCATCACCATATCAAGCCTGGACGATTATATTTAGTATATAATCAATTGATATATCAGGCATAAAGGGACAGTGTATGCCATTGGTGATATATATGAATGATTCGGGGTGTTGATTTTTTGTGAAAGTATTATGTCAGTTAGATGGCGACTTGATATAACACTAATGTTTTATTTTAGGTCGCATGCTCCATTCCCAGTATGAAGCGTGAGGAAGTCAGTTGGCAGAGAGATATATGGATTCTTGTTCTTTATGATCGAGAGGGAGCTGTTGACTGGTAATGGTCACAACTCACAAACTTAATGTGGCCATAATCATGGGTTGATTTGCCTGTTACAATAAGAGGTTTGATTATGTAATTAATCAGCCTTTATGACTCATTGATTTGCAAGATTATATTCTGTGGCTATGTGCTACAATAAAAGGGTGGGTGATTCATGGTTTGAATTATCCTAAGCAGTAACACATCAGAAAAGTTATTAGCTCTCAAATAATCTCTCTATTTTATTTCTCACTCAGCCTGGCCATCAAAGTGGGATTGGGTTTGGTAGCGTAACACATCCAGTGACTCCAGTAGCCATTCTCGAGCCTTGAACGTGGGTAGATATCAAGCAGAACAAAGATCCGGCCACTCTCATTTCCGCATCAAGGTGAGTTCTAGTTTTCTAATAACGTGAATAAGATGACTACCTTGATTTCACGAAATCTAAAATTGGAGAGATGAATCAGGGGAGTAAAAAGTTACTGAGATTCAAAGCTACGCATTAGAAGGAAAGCGATATAAAAGTGCAAACTAAACAACTATTTCTTTTGGGGGGAGGGGGGGGGGGCGTTCAAATGGGTTGAAAGCCTGAAACCCTATTTTGAAGAAGTAATTAGTAAGCATTATATAAACTCTATAATGGTCCAAAAGAGAAGAAAAAAAGGTCAAGAATTATACATAGAGACGAGCTCATACGTAATGCTTAAGGAAACCCCAACTTTGTGTTATTTAAAAGAACATGTTTAGGGTGAATTTACTTGTATACAAGTATAAATATGTAAGTTGGTACGATATTGGCTAGAAGCATATTTTGAAATTAACACAAAAAGACAACAATAAGCATAGATATTGATTTGAGAAATACCCCAGATGATTTCACCACAGTCACGTCAGCAAGTCCACACCGCTCTATGCCTGACGTGGGCGTAGGAGGCTCAGGTCTCAATAGGCCACCCAAGGATATGAAAACCATCTTCAGTTAGGCCAGGAAAATAAAAACCTTGCGAAACTGCT